>CAJNDT010001291.1:529028-1041013 GCA_905221615.1 Symbiodinium sp. CCMP2592
GAACCTTGTCGCCGACGATTTGTCGTTGCCTTGGCATCCTGATTCTTCGCAGATCGAGGTCTGTGCACGCATGCAAGTTTGACTCCTGAGTCAACTGCTGCTTTGGCTCTCCAGGTCATGTGCATTGAACCATGCAGTTGCAGGCATATCGTGGGATGTATACCATAGACCATAATTTGGCAGGGTTTGAGGCTTTATAGGGCTTTTTTTTGCGGGTCCGGTGCCATGGAGCCGCCGAAGGCAGGACACCAAAGCAAAGTTTGGGGAAAGCGGGTCATGCATGCATCTGGACCAGGCCGATGAAGAAGCCTCCGCGGGGAAGGCACGGGCACGCACAGGGAGAAAGCTTTTAAACTATCGTGCATGCATCGAGAGGAGGACCCCGCCTCGCCATCGGCAAACGTCGCAGCCTTAGCAGGCATTCATATTTGCTGATACATATATAGTGCTCCCCAAACTATATATTTGTTGACCTGAAGACATTAAGGACACTTTGGGTTTCACCGTGGTTTCTTCTCCACCTCCGGTCCTGACCTCCAGCTGTATATGCACACTAGAATCCTGACAGCACTGAAACTAAGGAGCAGCCTGCAAAGAATGATCCGGTCGTCGAGGCCAGTTTGCGACCCTCTGCCCCCCGCCTGACAGCACTGAAATTAAGGAGGAGCCTGCAAAGGATGATCCGGTCGTCGAGGCCAGTTTGCGACCCTCTGCCCCCCGCCTGCCCACATGCATGATCACTCATGTTGCACACATATATAAGCAACGGCATGCATGTGCCCACATGCATGATCACTCATGTTGCACACATACATGACGGCATGCACGTGCCCACATGCATGATCACTCATGTTGCACACACTAAACCCTAAGCCCTAAACTCTAAACCCTAAGCCCTATAATACGCCCTCAAGCCTTATATAAGCAATAACTGCATGCATGTATGGATGATGATGATGATTTTAAACAGCTTGCATGGCAGGATCAACAGGCGGTGATGCGACGACACATTGAGTATTTGGAGACCTTGAAAGTCACAGCATCCAGCCGAAGAAGAGCTTTTATAGCAGAGGCCTATTCGCTTCCTGAGTAATTACCTAAATATAGCAAGAAAATTAGAAATAAAACTGGTCAGTTCTAGCAGGCCGCAAAGAAAGCAGAAGAGACCGAAGAGGTGGAAGAGATAGATCCGGAGCAGGCCGCCACCAGCATTGCAACGGCAGCCATATAATCTTGCATGGACTCTGAGGTTGTCTACTTCCCAGAGCCAAAGAAGATGCCCAAGGCCAAGGCTGCAGGGCCGAAGCCTCCTGCAAAACCTGCTGCTGCTCCGCCGAAGAAGAGACGAAGCAGAGAGGAGGTCCGACCGAGAAATTTGTGTGCCACACACGCACACAGATCTTGCCAGGCCGAAAACATGCTCTTCAGGATGAAATGTAAGGCCAAGGGACCCCAGGCGGAGGCAAGCACGCATGCATGATCAGGATCATGTGCACTCATGTTTCATGTCACGCATGTGCATACAAGATCAAGTCACGCATGCATGCATGGCATGTCACGCATGTGTAAGTCACGCATGCATGCATGCCATGTCACGCATGTGCATACAAGTGCACGCATGCATGCATGCCAGCTCATCGACATGATGGCCCACGACCGTGCCAACATTCCGGTTCCGTGCTGAGCTGTTGTATATATATTAAACCCTAAAGCCGGCCTATATAACCGAGGTGCCCGCTTCACCGCCGCCGCTGGCACCAGCGATGTGTAAATCACCTTCAGCAGAGGCCATGCATGCATGTTGTCGCACACATGAGAACATTCATCGCTCGAATGATTAGGTTCCCAAAGCCGCCGAGTCTCAGGCTTCGTGAATTATAAACGCAGACTGCAAGCACGGCAGTTCTCGTATGTTGCAGGGCACAAAGAACCCGGCGGCCGAGTCCACAGATCAGGAGGCCTATATAGAGATCGTAAAATATTATGATAAGCACGCCAGTTTTCAGTTTTCGTGTTGTTGCAGGCCAAGAAGCAGAAAGTTGCCGGCGAGACAAAAAAGGAGGCCAACTACAGACCAACACGGAGTTCAAGCACGCATGTTCATTGCTGCAGGAGAAAGCCGCCGAGGTTCATGAGGCCAGATTAAAAGAGAGAGAGAGAGACGGATATAAGCATGCCAGTTCTCGTCTTGTACAGGAGCAGAAGATTAAGGAGAAAGGCAAAGGTGCCGAGTCGTCCCACGGTGATGAGGCCTCGAGGGTCTACGGTTAAAATTTATAGGGTTTAGGGTTTATAGGGGGCCCCGAGGGTCTAGGGTTTGTAGGGTTTAAGGTTTAGATCGAGTTTAGAGGGTGTATAGGGTATAATTTATAAGGGGGTTGAAAGTTGAAGCACGCCAATTGTGCAGGACAAGGAAAGCCCCGCTGCTGGGTCGTCCCGCGATCATGAGGACCGATAGCGAGAGAGATCGAGAGGGCGAGAGAGAGAGGGAGAAGTTCAAGCACGCCATAATTGCATGTGCAGGATAAGGAAGGCCCCGCTGCTGGGTCGTCCCGCGATCATGAGGACCGATATAGCGAGAGAGATCGAGAGGGAGATCGAGTCGAGAGAGAGAGAGAGAGCACACCGTCGATCGGGCAGGTGAAGAAATCTGCTGAAAAGCAGGACGCGGCCGGGGCCTCCGAGAAGATACATGTCCCCTGCACGACATGATTCGTTAGGAGAAGATCGATCCAGGGCCGCCGAAGGACAGGGCAAAGAGCGAGAGACACAGAGAGAGAGAGAGAGAGAGCGAGAGAGAGAGAGAGAGAGAGGGAGAACATACACGCATGCACGCATGGGAGGGACATCGTGCACGCACGGGGGGAAAGGACACGCATGCACGCATGGAGGGTACCGAGCGAGAGACAGAGAGGGAGAGATGGGAGAGAGAGAGAGAGAAAAAAAAAAGATCGAGAGAGAGAGTGAGAGAACACACGCATGCATGCATGCATGCATCATGCATGGGAGGGTCGAGTGCACGCATGCATGCATGGAGCCGCCGATTCAGGAGCCGCTCACAGCTGAAGACGTTCAGGCCCTCTCATCGGCGGCCCAGCAGCTGTTCGAATTGCTGAATTCGACGGGGCCAAAGACGGATCCGACACCGAAGCCGGATCCGATCCCAAAGCAGCCGCTGAACCCGAAGCGGCCACCTGCACCCTTGGCCAAAGTGCAGACGGGGAAGGGGGTGAGATGGGTGGTGGCCCCTCCCAAATGGGAGGGGCCACCCGTGAAGACGCGGTGGCCTAACCCACCGCCACCGCCGCAGCGGTGATCCGGGTTTCTGTGAAAATCGGGCGATTGCAAGCATGATGCAAGCATGCATGCCACTGCCACGTAACATGCTTGATCCTGTGCATCTAAGGTCGAAGCCTCGAATCTCCTCGCCATGGCGGAGACCTTACACGCATAGTGCATGCATGGATCCAGCACGCATGCATATACCACTCATGAAAGCATTCCTGGCACTCATGGTCAAACATGCATGCATGCATGTAGCACTCATAAAAGCATTCCTGGCACTCATGGTCAAGCATGCATGCATCATACTACTATCTAGCTATATATCGAATATATCTATATTCTTGCATCCACCGTGTGCCGCGAGCTGCCCCTGAAATTCCGCGAAATCGCAAGTTGCTGCCTTATATATATAAGGGCTTTGGTGAAATTGCTGCTTGGCCACCAACCGCCCAACCCAAGTCGAGCCCCCAAACCCCCAACCCACCCCGAACCCACAACCGCCCCCCCTGTCCCCCCCACATCCCCGCGAAATTGCTGCTTGCCGCGAACCCTCCAACCCAACTCCCCGATTCAACCCAAATCCCCAAAACTTTACACTGCACCCAACCTAAACCAAAAACCAGTCCTCCCCCCTCAACGGCCAACCCCCTTGAACCCTAAGAATCTATAGGTCTTTTACGAGAACTGCCGGTGCGACGGCGGCCAAGGCCGGCTCGGAACCCCAGCTCGAAACCTGAAACCCTGCAGTGTGGATTAAATCCTTAGAAGTGCATGCTTGCTGCTTTTCGAGTTTTGGCGGCTCGAGTTATAAGCATTCGCGGCCATGGAGGGCTTTATGAGACAGAACGACTTCCAAATCACGGCAGAGCTTGAAGAGCTGTCATGGGAGGAGAAGAATCGTCTTCTACGACTTCTCTGCAACATGCTTCATCCTTCGGTGCCATTACTCCCTCCTGGAGGTCGGGTACATCGGCCTGCTTGCAGACGAGAGTGCCCAACGTGCGGTGAGGTTTGTGGTCGTCGCTACGAGCATGTGTCTCACGAATGCTGCAAATGCCAGGGATATAGAGTTCATGTGCAGCAGCGGCAATCCCACGAGTAGTAGAACCGGAACAGCTGCATTCGAGACGGCTGATGAGTGAAAACAATTGCATATAAATGAGAAGCTTGAACACCCATGCTTGCTGCAGCCATCGCTCGGTGTCCAGTTTGCCAGGCCCCTGGTCGGTCGGTTTGCTAGGCCCCCAGGCTGCACGAATGCAGTGTGCCTGCATGCATGCCTATCATGCATGATCCTCTGCATGCATGGAAGCATTCATGGCACTCGATGATTGGAGGCCCTTTCGGCTCGCAGCGGACCATATGCAGATATGGGGAAGCAAGTTCGGAAACAGCCCAAAGACGTCCGACTACTGGGAGTCCATGGCAGAAGTGGCCCGAGGGCCACGTACACGCTCCTACTGGGACCAGTTTCGGACATGCTCCGAGCGGAAACAATCAAGATGAAAGACATCCGTGGACTTCTTTGTGGCCCGGAGTCAGGGCTCGTTTTCGACACGGCTGCTGCTGCTGCCTCGTCTTCCAGGAGTTCTGGTTCTCCAGTGAAAGCATTACAAGACCTGCCACCTGGGTGTGCTGAAGCAGGAGCCTGATCGCCCGGCCCTATTAATTTGATGCCTCCATATATTCCATCGTGGAGGTTAAACATATAATTGGCAGATAGCCGCTGCAAAGAACTATTATTCGCAGTTGCAACCGAGTGCCTCCTGTCAGGTATATATTAAGACCTTTAAAACCTAATCCCCTATATCACCGGGCCCATCTAATCCTGGCACGACAATCTGTTTCACAGCTGTCGATCCCGCAAATATATTGCACGCAAAAGCCAGTCGATCTGCATGCATGCATGCATGTGTTAATAGATCGCCCAAAACCCATATACGTGAAATTGCAGCTCGGCCTTATCTAGGCCGCGAATTTCCGTGAAATTGCAGCCCGGCTTATAGAAGCTAGCACTTGTAAGGGCCGCGAAATTCCGTGAAATTACAACTCGGCCCGTTGCAGCTCCGCACGTACAGGGCCGCGAAATTCCGCGAAATTCCGTGAAATTGCAGCTCGGCTACAGGCCGCGAATTTCCGTGAAATTGCAGCTCGGCCCGTGAAATTCCGTGAAATTGCAGCTCGGCTTATATGCTCGCACTTATACGGGCCGCGAAATTCCGTGAAATTACAACTCGGCCTATATATTGCAGCTCCGCACGTACAGGGCCGCGAAATTCCGCGAAATTCCGTGAAATTGCAGCTCGGCTACATAGGCCGTGAAATTCCGTGAAATTGCAGCTCGGCTTATACTTATAAGGGCCGCGAAATTCCGTGAAATTACAAATCGGCCTATATATATTGCAGCTCCGCACGTACAGGGCCGCGAAATTCCGTGAAATTGCAGCTCGGCTATATTATAAGGGCCGCGAAATTCCGTGAAATTGCACATCGGCAGCCTTTTGGGCGTGAAATTGCGTGAAATTCATGTGGCCGGCAAGTGCAACCCTGAAAATCACTGGGTTTTTCGAGATCGTCCAAAACCAGTGGGCGTGAAATTGCGTGAAATTGCGTGAAATTCACTACATAGAGCGCTCTATACGACCGACTGGGCGTGAAATTGCGTGAAGTTCAAAAACATACATTTTCGTGATTTTTTTCCAAAAAAACCTCAAAAGTCCTGGGTGTGATCTTGCCACGTTCATGTTTGCTCTGAGGCCGGGCCGACCTCATGCAAGAATGTCCATGACAGACACAGAAGACCCTGCTCTGAAGCAGAAAATGAAGGAGTGCACCACTTATGCTGCAATCCTGTCGGACTAGAAGCATTCACCTGCCACAATCCGATGCAGCTTGCAGGCTCCAGTCGCGACTACATGCATGATCGTGCATGCAAAAAATACCTGGAAAGGTCATCTCATGCATGTATATAGCATATATATATATATATATATATATAGTGTATCTAGATCGCACAGCCTAGCAAGCATGAAGGGCAAAAGCCCTTCGGCGATGGCAGCCTTGCTTCAAGCAGCTAAGGGCAAGGGCAAAGGCCGAATTATTTGTATATTAATAATGTACTATATCTATTCAACCTATGCTGGGGGCCCTGCCTGCAGGCGCCGACAAGAACCAGCAGAATATGCTGGCTTTGGCACCCGGCCTGCACGTACATGCAAGACTGCATGCATGCATTATGTCTATACATATATATTACCCTTAAACCCCAAACCCTAGACCCTTATAAACCCTACACACTAAAGACTGCATGCATGCATGCATGCATTATCTATCTATATATATATATAGATATATTACCCTTAAAACCCAAACCCTAGACCCTTATAAACCCTACACACTAAAGACTGCATGCATGCATGCATGCATTATGCATATATATATATATATATTACCCTTAAACCCCAAACCCTATAGACCCTTATAAACCCTACACCCTAAAGACTGCATGCATGCATGCATGCATTATGCATATATATATATATATATATATAAATAAACCCCAACCCAAGACCCTTATGGGTAATATACATACATATATATATATATATATATATATACAATGCATGCATACATGCATGCATGACTGCATTCACAAAGCACACTCATGCTGGTACATGCATGTGCATTCACAACGCACACTCACATGCTGTATACATGCATGCACATGCATGCTCATGCACACCGATCATGCATGTAGCCACAGTGCATGCATGTCCAGCACGGCCGAACCAAGGAAGGTGACAACACCAGAAGAGCCTTGTTCCCTGCCCCCGACGACTTTGAGAACCCTAGGCGACGAAAGACCGGGAAACAGCAGCTGTGCTTGGAGGACCAAGTCGAGCAGCCCCGTAAGAAACGAGCGAAGACCAACGCAGAAGAGGAGGAAACCAGCTCGCCTAAGGAAGCCAAAGTGACGAGTGAGAAGAAGAAGAAGCTTAGGAAGCCAGCCCTCGAAGAGGAAGCCGCCCCCAAGTGTAAGAAACCCAAGGGCACGAAGGCAGCAAAGGAAGAGGACGAAGAAGAGGAGGAACAGGAGGAGGAAGAGGAACGCCCGCCTAACAAAGCAAAGGGACAGGCTAAGAGCAAGCCCAGGAAGGGAGCCACCGAAGAGGAACAAGTGGAAGACGAAGCCCCCGCCAAGTCTACGAAAGCCAAGGGCACGAAGGCACCAAAGGCAGAGGACGAAGAAGAGGAGGAACAGGAGGAGGAAGAGGAAGCCCCGCCTAAGAAAGCAAAGGACAAGAGCAAACCCAGGAAGGGAGCCCCGGAAGAGGAGAAAAAGGAAAAGGACGAGGAAGCCCCCGCCAAGTCCAAGAAACCCAAGAAGGCAGAAAAGAAAGAGGAAGAGGAGGAACAGGAGGAGGAAAGCCTGCCTAAGAAAACAAAGGGAAAGCCCAGGAAGGGAGCCCCCTCAGAGGAGCAAGACAACGAACCGGAGGAAGAGGAGCAGGGAAAGGAAGCCCTGCTTAAGAAAGGAAAGGGGAAGGGAAAGAGCAAGACGAAGGCAACAGCTCCACAAGAAAAGCAAGGAAAGGGGAAGGGAAAGAGCAAGAAGGTGACAGACCCGGAAGAGGAGCAAGAGGAAGAGGAGGAGGAAGTCCCGCCTAAGAAAGAAAAGGGGAAGGGAAAGGGAAGGGGAAAGAACAAGAAGCCAGCCCCCGCACAGGACGAAGAGCCAGAGGAGGAAAAGGGCGAGGAAGCCCCGCCAAAGAAAGGAAAGGGAAGGGGAAGAGGAAGGGGAAGGGGGAGGAACAACAAGCCACCCCCCGCACAGGAGGAAGACGAAAACGAAGAAGAGGAGGAGGAAGACCCGCCTACGTCCAAGAAAGCCAAGAGCAAGAAGACAAGAAAGCAAGAGGAAGAGGAGGAACCGGAGGAGGAAGAGGAAAGCCCACCCAGGAAGGCAAAGGGAAAGCCGAAGAGCAAAGAGGCAGGCAGGAAAGAGGAAGAGGAAGAGGAAGAGGAAGAGGAAGAGGAAGAGGAAGAGGAGGAAGTGGACAACCCGCCTCAGAAGACAAAGCCGAAGAGCAAGGCCACGAAGGCAGTTCCCCAAGAGGAGGAGGAAGAGGAACCCGAGAAGGGCAAGAGGTCCACAGGTGACGAGTACAAGACGCCGCCGTCGAAAGTCAGGAAGCTCGGAAGTGGTCTGGACAGCAGCAGGCAGTTTGAACCTAAGTAGCCTCTATAGATCGTGTGAACTCATATTCGCCAGGCCGACACGGCAGACGAGCACAACGTCGCTTGCAAGTACCCAGAGTAAAGACAGTGTTGCTTGGCTCTTCATGCATGCTTTAGGTTTCACACATGATTTCAAGAAATTGAATAAACATGCATGCTTTAGGACTCACACATGGTTTCAATAATATGAATAGACATGCATGCATATATAGGATTAAGTCAGGCCACAAGCTCCACCGGCCTCTCCACGGTGGGTCCCGACGGCAAGCTGCGACGTGCGGCCTGTCACGCATTGTATACCGTTTAGTTATAATGCAACCCACGCTCCCGTAATCATGCCCATATTCCTATTATGCAACCAGGCTCCCCTAAAATCATGCATGCAGTAGAGCTACTCCCTTTAGTCCCTCATCACGCATATATTCCCCCAATCATGCATGCTCATGCATAGGTGAAGGACATCACGCCGGAGACGCGACTCCTCCTGGAGTCGATGTCTGATGGGTCGAGTATACCGGCCCAAGAGCGGCGGATGCTGTACCGGGCTCTGGACAGGAAGATGGAAGAGCGAGAAACTCCTGCTGCCCTGGTGGAAAAGTTCAAAGCCTGTCGTGGCAACCACCGCAAGAGGTTCGAGCTGCTAAAGTCGTTCATCCTTGACCCGTCTATGCCGCATGTCTGCATGCTTAAACCATAAATCCCCTCACACATGTGCTGCTATAAGTCGTTCATCAAGCATGGACCCCTCGATGCATGCATGTCTGCATGCATCGATATATAGCTAAACCAACTCCCCTCCCTATACCTTCGTTAAGGAGCTCCGTGCACATCGAAGTCGCCTACGAGGAAGCGGCAAAGAACAAGAATTTCAACAAGTCGGCGGAGCTCCCCCTGTACGAGCTCGAGCGGCTCTACAGCGGCACCGAAAGTGGGCGGCAGTTCTTGGAAGACTTGAAGACCCAGAAGGGAAAGCCTCACCCGGACCCCCGCCACCGGAAAAACCCTCTCTACGCCCTGTACAAAGTCTACTTAGGAACCGAAACCAAGAGCCACGGCCTTATATACATGCTCATGCACTCATGCTCATGCACTCATGCACATGCATATAATGTTCTTTAACGCATGCATGCACGACGCTTAGGCGGATCGGAGAGGAAGTCCAGCCAGACACTCAGGGCAAGGGCGGAACTGGACCCCGAAAACGAGGAAAGCACGGCTGCCGCCGTCGCCTACGGAAAAGGCCTTCTCTCTGGCTCGAGCAGCTCTAAGAAGAAGAAGAAGGCTAAGAAGAGCAGCGACTGCAGCTCCGATGATCCGGAGCCCAGCAAAAAAGAGAAGGCTGCAGGTGCGGAAGGCGAAGAGCCGTCTTCGGACGAGAAGCTCTTGAAGAAAGAGGTGGCCAGGCTGCTTGACTGTGATATGACGGAAAAAAAGCCTTAAAATCCACGGCCCAAACCCCTTAAAGCATTATATCCCTAATTGCATTGAAGCTTTTTTGGGGGCAAACCAATCTGTGTTGTACCAATCCAAAATCCATTTAGCTTCTTATATAATAATATAGTATAATGGCCCCAAAAACCCTATTCTAATTATTAAGGCCCATATATTAACTTTTGTCAACCCCTTACGGCTAATTCATCTTCCCACCCTATACGCACGCATGTATAATGGGCCCGAAAACCTTATAATTGTTAAGGCCCTTACATTGACCTGTAAACCCCTCACGGCTAGAAAAATACTTTTTCCTATACCGAAACCCTACGCACGCATTTATTAAGGCCCCTATATATATTAACAGTTTTAAACCCCTAAGGGCTATTCCATCAACCCTTTATGTATATAAGCCTACAAATCCGAAACCCTACGCATGCATGCATGCATGGGAGGGTCGAGTGCACGCATGCATGCATGGAACCGCCGATTGAGGAGCCGCTGTCGCCTCCCCCACCGCCCCCTAAACCAATCCTAAACCCTATGCATGCATGCTATAATCCCACTCATGATTCCAATCCGAAACCCTACGCATGCATGCTAGGGCACTCATGATTCCACGCATGCATGAACATGCATATAAAAGTTGAACAGGCTGCAGAAGAAAGCACGAGAGACTTCCGCTGGCCTTGCCGGAGTGCCGAACTTCGAGGTCCGCGGCTTTGTTGCATATCATGTTGGGCCTGCAATGCAGTCAATGCAATGCATTCCTGCACATGCTTGACCTATAGAAGTTTTGCTCGAGCATACTATATCCCACCGCCATGGCATCCACCAAGAAGATTGAAGACAATGACAAAGAGGAGGTGGATGACCTTGCAAAGCAGCTGCTCAAGCTCCAAGTGGGTGGGACGCCGGAACGGAGTGAGGCTGAGCAGTTAAAAGAGCTAGGCAATCTCCTGAACCGCCCGGTGCGAGAGCTGGCCGGCTGGTGGTCACTGTGCAAACAGACGGGCTACTGTTTGCACTGCTCGAGGTGTTACATTATTGAGTTCCTTTCTTTAAAGGAAATCGCCAAATTTGATTCCTTGTGGCATGATGATTTTGAATGCCGCTGCGAGATGGATAATTAGCTGCACATACATGCACGGGATCCAATTATAAGCTGTGCAGGGAAAAAAGTTGCTGTGAGCGGGTGCAGTGTGAGTGTGAGCAGTGCGGATGCCTGCGAGGGGCGACTCCTGGTGTCTTATAAAGCTCGATCTTTGCAGGAGCAGCATGAGTTCATCAAAAAGTGGTTCAACTGGCTATCTGATTTCACGCGAAGGCCAAGGCATGCATCATTTGTGCGGCCTACTTGAGTCCATATGGAACACAGGTTGGAAACAGATGAAAGCAATGGCAAGACCGCACGCTTCTTGCTGGACAAGGTCGAAAAGAACGCGAGCAAGTTTCAGGCACTTCCTAAATTAGGAAAGATCGGCACCTGATTCTTGACATGAATGAGGTTATGGACGATGCTATCAACAATGCAGCTGCTGTCGTCAGGAGTCACAAGAACCGTCACGTGCTGGAATGTTTTTTGCTTGAGTGTCTGGGTTTCCCAATCCGGTTTGACATCATGTGCCTTGAGGGTCTATATAGTTTCTAGGAGCATGCATGTATATATCTACCAAAAATATATTTGCTGAGGGTTCGATCGGATTAAGGTGAGAAGAAGAAGCAAGAAGCTGCCTCCGCCTAGGGTACCACGCCAGAGTACTGAAGGGTGCAATAGCTGCATGCATTTTGAAAATAAACCGAAGTAAAGTAAGTCGCCTCGGCATGCACATGCACTCTAGGATCTGGCCCGGGTTTTCACAAAGCATTGCTCGTGGCTCATGAAACTGAGTTCCCGGCGAATGCATTTCGTTCCGTATAGTTCTGCACCGACAGCCTGTGTTAGGCTACGCGATCACAGGCTCCGAGTGGCGCACGATTGAAAAAGCTCCGAGAACTGCCAGTGCCTTCATGCATGCATTTTGAGGTTGAGGGTTTAGGTTATATATGGTTCAGGGTTTAGGGGTCAAGGTGTAGGGATTATAAGTTTGTGACATGAAGATGATCATGTAAGTAGTTTCTCCCGTTGCAGACGAAAGCCTCGGATAAGTGGTCATTGTGCCAAAATGCTATCGTGCCTGCAAGTTTCAAGCCAGGTCGCCAGCATGCATGAAGTATTATGCTATTGCTATACCCACGCAGGTCACGCCTTGGCATCTACGCGGCACGGCACCGCGATCTCCAAGCTCGTGACAGACTTCCTGGACATGCTCATGAAGGGCGAGGTATCGAAAATCATGCATGCTTTCTAAAGCTAAACCCCTCAACCCTCGATCATGCATGTTGAAAAGAACCCAGATCCCTCGATCATGCATGCCTTAAACTCTTAAACCCTCAACTTGCAACCCTCATGCATGAAGCATACATGTTAAACTCTTAAACCCTCAACTTTCAACCCTCATGCATGAAGCATACATACACGCATGCATGCTTCGAAACCAATCAACCGAAACTATATATATGAAATTCCCTCGACCCGCATGCATGCCTCGCCTGCATCATCGCAGTCGGAGCGCCGAAAGCCTGAACCCTAAAACCCAAACCCTATAACCCTAGAACCTTAAACCCTATATATATTATAATCCTGAACCATAACATGCATGATCGAGGCAAGCATGACGCGGCTGGCTAAGAGCCTTCAGACCCTGAGCGAACTGCCTCGGTTCTTGGTGCCCCGGCGGGTGCTGCAGCTGGCTGATGCTTTCCACAATTCCCATGGATGGGGTCTGGAGCGGACCTTCAACCGCTGGTGCCTTAAGCTGCCTGCACGGGCATGCCTTCCGGAACCATACGAGTGCATGGATGCAGATCAACATTTTTATTATGTTCATGATACATGTGCTGATGCTTTCATGCATGGATCGAAGCATTCATTTCGCATCTGCAGGTTCCAGGTGCCGAGGGTCCGGGTGACATAGATGCATTGGCAATCTTGTGTTTTAAATTATAATCCTGCACGCATTGAATTTGCACGCATGCTTGAAAATTAGCATGCACGAACTGCAGGTGGGGAATGAGGAAGCAAAGCACAATGTCACCATCGGTGTGCTTCTTCCTCACGAAGTCTTCGCTCGCATGCACGACTTCGGAGGGCATCTGTTCAGCGACTTCTTGACCGGAACTCCAGAGGTTGGATCTTGAAACTTAAACACGCATGCAATTGGCCAGCCTCGTAGCATATTACATGCTACAGGATCTCGAGAAATTCTGGCAGCAGAATGCCGGCCTTTCGGACGAAATTGCTGGAGCATGGGGCCCGCAGGCAAAGTTGTGGCCGCAGATTATATGTCTTAAACTCGTATACCTGATAATTCAAAAAGGTCTCCTTCCGTAAGATCATGCCCTGGCGACTCTACGGCGACGGTGCCGAAGCCTGGAGCTGGAAGCCAAGAGCACTACACCGTCCTGCAAATATACTTAGATATATATCTAATACAAATTTATGTGTGTGTGTATATATACCTCAGGCAATGGCAGCTTCGAGCTCATGAGTCTTGTCTCCGTCTGCACCAACAAGACGAGTACATTGGACACTCGCATTCCGTGCCATGGATTATATGCTTTGAAATCAATATGTGCATATGCATATACTGCTGCTTGCAAGGATATGTATCCGCAATGCCATTAGCACAAGCGAGGCCGATCGTTTTTGCATGATCCATGGATCCATCCACAACGCTCTGTGCCAGGAGGTGCGAGACCAGATCCTGGAGATCATTGCATGGTCTTTCCGCTGCCTGGGTGGCACGCACGCATGCTAGTACACGCATCATATATCCCGCATGCCGTGCACGAAATGGCATGTCATGCATGCATGTATACAGGTCGTGGCCGCTGGCCTCGACGAGACCCTTTCGGTCAAGAGTGGCCAAAAGGATATCGGAGAGACAAAGTTGGCCAGCCTTTGGCCGGAGAGTGGCGAGCTGTGATGGCTGGGCTTCAAGGCGACCAAGACTGGTTTCATAAGATATTTCGATTCCAACGAGACTGGCCACGCAAGAGACATGTGTGTTTTTTTTTACCATTATATACATATATACATATATACTGAGATATACCTCGCCCTTGTTTTTGTTGCTCAGGATCTTGGCACAGCACAAGGAAGGAGTGTTGCCAGTACTGTGCGGCAACGCAGATCATGGAGCCCGATGGGAGCCACGACATGCTGTACACTGAGTTTGGTCGAAATGCCCGCCATCGTCGCACGCATCTCGCAGCATATTATATAATTGTGTGTATATGCACGCACGATTGCCAAGTAGCATGCATGTAGGTTGATTGTCCAGGATCCTGCAGACACGGGCAGATTGGGAAGCTGTCCACTGTGCAACATGCATCACGCAATTGGTAGGATTTTCACCCAAGCGAGTCTTGCTTTGCAATTATTGTATGACTATAAATTCGAGCCTGTGAGTTTTTAGGTATGTTTCAGCCATGGATCCTTGACATACTTCGATCTTGCAGGAGTTTACCCAGATATTCTGCACATTCTGGACTTGCAAATATCTGTGGATTGTATTACTTCGGCCTTGCTGGACTTTTCCGACGCTGGCAAAGCACCAGGTCGTTCGCGAGATGCTAGACTGCGGGCAATTGGCTATGAGTACGCAGACTGGTGTCGGCAGGAAGGCACTCAAGCACGCATTTATTATGATTATAATATATATATATATATAGCTGGTAGCATGCATGTGTTCGCTAGATGGATATTCAGCCTGAGGAGTGCAGGATCGTGCCAATCCCAAGCTGTTCCTGTCAAAGACCTTGGGAGAAAGCAAGGATTATCCTCACGTTTCGCAGAAATATCTCAAGGCAGCTGCTTCTCGATACATGGTTTACTTTATGTACGACTTCTCGAGAAAAAAGGAGGATGAGGTTCGTGCCAGCCTTTTCGGAGCATTGAGCACCATGCTGACAGTGTTTGCTGAACACCCGTGTCCGGGCTAATCGTCTTTTTTTAATCATGCATGTGTTTGAAAGTTATAAACGGTCAAGGGTCCAAGGATGCATGCACGTTAAGACGTTCAGGCGCTACTGGGACCACGATGCCGAGGATTGCGATGGCCACCCAGAGATCGTCCTTGAGCGGGCATATATGCAGTACAGATCCGTGTACGATGCCCTGGCCCGCGAAGCAATCGAGCAAGGGGTGTACAGGTATAACCTGCGACCCAAAATGCACCAACTGGAACACGTGCAGCCTAGGTTCGAGAACATCAGATTTTTTGTTGTTTGACTTGCACGCATATATGCACCGGTGGCATGCAAGATCTTCATGCATGCATGCATGTCCGAATCCAAGGATCTTGGATTGGGTTCCTGAGGCCGGGAATCCCCGGTACTACAGTTGTTTCCTCGACGAGGATCTCATCGGCAAGGTCAAGCAATTCGCCTTCACATGCATGCACATGCATACATGCAATTCGCACACAAGATTTCACGCATGATTTCACGCATATTCGCACACAAGAT
Source organism: Symbiodinium sp. CCMP2592 (assembly GCA_905221615.1). Lineage (NCBI taxonomy): Eukaryota > Dinophyceae > Suessiales > Symbiodiniaceae > Symbiodinium > Symbiodinium sp. CCMP2592. The sequence goes on from CAJNDT010001291.1 coordinate 544,554, forward strand.
TTCACGCATGATTTCACGATCTGAGGCGGATCGTCGAGCACTCGCATCCTCGCACCATGAGCTTGCGGGCCTTGCAGCATTACTGCCTGCTAGCCGCCCTCCGTTGGGTCGGAACCGACATGTCGTGACTGCTGCGAGGAAAAGTCTGCAGCCGACGTACTGCTCTGTGAGTGTCGCATGCATATTTGCACGCATGTTCGCGGTTGGTCGCATATCGGGCGGAATTTTTGCATCTCGCGAGTCGCTTTATCTGAAATTTCTAAGCCTGCTTGTCTTCAAATCCAGTTTTTCGTGTTTACTGTCAAAACAAATCCAACCGACTTTATCTTTATTCGGTTTTCGTCACGTATTTCAACCAACTCGAAAAATCTGTTTATATATCGTCCAAAACCGAAAAATGCTCTATACGGTCGTTTGACGCAAAGAGCGCTTTATGATGTCGACCGGCCTTTCTTGGTATCTATCTATATATCTATTATCTATCTATCTATCTATCTATCTATCTATCTATATATGGATAGATAGAAAGATAGATAGAGATATATATATATATATATATGTGCGTATATTATCGATATATGCATCTGCCAATCCCTCTGAAGGGTTGCCAATTGCACCTCGCAGAGATGCAAGTTCCTGCAATCGACCACGCCACTCACTGTGGAGAGTTGCACGGCGGAAAGGATACAAGTAGTAGTTTGCACACACGTTTCAACCCTGGACCACGCCAATCCATGCAGAGGGTTACACACAGCGCCCAAAGACCATGCAACAGTACCTGCACACCTTCCGATTAGAACATTCGAGGAAGCTAATCCCTCTCAATGAAGGATTGCGCGGGGCACCGCAAAATGTGTAACTTTACCTTGCGTTCGACCACTCGACCACGCCAATCCCTGTGAGGGGCTGCAAAATTCATTTCAATGCTCATCAAAAATTGCAACTTTACCTCGCGTTCGAACACTCCACCACGCCAATCCCTGTGAAGGGTTGCAAAATTCATCTCAATGCTCATCAAAAATTGCAACTTTACTTCGCGTTCAACCACTCGACCACGCCAATCCCTGTGAGGGGTTGCAAAATTCATCTCAATGCTCATCAAAAATTGCAACTTTACCTCGCGTTCGAACACTCCACCACGCCAAGCCTTGTGAAGGGTTGCAAAATTCATTTCAATGCAAATCAAAAAATGCAACTTTACCTCGCGTTCGAACACCCGACCACGCCAATCCCTGTGAAGGGTTGCAAAATTCATTTCAATGCAAATCAAAAAATGCAACTTTACCTCGCGTTCGAACACCCGACCACGCCAATCCCTGTGAAGGGTTGCAAAATGCAAATCCCTGTGAAGGGTTGCAAAAAAAATTGAACTGCACCCAAACCCTGTGAAGGGTTGAGCGGCGCCCGCAAGAAGTGTAACTTTACCTCGCGTTTGAACGCCCGAGGAGGCGAATCCCTGTGAAGGGTTGCGCGGCGCCCGCAAGAAGTGTAACTTTACCTCGCGTTTGAACGCCCGAGGCAGCGAATCCCTGTGAAGGGTTCACCCGCGCGCCTAAAATGTGTAACTTTACCTCGCGTTTGAACGCCCGAGAGTTCCAATCCCTGTGAAGGGTTGCGCGGTGCGCCTAAAATGTGTCACTTTACCTAGCGTTTGAACGCCCGAGGCAGCGAATCCCTGGGAAGGGTTGCGCGGTGCGCCTAAAATGTGTCACTTTACCTAGCGTTTGAACGCCCGAGGCAGCGAATCCCTGTGAAGGGTTGCGCGGGCACCGCAAAATGTGTAACTTTACCTCGCGTTTGAACGCCCGAGGAGGCGAATCCATGTGAAGGGTTGCATTCCCGATGGACCCCGACGGTGCCACCCCCGCCTTTAAAAGAAATATTAAGATACCGAGATGTAGAGAGTAAGTCATAAGTCATAAGTCATAAGTCATAGTAAGTCATAGATGCAAATAGATGCATAGAGAGTCAGTCATAAGTAAGTAATCATAAGTAAGTAAGTCAGTAAGTAGTAAGTATAGTAAGTATAGTAAGCATAACATAGAGTCCAGTGTCAAGTGTCAAGTAAGTTAGGCAGTAGATTAAGAAGTAAGTAAGTAAGTAAGTCGTAAGCATAACATAGAGTCAAGTATCAAGTGTAGAGTCAAGTATCATAGAGTCAAGTGTCAAGTGTAGAGAGTCAGTCAAAATAGGGGTCAAGTAAGTAAGTAAGTATCAAGTGTAGAGTCAAGTATCAAGTGTAGACTAAAGTATGGAGTCAAGTAAGTTGATTCTATGTCTGTCATCTATGTACTCAGCTGCGGCGTTCCACACGGAAGAACCCTTCGCGATGCTTTCGGGAATAATGCTAATACTAATAATAATAATAATATAAATTAATAATAATAACAAAAATAATAATAATAATAATAATAAGCGCTACCTCCGTCTACACCAAAGACAGAAGCTCGACTTAAGACTCTGCGGGTACAGCACTCAACCACGAAACCCAAAGTCCCAAAATACTGAACCCAGAAACAGAAGCTAAAAGGGTTTTGGGTTTTGGGTTCTAGGGCTCTAGGGTTCTAGGGTTCTAGGGTTCTACGGTTCTAGGGCTCTAGGGCTCTAGGGGTTTAGGGTTTCGGGCTTAGGGGTTTAGGGGTTTAGGGGTTTAGGGTTTAGGATTCAGGTTTTATGTAATCCGTCATGCGGACTGTCACGAAGCGGAACAGTTGAGGGTTTAGACGACACGCTGTATTGAAACCCGGCAAGCCCCGAGCAAAGACACAGAAAGAAGCCCCGAACACACACCGGCACTCACCCCACGGTCCTATCTTCCCCCTTCCCTTAGTAGGAACATCTTATTGGGTTTAGGGTTTAGGGCAGTTTAGGGTGCCTTCCACACCATCAACTATTCATTATTATTCCGTATCCCCTGCCCTGCATTGATCACTCTTCCCTGCCCTAGAAAGAAGCCTTTTGGGAAAAAGAGCCTGTTTATGGAGCCCTCTATGGCACACCCAACACAACCTCGCACAAAACCTGTACGACACCTGAAACAAGATCTCTACAAAACCTTCTGGAAGCACTACACCCTGAACCCGTAAACTCGAAACCACAACTCCTAAACCTCACAACCTCAACCGAAATCATGAAACCCACTCCCGGCCGCCTCAAATCCTCCTCGGTGAGGGGGGACCCCTCAGCCCGGGCTTTCTCTGCCCAGGTGCGAGCCTAGCCGTGGGTTTGGGGTTCAGGGTCTCTGAGGGTTTGGGGTTGGGCCGACAACAGGGGCCCCCATCTTTCAAGGGATCCTTTAGGGATTCGGTTGCTAAGGCAACCAGGGCCTGAATGATTACCTATAGTATGATTAGAACCTTCAAGGGGCAGTATTAATTAATCATTCTTTAGGCTTCTATATGAAGGGCTAATTAAGGAGTTGGGTTTAGAGAATGCTGCAGGGATTCTTCCTGGCTTCTTGGGATCCAGAGCTTTGGCTTTACATTGGGAACTACTACAGGGCGTGGGGTGTTCCCCGGGCGTGTTTGTTTTGTCTCGGGAGTGCTTGGAAGCTGACCTTGCTGCCCACAGCTCCTGTAAAACAGTCAGCGAGTAGCGATTTTCGCAAAAGTCGATGCAAGGTTGGGGCTTGTTTGAGCTTGAAGGTGTAATCAGTAAAGGGACCTTAATTATTAGAGTAGGGTTTTGGGGCCGATTATGTTATCATTATACACATAAAAAAGTATAGGTAATCATTTACGCCCTATAGTAGGGGCTAGGCTAGATCTCGGGTTACAGTAAGGGTGGGGGTCTAGGGTTTAAGGGATTCGGGGGCTAGGTATTTGGGTGGCCCTCTATACAGCCGATAGATATGTTCGAAGGATGCCAACATGATCCCTGCTTCAGCAGGTGTTGGCAACTCGCAAAGTGAAACCCCCTTCGAACAAGGAACAAGTTCCGGTTAAACTAGAGAAAAGTACTGTAACGCGCTGCTTATCGAGATTTCTGTCTTAAAACCCTATGCCCGAAGCCGCAAATCCCACTGCGCAAAGGAAAGCTGCAGAGCCCGAGAATCAGGAAAAGTTTGAACTCACCATCTACACCGATCTACACCCAAGAGAGCATGCCACACATCTTAGATATAAAAGTGAAACAGCCTCCTGCACAACAAACCCTCAACAGAAACCTAGAATTCTGACCTTGAATTCTATCCTTGCTTCTGAAACCGTAAACACTGAAGCCCGAACAAAATTGAAACTTTCGGGCCCTTCGTTTCGCCAGTGGGCCTCATCGAGGTCGCGCTTCTGCACCTCGCTGGAGGGTGCCCGGAGTCGAGGAATCTCTTTCACTCATACTTGGAGGATTGTGGGACTTAGTAAGTAGGGTTCTTGAGAGAGCTCCATAAAGGGATCAAAAGGGGGCTCCTTAAAGGGATCTATAGGGTTTAGGGCTGAGGATTTACTTGGAGGATCATGGGACTTAGTAAGTAAGGTTATAAGTACCTTAATTAAGGTTATACGTAGAAATAACTAGAGTTGCCTCACTTGTAACCCTACTTACTAAGTCCCCTGATCCTTTAAGTAACCCCCCTATTTTAAGAGCCTTAACATAAAGATCCCCACTGTAAAACGGGGGATTGCTACTCCTTCATATTAAGATCCCTGTTACTAGCCCTGTAACGGGAGAAGGGGTTTGTTCATCAGGGGTCTAGAATAGGGACCCGAAAAAAGGACCTCGTAAACAAGAACCATAAGGTTGGGATATCCCGGAATCCCCACTCTGATTAAGCCAATAAGATAGGGATATCCCACCCGAAAGTTTACGTTTGGGTGCTTACTTCTGGGATGTTCCCTCAGGTACCGTTCGTGGTTGCGGGTCTCAAATGTCTTGGGTTGGGTAGGGTTTCGGTTTAAGGTTTAGGGTTTAGGGATTCAGGGGTTTGGGGTTCGGGGTTTCGGTGGTTTTGGGTTTCTAGTAGACCTAACTTGTCAGGGCTTGTTGAGGTCTCAAGAGCCACAGTCTTTCAAATTGGATCCCCACCTGAGGTTTAGGGTTTAGGCTATTTAAGGGAGGGTGGTTCAACGGGGGAGGGTGCGAGGGATCCTTAGGGAACCTTAAGGGAACCTTAGGGAGCACTAGAGAGAGCTGGGCAGTAGTAGGCTATCTACCCGCGTTGGGGCCCCCCCAGAAGGATACTATAAGTTTAGGGTTTAGGGTTCAACCCGAGAGTAAGAATACAACAATTAGACAGCTCTCGGGGTCTTAGTATCTTGTATTACTTGTACTGCCGTTTTGCACATGGACAAACAGGAAATGATACCAACAATGAGTCATAAGAAAAGCCAACGCTGGCGAGAGGCCGCTGTTTGAATAAACTGGGAGTACATCTCATTGTCGACCAGCCCAAGACCTTCGATAAACACGTTTAGGGTTTAGGGTTGCGGGGACTTGGTATAAAGTGTGATTGTGGGGTCAACACATGCGGGGATGCTTCAGAGCCACTAACCCTACTATAGTGGGTGGGTACAGGAGAAGCCATCAAGCCTGCCTGGGACTGACCTTGCCCCCAGACCTGAACCTCGCCTTCACGCCTGAACCCACACCCGCACGCATGCTCTTACTCAAACTTCTCTTTCACTCGTGACTTGAGCCACCATCCGCAGTGGCATAACCTTGGTACACTTCTCGATTTGTGCGCCATCTTGGTACACTTCTCGGTTTGTGCACCTCGGACAGGGGCCATGCAGCTTGGTACACTTCTCGGTTTGTTGATGCACTCACACTCCTCCTCGAACATTCCAGCTTTGATGGTATGTTCGCCTCCGGAGTGCTGGACAAAAACATGCATAGGCTGTACTAAGCAGTGGCTTTTCCACGCCTCATTTCAATCTCCTACTCGCCCTCTGGTCAAGCCAATCTTTTCAGCGTGCTGCTCCAGCTTAGCTCGATTCAACGACTTCGTCAGCATGTCTGACACCAGCTCTTTTCCCGGTACATGTTGTAGGCTCACAGCGTGATGCTCATGCTGATCGCGTGTCCATGCAGCTCTTATTGCATAATGGCGCGTTCGCCAACCTTGCACCGTAAACCTAGCTCTAGTCAGAAGGCACACTGCCGATGAATTGTCATTCTCCATGCGCATCTCGATGGGACGGTTCGTGAGCTCTTGTAACAGCGCGGCTGTGTCTGTCAAGAATCCTGTGCATGTCGCCATCGCCTCGCACTCAGCCTCGCAAGTACTGTACGCGGTAAGGCTCTGCCGACAGCTCTTCCAGCCAATTGCATTTCCACCAAACAAGATGACGGAGCCAGATCTGGATCTACCACCTCCTGGACTGAATGATGCATCCGAGCTTCCCAACAGCGTGGTATCGGCGCTGTGTTTGTAGTTAAGTGTCATTCCAGCGGTTCCCCGCAAATACCTCCACAAGGCTTTCGTGACCTTCAAAGCAATGCTCGGATCAAGCGATGCAAGAGAGGCACACTGACCTACCGTAGATTGGATGTCTGGTCTTGTTTTCAATGCGATCCACTGCAAGCTGCCTATCTCCTGTTGCGCCAGTTTAAGCTCCTGCTGATATGAATCAGTGCGCTCGCGTGGCAAGATCTTGCCTTCAGGGATATCGGGGAGGCACTGTACCCCCGCCAGGTGAGTCAGACCTCGTCTGTCCAACTCTTGCAATAGCCACTTCCGCTGACTGGTTGCCACCAGGCCTGCTTGGAATGTCACTTGTACTCCTATGAAAGTGATTTCCTCTATCATTGGGATGCTTAGAGAGCCTCGGATAGCAGGCGACCGGTCCTTCAGTCGCGACAGAATGCCCTGGAACTTCGTTTTCCAGCATTTGTCGACATGCTCTGCGTACCGCAAAAGGGCCTCCCTTTCACCCACACAGAAACCATCGTCAACGAACATGGCACATATTGCGCGGATGATTCTTGACTCCACCTCGCGTACCGTGTAGAGTCCCTGACAACTGGTTTCAACGATTTCCAAAGCTGGGAGCTCGTCGCCTTCCGCCGGAGGGAGCTCCACCTTGGCTTGTTTATCCTGCCTTTCATCCTGCCAGTCTACTGGGCCTCGACGGAGTCCGTAGACTGAACGATGTGCAGCAAGTAACGTTCCAGGCTTGAAGAATCCTAGCTTGATCAGCGAATTAGGAGGACGGAGAAGCACCCGCTCTTCGACAGGCAGCTTTGAATTCAAGAATGCGCATGACACATCAAAAGCCATAGCTTCCCACGAGTCGTGAAAAGCAAGCTCATTGAACAACATGCGCACTCCTTCTGCAGAAATGTTTTCGGAGCTAAGCTCGGCGGAATCTGTGCTATCACTGCGCTGGAAGTTGCCACAGGCAACAAGCCTACACCTTGGTTTATAGGCACAATTCTTCACCTGCTCTGATGCCGCCTTAGCTCCATTCTTTCTTGCCGACGAAATGAGGTCTTCAGGCATAATCACCGGCTTTTTCGTAAGAACCAGTTTCATCGGTATGGGCTTGGGGACCCGCTTCTTAACGTCATCACCCCAACCTAAAGCCCTCCTCAACTCAGCATCCGTACTGTTCTCATTTACCTCAACCCAGACCTCATTCGACAGCATGTTGGAGATCTCGCCCTCAGCAGCCTGATAGAACTCCTGTTGTTCCTGCTCTTGTAAAGTATCGTTCCACACCTTCCTTGGTAGGCCGCGTAGAGGATTCAGGGAACAGTCTCAACAAGTTCATGCGCATGTGGAATGCAGGATACTTCCTTTCAAGCGTTCGGGTCATCAACTGCAATGCCTTCAGCTGCTCACTTGGGGCAACTTCTGGCATGCTCAACTGCACCAGCCTCCTCAAAGCCAGCCTGTACCGTCTAAATAGACCCTCCAGCTCGCGAGCACTAGATGCAATCGGCGGTGACCTTACGAAACTCAACAATGAAGATGCCTCTTCTGGACCTGCTGGTTGAAGCCTCGCCAGCACACCCATGTAAAGCATAGCCGATGAAACTAGCTGCCCCATCGCCCCTTCAATTGCTGATACTTTGATTTCCTCCGGCACTACTCGCATGAGAGCGCCACTCAACCTTGCTTCAAAGTCCTTGTCCTCAGCACTGATCATAGGCGGAACTGGCATAATCAAGCTTTCGGACTTCTGTTTGTACATGACCATAGCAGCCTTCCACATCCTATCCGCAAACTCTGCAAAAGACTCTGCGATGCTGTGAAAGATTGTTGAACACTGCGTGTGCCATGACTGTACGTAGATCCCTGCCTCCCAAGCTTGGCCAACTGCCAAGTTCAGCTGAGGGATGTCTCGTAGCATCTTCCACCGCCCTTCGGGGATGATTCTACCTTCATCTTTGTTTGCATCTGGAGCTCCAGTGTTGCCGGCTACCGGAAGCTCACAACCCTTTTCAGCAACAAAGCCTCCTGTCTGGGTGCCCTGAGCTGCTGATTGAGATGACCCTGCATTGCAGTGCTGACTCAGATCCACTCCGAGAGCTGTGCCAAACACATGCCGCATCTGATTAGCAGGATTCTCTACCGTCTGCTTTCGCATTTCTTCTGGCAATGGAGGTGGAGGGGCTCTCAAACCGGGAGGTCCGCCGGATTGAAACCACCACTGTTGCTCTGGATCGCTTTCGTCTAACTGATCTGACTCTCTGGTAACCGTAGGCGACAACGAAACCCTCATCGGGACGGACTCGGTTGGTGTTCCACGTGTTGGTGCGCTCATGTGATAACGACTGCTTTCCAAGAGTGAAATCCGCGATTCAAGAAGTTTACGTTGCTCAGCTTCCTGGCCTAGCCTCAGCTCCAAAGCTTCGCGTGCTCTACGTTCCTCAAGTAGTTGCTTCATAAAGAACTCGGCCTGTCTGGCATGTCCCTGAAGCTCATCTCTGATGCGCTCGGTCACTTGAGGATGACTCGGGGCCCCAGCTGAAGAAGAGCCTTCACCCGATCCAGGGATGGCACTTATCGCTGAAAGCCGAACCAAACACTCATGTAGCTTTGCATCCGTGGCAGCATGATCAGATTGAAGAGATCCCACTGCCTCATGAAGTAAATCTAGCTCACGCCTAAGCGATGTAAGACCAGACTCATCCATGCCCACAGTTGTCTGAGATAACTTGTCCATGACTGCACGCAACGATGCTTGCTGACTTTCGTACTGCGTCACATGGTCCTGCCAACGTTGACTCTGCTGCCGCTCGAACTTTTGCAACATATCCATGAGAGCAACATGCTTACCATACAGCTGTCGTATGTGATCATCGGTTGCATAGAAGAGCTGCTCATGCACTGCATGTCTTTGCATCATTGAACCCATCGCATTCTGTAGCTCTTGCATGTCATCGGCTGCACTGGTGATTCGTTGCAATGTGTCATGCGACAGCTGAATCTCTGTCAGCTGTCGAAGCAGCAAGCCATAGTTGTCTTGCTGTGCTGCCGCAGTACTGTGTAAAGCGTCTTGTTGGGCTAGCATAACCTGTGATTGTGGGGTCAACACATGCGGGGATGCTTCAGAGCCACTAACCCTACTATAGTGGGTGGGTACAGGAGAAGCCATCAAGCCTGCCTGGGACTGACCTTGCCCCCAGACCTGAACCTCGCCTTCACGCCTGAACCCACACCCGCACGCATGCTCTTACTCAAACTTCTCTTTCACTCGTGACTTGAGCCACCATCCGCAGTGGCATAACCTTGGTACACTTCTCGATTTGTGCGCCATCTTGGTACACTTCTCGGTTTGTGCACCTCGGACAGGGGCCATGCAGCTTGGTACACTTCTCGGTTTGTTGATGCACTCACATAAAGGTGGAGGACGGGTTTAGGGATTGCTTACGGGATCAAGCGATGTAGTTAGGGTTACAAGTCAGAACAAAGGCAAGGCAGCTGCAGTTATGTCTACATACAACCCTAATACTAGAAAGCACTTATAGCTTCTAAGTGCCTTGCAGTATCAGGGTTAGTATATAAGTAACTTATATAGCCGTTGTAGCCCTACTCTATACCCCCTTAGAACCATAATAAAAATACTCCTTTTAAGATTCTCGTGGGTTTTATATGAATACAAATGGAAACAGATTCTTAAGGATACTATAGTACTTACTGAATCCTCTGATCTGCGAAGTGAGGTCAGAGGAAGGCCTTTGAGCTTTTAGACATCGAGTGGCTACTTATGGGTAGTTGTCAAAATTAAGGTCCCCTTTTGGGTATCCTAAAAATTATATTAGGTGCCGTATTATAATAAAAACCCTACAAAAATAAAGGACCCCAATATTGACAACCACCCTTATGAGGGTCCTGAAACCCCAACCCAAATCGGCCTTTTCAGGGCTCCTTATTGGGTTGAGGGTTTGGGGTGAACCCTAAACATCCCTAAACCCTGAACACCTGACAACTCACTTTTTTTTCGGTTACCTAGTATGAGATCCTTTTACAGAAATCCTACGGCACATACCCCGAAACCAAAGCCCTGAACCCTAAACTCCAAACCCCTGAACCTGAAACCACAAAGCCCCAAACCCTAACCGGAATTCTTAAACTCGCAAATCCTCCAGGTGCCAAAACTCTGATGCATCCTACCACCCTGAACCGTCTAATTATCTCCTCAAACCTCAAGGCTTTCGTATGATCCAGCGACTGCCCTAAACAAACCCCAAATCCTCGTTTTCTTGCAAGCTGCATAATTCTATGCCCCCCCCCCCCCCCCCCCCCCCACGAAACCTACCCTTTCAAGTTCAGGGTGTTCTTGGAGGCCCAGTCAAGACTGTGGTCCGCGCGTTCGTCAGGAATTTCATACTTAAACCAGCAAGAAGAAACGGCCCTATTTATGTATCCAAACCAGGGTTTAGGGTTTAGGGTTTATTCATTCCAGGTTAGCCTTTGAAATTGTAGTGGGGTCATACAGGTCCCAAAAGGCTACACGACCACCTGCTCACAGGCCGGATCCGCGACCCCGTATTTGTTTCCATCCCTGGCAGGTCCTAGCAATACCAGTAGAATCCCGCTAGTGAAGTAGGGCTTAGGGTTTTGAATTATGAATATTGCTTCCAGAATCAGAAACCTTATAACAACACTATAGCAAACCGAGAAGGAGCGATACCACAATACTGACCAAAAGCTGGTCCAGAGTGGAGGGGAAGAGTCTGGAAGAGTGTGTTACAGGTCTTCTTAGAACCCTTTATCTCTGGCTTGGGATCTCCGTTCCAGCATCCAGGTTTTTCCAATCGGGGTTTTGGGTTTTAGGATTTATGGCTTTGTTGTTTTCGGGCGTTCTTTGCGTCAGGCTTTGGGATTGGTGGTCCAGGGTTTTGGATTTAAGGAATTTACGGCTCACCATGTTGCAGGGTGCGGAGCATAACGTGACGACCGTCTGTTTGGACAAGAGCCTGAAGATCTTGATCCAATCCTAACCCTAAACCCTGTTTTCGAACCGAGGAGCTGTCTAAACCCTAAACCCTAAAAAACCCTAAAAACCCTAAAAAGCCCTATAAACCTTCGAATCCTAAACCCTACAGCCTCAGAGCCAAGGAGCTGTCCAACTCTGTGAGCCACGTAGGGACTTTCTTCTGCGCTTTGCCTTCGGCAAACTTCGCGGACTTCTCCTCCGAATAGGGTTCAGGCTTTTAGGGTTTTGGGGTTTAGGACGTAAATTAAGGTTTTAGTATAGGGCGTTTAGGGTTTAGGCTTTAAGGTTTTAAGGGTTCAGGATTTAGGGTTTTAGGGTTTTAGGGCGTTCAGGGTTTAGGGGGTCTATGGTTCAGAGTTTTGGGGGGCCGTGCAACTGCAAGCCGACATAAAAGGTTTAGGGTTTAGGGTTTAGGGTTTAGGGACATAAAACCCAGAGTTTTGTCAATTTTGGCCACCCTCAAGCCGCTTAGCTCTAAAGCCCTCAGGCTACCCCAACTTTGGATTTCGAGTCGAGGTCTCAGAGAACCCAATGCCCCTTGATTAAGGAATATACATAGGGGGTAGAGGGGGGGGTGAGGTACTATAATAACGACTTAATACGGCCTATTTAAGGAAGTATAGTCCCCTATCCCCCTCCACCTTACCCGCCTAAGGGTCCTTATGATAGAAATGAATGTCTAGGGTCATTAAGGTAATGCAGGATTTGAAAGATCTCTTGGAGCTTGTAATCCTGAATCACCTGAATAGGTTTATAGGGTTTTAGGGTTACGCAAGTCGTGCTTGTAGGATTATTTATTTGGTTTTGTGGTATGGCACTCCTGCCAAAAGTTTGCAAGATGCCAAACCCCTCCCCTCGAGCACACAAACGCACAACACCGTCACCACACACACACACACACACAAACACACAAACACACACACACACACACACACAAACACACACACACACACACACACACACAAACACAAACACACACAACAGACGCCCACACACGCAGGTTCAGCATATGCGACTGACTGGCAAGCCTTCACAAACCGTTCGGAGCGAGGCTTAAGGTACAAGGTTGGGTTGGAGATTTCAGGATCGAGACTGGCATGTTTAGAGCATAATGAGCATACGAGCATGACCAGGGCTCCGTACTCGACTTGCACCTTCAACAACAGCAACGCCTGAAGCAGAAACTCCTAATTCAATAACCCTTCGGCCCTTACCCCCATCACGGTAGCTGTACCATAACACCTAGAACTAAACCCTAAATCCCAATTCCTGATTGCCCAACCTCATCCCTAAACCAATGACCTTGTGCCCTGTATATTCTTACCGTATATGACCCTAGACTCTAGACCTCAAACTCCGCCCAAGCCACCTTGGTCTCGCCCTTCTTGAGTTCGTCGGCCTCGACGTTCTTCAAGAACCTTGTGTGGTTTAGGCTTTTAAGTTTACTCTTTTGCAGGGCTTATAGGATTCACACGGCTGGAAGTGTGAAAGGGTCTCGAACTACTCCGAAACACTGATCCCGACACCTTCTGGAATTGAGGTTCAAAGCTTCACTATTGCTATTGTTACCATTGTTGTTGCTGCTGTCAAAATGAAATACTACTAGTCTGGTTTTTGTTAGTATTATTTGGCTTTTTCATCTCCAACAAGCAGAGCTACAGAAGCTGAGGCTATCAGCACGCTTCCTCCCCGGAGTTGCATGAATCTCGGAATAATGGTTCTCCGCGTTGTGTGAATGCGTGTCTCAGCTAGAAAGGCTCGCGCTGCCAAAACAAGACACTGAAACTCTTCCCGAGTTCCAGCAAATTAATGCTCGTATAACCGTCCCACAGAATCTGAACATGTGCAGACCTTACCTATAGTCTCCATTGTAGTCCCTTTTTTGGCTAACCAAAAACGATACTATAAGATCCTAACCATAACACTGGTTAACCAAAAAAAGGGAACTACAATGGAGACTATAGATACTGAAAGCCCATGAGTGGTCTTGCCCAAAGCCTCCAAAACCCCTTAATTAAGGAATCTACCTTAAATCATATAAGGGATCCTATTATAATTTAAGGTATATTCCTTAATTCCCCTATAGACCCCTTATAGATCCCTTTAAGGAGCCCTTTAAGGAACCCCTAGGTATTCCTTAATTAAGGGGTTTTGGAGGCTCTGGGATGCTGCGGGCCGGACCCGGGACATGAAATTATGCCTACGAAAAGGACCCTCGAGGGTTCCTTTAAACGGGCCCAGAGGATCCAAGTACCCAAATAGTAGGGTTTCAGGTCCCAAAATCCATACTCTGAATGGGTTTTTGGACCTTGAAACCCTACTGTTTGGGTACTTGGACCTTCAGGGGGGTCTTGTAAAGGGATCTATAGGGTTCTTTGAAGGGATCCATAGGGGTACTAAGTACTATAAGGGTTTAGGGTTGAGGGTCTACTTAGAGGATCAGGGGGGTTAGTCAATAGGATTATAGGCACCTTAATGGGGTTATAAGGAGATATATTTAAAGTTAGCTTACTTACAACCCTACTTACTAAGTCCCTTGATCCTTTATGGACAAGGTCAATCCTGTCGGCCTTGGGCCAGGGACGGGGAATGTTGAGGTTTGGGGTCTTAGAATTATGCCCGCAAGCCTTGGATTTTAGGGGTGTGGGCTTCGGGATGCCTGGGACACGCTAGAAATACTTAGAAGACCCCTAATCATGGCCCTAGTCAAAGCAGTTTAGGGTTCATGAAGTTCACTAGGTGTCGGTATATATATATATAAACATACTTATATATACTTGGTTACAGGGGTCTGTATATATATATATATATGTTAGAAACACTAAAAACAGAAATAGCCCAAATCGATACCTAGCTTGGGGCACCTGCAAAAAAATCCGAGAAGCTCATCCAGTCGCCGCGCAAAAGGCGTTGTAAAGGTGAGCCTTGACCGACACTGGCGATTTTTACTAGACCTAAGAGTAACCTAGGAAGAAAAAGGGTGCCCTTTTTGGTTTAAAGGGGTTTATAAGGGAACCTCAACCCTAAAAAAAGGGAATAAGGGCCTACTCTGGGTCCTAGTTTAACACAGGTAGCCCAGGACCCCTTAAGGGTTCGGGGGTTTAGGGATTAGGGTTTAGGGGTTTAAGGGTTTAGGGATTAGGGCTTATAGGTTTTAGGCGCTTTAATCAACCAATGTATACTTTAGTGTTTTTGGGTTGGGAGTCCTTGCTTTCTAGGGTTCAGGGCCTGATTTTATTCGGGGCCCAGTACCCTAGCCCAAAAAATGTTAATCTCCTCAATAATCGTAGGATTGTATCATCCCCAAAAGGTGGGAAAAAGGTTATCTACTCAGCTACTAAGCATAAGCCGGGACACTGACACAACTACGTTTGGAGCTTATGTTAGTGTGTTGGGCCGTCGCGTAGGGCGTTAAGCCCAAGGGAGGATGGCCTCTCAAACCTCACACAGTAATAGTTTATGACAAAGATGCCTCAACTTCTACACATAACAACCATGAAATAACAGGTTCTCGGATCCCTTAACCCTGAACCCTCAACCGGATCCCCAGGCATGTATGATGTGAGGCCAAAAGAGGGGTTTAAGATTCTTGGGCTAGGGATTCCTTGATACGAACCCTATTATGGGAACCCCAATCCCTACTACACCCCCATAGGCTCAACCCCCTAATTTTGGCCTCCTCATCACTAAACCCTAAACCCCTAAATCCCCAAAACCCTTAACCCTAAACCCCTAAACCGTGGTTCCACCGGGGCACGTGGTGCACCAGCGGCCAAGAGCAATCAGCAAGGCGAAGGCCAGGAAAGGAAAGCCTCGAAGGACCGAGTTTGGGAGCTTCGAAAAGAAGGGAATATAGGGGGAGCTTAATAATTAGAGCAATTAGAATAATTACAATATAGGGTTCGGGCGTAAATAAAAACTAGAATTAAGGAGCCCCGCAAAGTAGAAAGGATACTGTTTTCGGACCCTGTAGTAAGGCTTTAGGGGTTGTGGGGGTTTAGAGCTTTCCGGGATCAGGATTTCGAGCTTTATTAGGGTGTAAGGGTTCCTGATGACCGTTAAAGATCCGCGTGCCTACATTGTAGATACTTTGGCCATAAACGGGCGCTGTAAGGCAAAAGTATGTACCACATGGGCACATGGATCATGGGAGATATAGAGACTGTCTCAGTTGTGTCCACGGCATAGCGTTCGAATAGGTTGTCGATCATTATGCCCCTTATAATACCCTACTACAACCAGGCCGCGCAGGTCATGTTTAGGCGCCGTCTTGAACCTTTAACACGAGTAGCACCCAGCCAAGGGAATCCAAGGCAACCTCAGCTAGGGGAAGGATCATGGCACTTGGTAGCTAGGGCTAAGTGCCATAGTCAGGGTTATAAGTAGATACAACTGCAGTTACCTGACATATATGCCCACTTATTAAGTCCCTGATCATTTAAGTACGCCGTACTTGGATTGTCGGATTTTGACCGTCCTGCGAACGTCAAGGAAGTCGCGGGTTTGTTTATAGGCCCTCCACTCTCACTGCCCAATCCCCTGGAGTCGTAAACTCTTGCACTCAAACTCTAAGCCCTGCCTTAATACCCCAAAATAACCTGCTTTTTCCAGGACTTATAGAAGGAAGTCATCATACGGAGCTGGAAAATCTAGGTTTCTTGGGGTCCATGTACACCCTAAATGAGAGGCAGCACGGCAATACATATAGGGGCCTACAGGAGTTGAATAGGGCCTTGGCATAACTGCATTAGAGACTATACGGGACAAGAGCACATGATAGATAACACCTGAAACCCTGAACTCTAAACAACTATAGTAGTTATCCGACAGTACCGTGTCTCGGGATGCGGGCTGGCTTTCTTGGAGTTGAGGCCTAGCTAGCACTACTGTTGATTATTGTCATGATTGCTACTATCATTATTGGTATTATCAATACCGTTATTGTTCGTCGTTAACGGTACCATCGTTGTTATAGTATTGTTACACCGTTGTTATTATGATTGTCATGGTTGGGTTTATGGGCTTTAGGAAAACAGGACCGAAATTGCAAGCCGAAGCGCGACGGCGAAACATGGCTTCACTAACAGCCACAGCCACTGCGGCACGTGCAGAAGAAGCTGTCAAGTGACAGGCCTTGTTGAGGCCTCTAAACTCCAAGACAAAAGGGCAGGCTGCCTGTCCGTTTCTGAGCTACAGTCTATGCTTAAGCAAGAATCTGAAGGCCTGCACAGCCATGTATGCTTGAAAGAACAATACCTTCGTAAACGTGGCAAATCCAATAATCAAGTATTAGCAACAAGACTGATAATCTAAAAGTAATGAGTTGGAAGGCCTTGCAAAGTACTAGCCCAGCCTGCTAGAGCGATCATGATGTCCACATGTCTATGAGATATCTTGGGCCAGGCAGCACAGGAGCCGAACCTCAACTATAAACCCCAAGCGTCAGGACCTAGAGCTTCAACCCGAAGCCCGAACTCCAGGCCCAAACACCCGTATTAAATCAAACACACCATAAATCCTAAGAACAAGGAGCCCGGGCGTCTTTACATGGCATGATGGAGTTGAGGGATCCTAAAGGTTGTAGAAACCCAAACCCTGAACCCTAAGCCCTAAACCCTAAAACCTAAAAACTAAACCTTAAACCCTAACCCTAAACCTTAAACCCTAAACACCAAACCTTAAACCCCAAACCGACGATGCATAAACACAAAGGACTTAAGAGCTCTCAAGCAACCGGCTCACTGAGCAATTGTCCGAAGTCCTCGCACGCCCCCGAATCCTTACTTTGGGTTTATAAGGTATCGGGGCTTACGGGTTTAAGGGTTTAGGATTTAAGGGTTTAGGGGTTTAAGGCTTGAGGATTTAAGGGCTTGGGGTTTAAGGGTTTGGGATTTAAGGGTTTAGGGTTTAGGGTTTAAGGGTTTAGGGGCATGGGGTTTAAGGGCTTAGGGCTAAGGGCATGGGGTTTTAGGGTTTAGGGGTTTAGGGCAAGGGTCCTTCAAATGGTTCCTTTAAGGGCTTGCTCCAAGGGTTTACGGTTTATGGCCTACTGGAGTGGCCTACTTAGAGGATCAGGGGACATAGCAAGTAGGGTTATAAGTAAGGTAATTATAGGTATATCTACTTATAACCCTAATTCAGGTACTCACAACCCTACTTACTAAGTCCCATGATCCTCTAAGTATTCGGAATTAGAAAAAGTCTAAAGTTCTTCGGAACCAGCCCGTGCCCTTCTTTCGGACTCTCGGACTCGCCAAAAACCTGAAACCGTGTAATATCCCTCAGAATTATATGGGAGTTTCCAAAGAGAAGGGGCCCTAATCTAGTACACTAAGTAGTAAGATCCTTCTTACAGGGGCCCCAAACTACGGTACCCCTAATAATTTTCGGAAACTCCCATATAGCGCTTATGCAGGCATAAGTATCCCTAGTCCCGACCTCTCTTTCAGACTCATCTAAACCCCGAAGGCCCTCTAGACTCCCACCCGAGAATAGGCCCTAAACCCTAAACCCTTATGGGACCCTGAAAGTAGGGACCCCCCCAAAAAATAAGCATAGCATTATATAGGGATATCCGTACCTTTATTGGGCTTCCTTATAAGGGGGTTTTAATGGGATATCCCTATCCTTGTGCTTGCTTATGTGCTTTTTTGGGGCCCTATGAAAGGAACTTTATCCCCAAAGTCTTGGCCCTCTTTCGGACTCTGCTTGTAATAGCCTCTGCACTTGCTTATGGACCTAAGCCCTAAAGTAGACCTGAAGCCCTGCACCCTTGTAGAACCCTGAAAAGAGAGAAAGTCGCGGCCTCTCTTTCGGACTCTCTACAACCTGAAACGGTGTAACACCCTACAAAATGAACTATTGACATTCCCTCGTCTTTTTCGGAGTCATCCAAGCCTCTAAACATCTTAAACCCCTAATCTAGAGTCGACCCGAAAACCTAAACCATGACAGAACCCTTAAAAGGCACCACTCTAAACTCTGACAGGAAAACGTCCCGGGCCTCTCTGTCGGACTCACAAAGAACCTGAAACCTTGTAAACCCTCAACTCTCAACCCCCAGGCCTCTCTTTCGGACTCATCTGAACCAACAGTAGACCCTAAGTCCCGAGACATTAACCCTAAACCCTTAAACCCCTAAGCCCCATGCCCTAAACCAATAAAGCCTTATAGAAAAAGTCCCCGGCCTCTCTTTCGGACTCATCTTCAAGAGGGATCTGATCAGCCCCTTGGCGTCCTCGGAGACCTCGGAGCCCGCAGCGGTTTTTGGCACTTAGGGTGTAGGGCTTTTAGGGCTTTGGGGATGTTCCCCTATAAAGGGATCTATAGGGTTCCTTTAGGGGATCTATAGGGATACTGTAAGGGTTTAGGGTTTAGGTTCTACTTAGAGGATCATGGGACTTAGTAAGTAGAGTAAGGTAACTATAGTTATATCTACTTAAAACCAAAACCAAGGTACTTATAACCCTACTTACTAATTCCCATGGTCCTCTAACTAGGGTTAAGGGTTTAGGGGAGTTTCAGGGAGTTTAGGGGGAGTTCGGACTTTGGAGCCTTAGGGATTTGGAGGCTTTAAGGTCCTTTTAGGGCTTTGGGGGCTTTTAGGGTTTTGGGCTTGCGGTCAAAGGAATCTACTTCGGGATGAAGAGAAAATGTTACCTTTGCTCTTAAGAAGGGGTCTGGAAGGGTTAACTTTAGGGTTGAATGGTCAGGGGCCTTTTTCCCGATGCTGTGTGGTATACATTACTGGGTTCCAGCATGGACGGAAACTAGAAACGGCTAGTGTTCACGCGAGCCGCCCGAGCCACGGAAAATTCCACGGCACCCTCATGGCGAGATGGGAAATTCCCTGAGACGCCCCTCCTGCAGTGGCGTGGCGCGTATAGTTTGTCCTCGTGTCTTGTTAGAAAACTACACAGGATCAGTCGGGCCCTGCCCCTTGGCAAGCCAGATCCCCTGGAAACTCAAATTTCTGTGCCTTGGCCTGCTTTCGGCCTCGAAATCTCTGAATATCCCGCCAGGTTTTGAAAGAAGCAGGTGGCCGTGCTGAACCCTACCAGTCGTGAACAACAAAGGAGTTCTGAATCCCTCCAGAACATGGAGGGAAGAATGGTGGTCATGTGTCTGACTCCGCCAATAGATGGGGAAAGGATTTTGGCCGTGCTCCTGCCTCTCCTCCCCAGAGAGCTTAATACCCCTTAATTAAGGAATATAGCTTAAACCAGAATATGAAGCCCTATATAATTTAAGCCATATTCCTTAATTAAGGGGTATTGGGCTCTCTGGGTCATCGACTACGGAACTCCCAGGCAAGGGTTCAGGATTCAATGCGACCCAAGCCCCTAAATCGCTTGTCTGTAGGTTTGCTAGATGGCGTTTCAAGGCTTCTGAACGTGTTTTGATTAGTGCTACCTCTTCATTCGCAAAGATGTATCTGTACCAAGCTTTACATTCTACAGTCGACTGCTTGATCAAGCGGTATTCGCCCGAACACATACGCAGAACATAGTGCGCTTGCAAGCTTGGCCCTGTAAGTTCCTACACAAAATGACAGCCTGAGACCAAGTCATGGCCATACTACGGTTGATGATATAAATCCTGCATTACCCATAATAGGGAATGTGCCATAATTTCCATAGTCTAGGGTCCTTAAGGTAATGCAGGATTTATATCATCAACAGTACCGAATGCAAACCCCAAAGTTCGGGCAAACAAAGATGGGGCCTCCTGCAACTGCGCCCTACCCTCCAAAGATCAGCGTGCAAGCACAAAGCGCTAGACAAGCCCAGCAAACCGCTACACCAAACCCTAGAACAAAACAAACACACACACACACACACACACACACACACACACTGAACCCCTAAACTCTAAGACTCTAAGCCCTGAACCCTAAAGCCTCAAGCCTAGACCTCTAGTTTCAAGTGCAAGGCGTCCAAACCCGTACAAAACCTGTCTAAAACCAGCACAGATAGATAGATCCCTTGAACAATCCCCGTAAGGAGCCCTAATCCCTGCAAGGAGCCCTATACCCCAAGCTCAAAACCCCTAAAACCCAATAACCCTACAGGCCCCTACAGCCGTTACAGCCCCCAACACTGAAATCCTAAATCCCTACCTATAGTCTCCATTGCAGTTCCTCTTTCGGGTTTAACCGAATTTGTTTTAGGGATCCTAAACGATAACCCCGAAAAGGAACTTCAATGGAGACTACCTGGTAAACCCTAAAACCCTGCCCCAAGCCAACCACCCCGAAGCTGAACAAAGCTTGAGATCCTATAGCCCTAAACTCCAAGGTCCTACAGCCAAATCCCAATGCCAACAACCTAGACCCAAACCCTAAAAAGCAGGAAACACTAAAATCCCACAACCTAGATCCAAACCCTAAAACCAGGAAACACTAAAGTCCCAAAGCCCTAAAGCCATGTGCCCGACGTTTTTCCAGTCGGCCGGGTTAAAGGAGAACTGCCCCTTCGAGACCTCGGACAGGTTATAGAAAGGGCTGTAACCCTAAACCCTGAAACCCTAAACCCCTAAACCCCTAAACCCCTAAACCCCTAAACCCTAAACCCTAAACCCCTAAACCCCTAAACCCTAAACCCTAAACCCCTAAACCCTAAACCCTAAACCCCTAAACCCCTAAACCCTAAACCCTAATCGGTTCAGAGGTCTGGCTTAGAGTTCAGGGTTTGGAGTTTCGGATAATACAATTACCCTAAGGGTCCAAGTACCCAAACAGTAGGGTTTCAAGGTCCAAAAACCATTCAGAGTATGGATTTTGGGACCTGAAACCCTACTATTTGGGTATTTGGACCCTCTGGGTTATAAGGCAGTTAGTGATCAGGAAAAGGGACGCTGTAAGGGCTGGGTAAGGGTTACTAGAAGTGCCTCATTAACAAAAACGTGTGTTTCTGTGATCTTCTGCAATCTAAGTATAAAAGGCCTATAAGTGGATGCTCATACCATTCATTCTGAAAAATGTGTTAGGCCTTCAGGGTTTTGGGTGGTTGTGAGGGCTCCGTTAGGTCTTTGGGGCTCCCTGAACCCTAAACCCCTAAACCCTAGGGTTCGGGATGTGCTTGCTGGTTTTCTGTTTCTTCAACTTCGTAGGGCATTTTAGGTCCTTAGGGAAATTGTTGGGTTTAGCGGTTTAGGGTTTAGGGGTAGGGCCCATGGGCTTGAGTATCTTCGTTGGAGGATTTCGGGACTTAGTAACTGGGTTGTGAGCAAGGTAACTGTAGATATAGCCAGCCATAACCAGGGCCTCCAAAACTCCTTAATTACGGATTTTATCCTAAATCATATACGGGATCCTATTATAATTTTAAGTATATTCCTTACTTATTTAAGGGGTTTTGGAGGCTCTGGGTGACCCTAATTAAGGTACTTGTAACCTCAGTTGCGAAGTCCAGGGGTTTAGCGTGCTTAAGGATTTTTTTGGCGGCTTGCAGGCCTCGGTTCTTCGGGTCTGTTAGTTTTTTTGGGCTGTTTCTACCCAGAGAGCCCAATACCCCTTGATTACGGAATATGGCTTAAATTATCCAGGGCTTCATATTCTGGCTTAAGCTATATTCCTTAATTAAGGGGTATTGGGCTCTCTGGGTAGTGCTCCTACCTCGGGCCCTAAACCGCAACACCCCTCCACCCTGAAATTGTTAGGGCTCAGGGTTGGGGGCTCAACAACTCATAGGGATCCTTAGGGGTGTAGGGGGAGGGGGGGTAGGGGGCCTTAAGGCCCATAATAAGGACTAATAAGGCCTACTTAAGGAGATATAGTCCCCTACACCCCCTGCCCCCCTACACCCCTAAGGATCTCCCTATGAGGGTTTGGGGCTCAACAGCCCTTAGCCCTGCAACCTGAAGACCCCAGACAGCCCAATACTCCTTAGTTAAGGAAGATAAGCTTAAACCATAGTATGAAGACCTATATAGTTTAAGCCTTAATTCCCCTATAGAACCCTGATAGATCCCTTTAAGGAGCCCTTTAAGGAGCCCATATATTCCTTAATTCAGGGCATTAGTAATTAGGGTCTCTCTGGGACACCAAGGGCTCCGAACTCCAAGCTTCGCTTTGGCAGCTACAGTAGAAGCCAGAAAGTTGGAATATCATTATCGTACCCCCTTTAAGGTAAATTATAGGGGATCCTACCATTAATCCATATTCCAACTTTCTGGAGTTCCCTTTATAGGGGTTTAGGGTTTCGGGTTTAGGGTTTCGGGTTCAGAGCCATTTGTGACCAGTTGAGTCAAGTGCGGGACTCCAGGGTCTCAAGTCACAATTGTGAGAATCCCTAAGCCCAGGAAGGGTCCAGGCCCCTCTAACTACATGCAAAACCCAGAGACTGCAAGATCCCTTAATGAAGGAATATATTAGAAGCTGCCCTCACCCTGTAATAGTGACTGTAAGGATCACATATGATTATATTAGGGCCCTTTTATATTCCTATCGTCCGACTATTACAGGGTGGGGGCAGCTTCTAAAATCTAGCTTTGCTGTCCTCTACACCCCCCTTAGAACTATAATAAAACATATTTCTAATATTCTCTTGGGTTTTTTTGAACAAAAATAAAGAATAGTTCCTAAGGAGACTATAGTCCTTACGGGGATAAGTTGCGTGGCCGATTTAGGGTTCAGGGTTTTGGGGTTTAGGGTCGTTTTGGAGTTCGACGTCTGGGGATGTATGCTAGACTCGACTCCTAAAACCTTCCTGGTCCCTTCAAAAAAAGCGGCAACACCCCTGTACATGAGTTTGAGACGTCTTAGAGGACACTGAAACTCAACCACGTGGCTATAAACCCTAAACCCAAGCCCTACCTCCCTAAAGCCCTCAACCCCTAGACACTAAGCCAAAAGCCACACAAACATGTAAGCACTAATATTTAAAGCCCCTTTAAGGATTCCTGTCCAGGGCGGCGGGGATCTAGGCTTTAGTAGGGGTAAAGGGTTATGAGATTCGGGGTTTCAGGGCCGCAGGCTTAGATTCAAGTTTCCGGCCTGTTGGAGTCCGGGGTTCATAGAAGTAACTACGGCTCTACCGTGGGTTTAGGTTTTGGGGTTATGTGGCAAGCAGTCGCCACCTCTGCAACAAGGAACTCTGACTCTTCTAGTGGCACTTTGCGTTTGCGACCAGCACCACTTGCGTGAGGAGTCGGCACACATCCCGACATTTCCAGGCTCCATAGTGCCTTCTCCAGGCAGCCCCTACTCAAAGCTGCGCGTTGCTCGAGACAGCCAGGTATTTTGAGAGCACTGCTCCACCCCAAACCCCTAAAAACCCTAAACCCTAAACCCCTAGACCCTCAAACCCCTAAAACCCCTGAACCCCTAAACCCTAAAACCCACTAAACCTTCTGCAACTCTGCTTGCGGCAGCTCTGGGTTTCGACGAACTTCGAGGACCAGGGGGACTTAGTGAGTAGGGGCCCTTTAAGGTCTCCAGAAAGGGATCTATACCGGACTTTGAAGTAACCAGGCAGAAAACCGTATAGACTGTTATTTCATAATGGTTCCTTTAAGGGACCGGTACCAAAAAAGTATTCAAGTATGGTACTCCAAACGCAGGTATAGGGTTCCTTCACGGGATCTATAGGGTTTTGGGTTTCAGGGGGCTTGGTAAGTAGGCTGATAAGTAGGGTGCCTTTGAGGTATAAGGGTTCTATCGGGGTTTAGGGCTTAGGAGACTTAGTAAGTGGGGTTATAAGTAAGGTAACATTTGTTACATCTACTTTATAACTCTAATTAAGGTTGTAAGGTACTTAAAACCCTCCTTGTTAGGTCCCCTGATCCTCCAAGAAGGATCATGACTGGTAGACCCGACTTTCTTGTAGAGTCCGAATACAAAGAGGTTTGGGGCTTTGGGTTTAGGGTTTAGTAAACACTACAACCACCCTCTTACCATAGGGACTCCAGAAATAAGGAGGCTTTGGACATGGGCACGCTAAATTAAGAAGATACTGCCCCGCACCCCAAATCTTATTTTAGGGTTTCGGGTTTAGGGCGTTATGTCTGGGCGCCTTTTCATGCACGCTTGTAGGGCATTGCAGCAAAGCCGCCTTTCTCAATACCTCCTTGTCGGTGTCACCCCAGAACGGAGGGTAGCCGCAAAGGAGCACGTACCTGCGGAAGTCAGCCATACCGCTGAGGTTTAAACCACAAACAAGGCTCTATCATAAAGGCTACTTGAAGGCTTCCATTCAGACGGGATCTATAAAGGGTTTGTTTGGGGTTTTCGGTCCAGTGTCTGTGGGGGTCCTGATGTTTTAAAGGTTAGGTTTAATTTAGAGCCTGTGGAACGTGATATTTTTTAGGGTTTAGGGTAGAAGGCTCAATTGTTTGCAAACCGGAGGCTTTTTACGAGTATGAGGTTCAAGGCCCAAGTGGCTCATGATCAACTTGAAATCCCAAGCCGGAGTACACTGGTAATATCTATGGTTTTCCGAACATAGATTATCAAAGCGCCGGCCGTAAGATGAGGATGCATGGCACTGTCCTAAATTTTGTGGAAATGGAAAACTGCCGTTTGTCATGTACGGAATATTGGACGAAAGAATCCCGCAGATCCTAACCATGGGGTCACATGCCCTACAGTACAAGCCAGAAAGTTGGAATATGATTATCCTAAACCCTTTATGGTAAATTATAAGGTATCCTACCCTGAAACCATATTCCAACTTTCTGGAGTTCCCTTTAAGCTTGTTTGCGTGCCCTGGCTACGCCTGAGCGCAAGTACAACCCCAGGGGAGATTCTGAAACCAGCAACCCAAATCTGAACACACCCAGCCTAGACCCAAGAGTACCGTAGGAATAAAAAGGGTGCCCTTCTTGGTTTAAAGGGGCTTGTAAAGGAACCTGAGCCCTTAAAAAAGGAATAAGGGCCTACTCTAGGTCCTAGAAGCAGTAGGATCCTTGATATGAGAGCCTACGAATAAACCCTAAGACCCCCAACTAATTCATCTATCTTTTGAAACCCACCCCATATCAGGCTCATACGTAAGCTGCCTGAGGGAGTAGACAAAGGGTTTTGGATCCTGTCTGCGATTTAGGGTTTAGGGGTTCAGGGTACCTTATTTGGCAAAAGGGGCATTTGACTCTGCGGCAGCTTTTCGAGTAACCTGAAACCTGCAACTCTAAATTCTGAACCCTAAACTTTTAAACAACATGGAGGCCCGGGTTTAGTTATTTGAGGCTTAAGTTTCAACCCTATGAATAGCCGAAGCAAGCGAATGAAGCCCTCCAAACCCCTGGGGCCGTGTCCTTCTCAGGTCTTAAGTACTGTTCCCGGACGCCTTTTGAAACCCCTTACTTGGAGGATCAGGGGACTTAGTAAGTAGGGTTATAAGTAATGTAACTACAGCTATGTCTATAGTTATAACTGTAATTAAGGTAATTACTTATAACCCTACATACTAAGTCCAATGATCCTTTAAGTACGTCTTCAGTACGGTTGCCGGAGGCCCTGTCAATGCTAAGCCGTAAATCCAAGACCGTTTAGAGTACTACTCAACGTATCAAGAAGGGCTGTGATCATTCCCTTCAAGTCAAGTAACCCCTAAACCCAAAACCCCTACCCCCTAAACCCTAAAACCCTAAACCCCCTAAACCCTAAAACCCTAAACCCTAAAAACCCTAAAAATCCTAAACCCTAAAACCCTAAACTAAAGCCTAAACCCTCAAACCGGGGCGTCTCAGGGCACATGATGACGCCTAGGTATATTACATACCCTTCATATAGCTATTACAAACCCATTATATAGCCCCATTATGGGGTAGGGGTCCCCATTAAAAACCCTAAATGTCCCCTAAACCCTAAGCCCAAAACCCTAAACTTTTTTCTTTTCCCTTTGAAGGGCACATGATGACGCCGCAGCTCCAGAGGTCGGCACTCTGGTCGTACTTGCCCTCAAGAACCTGTTTAGGGTTTAGGGGTTTGGGTTTAGGGTTTAGGGTTGTCCCCCAAGAAAGGCAGAAGACCCTAAAACCCTAAGCCCTAAACTCTAAACCCTAAACTCGAAACCCTAAGCCGGAAGAGGGCCCCAGTCCCTAAACTATTATGAACTTAGAACCCTAGCAAAAATTATAATTTGAGCTGTTTCTTAGAGATTATAATAACCAAAAATTAAAATATATATATATATATATATATGTATATATATATTTCTAAGTACCTCTAAGTAAACCCTAAACCGCAGAAGACTGGAAGAGCGGAGCCGAGGCTTCAGGGTTGCTGTTCTTCTAGGACATCCTAGAAACTTAGGGCGATGAGGGTGTAGTGTTGAGTCGTTCATGAGGCTGTTAGGGTTTATGGCGATTTTAGGGTTTAGGCTTTGCGTATGAATCAACTATCTCTTGTTATTCTTAGCCTGTTCTGGAGGGCCATCGGTGGTATATACACCGGTAGATTATCGAGTTGCAGCTGGAGGGCGTGCACGACTTGATCATTTCAAGCCAACGACTCTCGGACTTTCGGACCAGACTCATCTTCAGTGCGTCAGTTTGCAATGGAAAGTATCTGCAACTCTGCGACTCCGACTGCCTGCACTGCAGACTGCACTGCACGCACTGCACGCACCGCACCGCACTGCACCGTGAGAGGTGGCCAGTGCTTCAAGCACGCAGCCTGCGCTGTCGTGCCTTCCCACTGCCCCACCGCGGTCGTGAGCCCACTGGCTTCTTATGGTAGCCAGACGCTGGCCTACCAGAGGTCGGTCCTGCAATGCCCAATGCTCCAGCAATGGACAGGCCCTATACCCGACCATGGACACGCTCATGTGAGCGGCTCATGTCACTGCTCGGTCCCAATGGAACCGGTCGTAGCGAGATCACAGCCTTGTGAGAGGCCAGGGGTTGGGGGGCGGGGGTGGACTTGTCTCAACAGACCGGGTTTATGACTGAGTACGTGCAAATCATGAGTTTCATCATCATCGTCATCATCATCATCATTCATACATCAACGAAACCACAACGACGACGACGGCGACAACGACGACGAGGCGACGACTACTGGGGTTTTGAGATGTTTTGGGTTGGGGGCGTTGCCTTTAAGACATAGGGCTGCCAGGTACTTGTTTACGCATTGTTGAGATTTGAAGGTTTAGGCTGCCTAAGCAAAGGAGGCGTCCATCGAGTTTTCGATGAAGGCTTACCGAGCTTGCTGTCGCTCATGAAAGTGGTTGGCAGTGCCACATACAACAAATCCTGAAGCCTTGAATCAATTTCCCCTAGTGCTCTACACCTAAGCCCGAAACACCCCAAGCCTTTCAGGGTTGTTGCAGGTTTAGAGCTTGGGGGTGTCAGGGTTCCGGGTTGAAGTTCTACAAATGATTCAGGGGCCTGGATACTCAGGCTGCTGCTGCTGCTACTGCTACTGCTACTGCTACTGCTACTGCTACTGCTACTACTACTGCTACTACTACTACCACTACTACGACTACTACGACTACTACGACGACGACGACGACTACTACTACTTGTTGGGACTAGAACCAACTTATTAAGCTTAGCATCTGCAGAAGTTTGCGCTTTCGGCTTCACGCCTGCCAGTTACCAAAAGGCTCCATGTAAACATGTGGGTTATGGGTGGTTGTGAAAATTAAGTGCCCTTTTTGGGTGCCCTAAGTATTAAGTGCCGTATGATAGTAAGGACCCCAAAAGGGACCCTATTGTTGACAACCACCCATATGGTAGATACTTAAGCCGTAGAGTACCTATATCGGGACCCCTGTAAGGCTTAAGTATCTACAAGAAAGGTACATGGAGCCTTTGGGTTATAGTAGTCCCTGGAGGGCCCCCCTCCCCCCCCCCCCACCCCACAACTGCGCAGCCGGAGTGGTGGAGGCCAGCGTGGGCTGCTTGAAAGCAGCCCCACAACTATCCGTAGAACGCTGTACTATAAAGGGATCTGTAAGGGGACTTTAAACCTGTCATTCAACTCGAGGAGAAAGCAGTGTTGTGTAAGTCCGGCAGCACATTCTCAATCACGGTCGCCCTTTCAAAATAATGCTTGACGTATCCTACCTCAACCGCACAGCCGACTCTCTACTCCCTGGCTGCCCTAATGGTTCGGAATTTGTTTGAAAGAGATCTTGACACAAAAGCAACTGATTTGTCCGACCCCCCTCAGGATTGCGGCGGTCTCACTTCACGCACTCATAAGCTTCATCTTAGAGTAGATGCCTACAATCAGCAAGACATCAACGGGAGAGGTAGTCGGGGATACTACCCTCGACTGCAGGCCCTGAATAGTAAATTCAAACTCAACGGCTCTAGATTCCTGGGTAGCCCCTCTACAACAAGGGTACCCTTTTTCCTACACTCAGTTTTTACATAATCACAATGCACTAGTTCATGGTTGGGATAGGATTACAAAAACGTCCATGTTTATTCCTTATTGGTTTAAGTGCCCATAAAGACGTAAAATGCTGACAAACTAAGAAGTGCAAAAGAGTATCGACCCCCAGGCTTCGAACGAAGGATTGGTTCATAGGGACCCTTTTGGGGACGGTAGGGGGGAGGAGGGTAGTAGGGGACGATATTTCCTTCTTAAATAGGCCTTCTTCGGTACTTATTGTGGGCATTGAGGCCCTCTACCTCCCCTCCCCCTACCCCCTGCCCCCCTAAGGGGTCCCTATGATTGATCAGATTTCAGAGTCGTGAAGGTTGAGTGCCCGGACTTGCCTGATGCCTCCAGAACAGCTGCCTCAACCCTGACCCCAAGGGTCCAAGTACCTAGAGAACCCAATACCCCTTAATTAAGGAATATGGCTTAACATGTATAGGGACAGCTGCAACGGAAAATGCCAAAAGCTGAAAATGCCAAGTCAAACCCCGAAAAGCTTCACGTCAGCTCGGGCACTAGCGCCGTTTCAACACTACAGCTCCCAAACCTAAACCATCCTAGCAAAAGCCACAAAACTGACGTCCTGCCCCACTACGGTTGATGATATAAATCCTGCACTACCCATACTAAGGAATATACCATAATTCCCATAGTCTAGGGTCATGAAGGTAATGCGATTTATATCATCAGCCGTCTATTCTCAACCGCAGGCCTCAAAACCTAAACCCCGCAGCCTAACACCTCGAGCCTCCAAACCTAGGGTGCCTGCAGCCGCCCTAGACTATACTGAACTTAGAACCCTAGCACAAATTGTAATTTTAGCTGTTTCTTAGGGACTATAATAACCAAAAATATTTTCCTAAGTACCCGTAAGTAGACCCTGCACATCTCTGACCGAATCCCACTATAATCCCGGCTGAGCTTCTACATAAACCCTAACAGCTCCTAAACCTAAACTTCAATCCCAAACAAAAACCATCGCATTTCCCAGGGCCTGGGGCGCAACGTAGAATGGAGTGCCGGCTTTGGTGGTCATGGGCTGGCCAAGGGATTCGCTGAGTGTGGGGAGGTTCTTGAAACTCAGGTCTTAGGGTTTAGGGTTCTAGGGTTTACGGTCTTAGGGTTTAGGGTTTTAGGGCTTAGGGCTGAGGGTCTTAGGGTTCTAGGGTTTATATAAAGGGTTAAGGTCTCAGAGGGATTCATAATCTCCTGGACCCCCCCAACAAAACCCTCACTACCAGGGGCCATAAGGGCTATATTGAACAGTACTTGGGGGGGGGGGTCCCTGTTCTAGAAGGCCACACCGCATAATGTAAGGCAGGTTCAAGGGCTTCTGCGCAACATTTAGCGCGGCTAATATAGGGGACTTATAAGACTTAGAATGGGGTTTTGAGGCCCATTATAATGAGGAACCCCAAATAAGAGTATAGCAAATTATGATGAAGGTCCCTTTATTCACCCCGGTTTGCCACACAAGCTTTGCAGACAGTTCAATGCTGAAGAAGCATGGCAGGGCAGATGGTTTCGCATGTTTGCATTAAACATGTCAATGTCATGATATGTGCAGCAGAAAACGCCAACGAAACTGTGTTTCTGTGCAGGGAAATTTGCTGACCTTACACATGACTGATTGTAACTGCAAGATGGGCTGCAGGATTCAGCAGCATGGACGTTGTCCCAGAGGGCCCAATACCCCTTCATTCAGGAATATGGCTTAGATTATCTAGGGCTTCATATTCTGCGTCCAGCTATATTCCTGAATTACGGGGTACAGGGCTCTGGGTTCATGGTTTGGGCATGAATGCGCTGGCAACTGGATGGGTTGGTAGCATGGACGCTATCATGGTCTGGGCATGGATGCACTGGCCATGGACGTTATCATGGTTTCGGCACCGGCCAGGGAAATTAGCATGGACCTGTGCAATGTCCCTGCCTGCCTACAGACAGAATGCGCAAACGTGGGCGATCGACCCAACATTTAGGGTATTTGCGCATCAGGACAGACGGCCAACCTCCACCCCCCCCCCCCCCCCCCCCCGCCCGTGCCCAAAGAAATGCAATGTTGCATAGATTGAAGCTTGAAACGACAAGCTCAACGCCGAAACATGCAAAACAAGGCAAAGCACCCCTGAACAACCTAAAGCCCTACCCCTTGAGTTGGCACCTCCGAACTACATACCTGAAGACCTACACCCTAACGGCCCTAACGCCCCGAAACCCTGAACCCCACAGTTCCTAAAGTCACGTAGACCCTAAACATCCAAAACCCTAAACCCCGAACCCTAAACATCCAAAAGCCTAAACCCCTAAACCTTATAGATCCGTTTAAAGGAACCCCTGTTGGAACCCTTAAAGAACCCTACAAGCGCGTCAGGGGCGTGCCACGTCCTTCTTGAACTCAAACGCCAACCCAAAGTCGATAATCTTGAGGTGGGTCCTGGTGGTCTTGCTTTGTTGTTCAAGGTTTGGGGGGTTTAGGGTTTAGGGGGTTTAGGGGGTTTAGGGTTTAGGGGTTTGAGGTTTTAGGGGTTAGGGGTTTAGGGGTTTAGGGGTTTAGGGTTTAGGGGTTTAGGGTTTAGAGGTTTTGGGGTTTAAGGTTTCGGGGTGGGTCCTTGTTGTCACGTTGTCTTTTGTTTTTCGGCCAGAAGGATTAGGGTCGGGAGGAAAGGTTTAGGGCTTAGGCTGCTGAGTGGGTAGGGTTCAGGGCTCAGGTCGTCTTCCGCTGTGGTGGATATAAAGTAAAAGCCAGAAAGTTGGAATATGATTATCGTAGCCCCTTTAAGGTAAATTATAGGGGATCCTACCATTAATCCATATTCCAACTTTCTGGAGTTCCCTTTAGGGTGTTAGTTTGAAGTGGAGGGGTTGGGGCTTGCCCTGTTTATCGTTTTTGCTTCAGGCGTGAGAGGGCTCCGGGCATTTTTCGCGTACAAGCGTTCCTTGGAGACGAGATCCAAAACGTCGGGTGGCTGGATGTTGGAGAACTAGTTAACTAGGTTATTAAGCAGGTATACGGTATAACGATATAGCTATAGTTACCTCACTTATAACCCTTACTAAGTGCCATGATCCTCTAAGAAGGCAACCACAAACCGTAAAAGCCCAGAGTCTTGCGCAGGGTCTCTGCAATCGTTCGGGGCGCTTGGCTGCAGAAAGAACCCTCAACGAAACCCGCTGAAGGCTGGTCGTAGCAAAGCAACAGTGACAACAGACGACAGCACCAACCCACCAGCTGGAGCCAAACACCCTCAAGTAGGCCATCGAGGGATCATACTTTCCCCAACCCCAAAACCGAATTCGGGCTAATACAATGTTCAGCATACGCCTTCGGTTTGAAAGTTAGAATCAGGAACCGTAAGGAATAGCATGGTGAATATTTTGGTTTCTATATGGAGCCCTATACCCCAAAACCTTCTTCTCTCACCGAAGTTCAAAATCCCAAACCTAAGCCCCAAACCCTGTGCTGTTTAAGATCCCACGCTCTCTGCGAGTCTTGAGACCCTGGCTTCTCTATCGGCTCTTTCGTTGCGAAGAGGAAGTTCTCCGGCTTTAGATCCTGGCATTGCAGGGCTTCAGTCATGACGCATGTCTATGAATATGTGTACGTATATGCACATGTATATTATGCCGGTAAGTCTGCATGCTTGTATGTACCTAGTATGTTATGTAAGTATGCAATTATACAAGTATGTATGCATGGATGCATGCATGTTTGTGTGCATGCATGCATGCATGCAGGCATGTATGTATGTAGGTATGTAGGTAGGTCAGGTAGGTACATAGGTAGGTGTGCTGTATCTGTCTGTCTGTCTGTCGGTCTGTCTGTCTGTCTGTGTCTGCATGCATGTAAGCATGTACCTGTGTCGTACGGTATGCCGGCGCGTAGGTATGTAGGTATGTACGCACGACTACGTGCCCATATCCGTACATGTGCTGGCCTTGGGTCAGCGACTTTGCGGGATTTAAGTTTAGCATGCCAACGTGCAGGTAGATGAAATCTTGCATCCTGACCTAGCTAAGTGGGAAACTCTGGCCACCGCTGCATCGAGGGTATAGTAAACAACTCGTGTTCTGGATTAAGGCCTAGCTTAGGTTTAGGATGACAGGCTAAGGCAGGGAATGAGCACACTTTTGTTATAAATCACTTGCAGCGAATGCAGTTAACAGCAGCGTTGAAACATCTCCTGCCGATCCAAGCCCAGGGCCGCTTGCAGGCGTTTGTCATGGGGTAGGGGCTATAATTAGAATAGGGTTCCTTTAGAGGGGTCTATAAGGGCTACTATATAGGGATCTATAATATATCTGCTATGGGGTGTGTGGGCGGCATTCTCTTGCGATCCACTTAGCGACACCTTGTCGACTGATCACTGAAGTGGTAGTGACGACAGTTGCGAGGAGAAGTGGCATTCCTTCAGCGATACGTGCAAAAATGCAGTGCTTTGGCCGCCGTGACGGTTCCACCGCCGCACAGTGCACGACATGATCAGGCTATCGAGCGCTTGAATTCCGCGACATCACGTCACCAGCTGACATCATCATCTGGACAGCTCAGGACCTCGAGACACCCTAATAAACCCTATAAGCCTATAAGCTCTATAGAAGCCCCATAAGTGCTGTACAGCCTGCAAACCCCAAATATTGAAGCCTCAGATAACGGCCAAAGCTGCGAACCATGCTTCTATAGAGCTCCTAACATTGGGGGAGGGAACTCCCGTTGTCTAAGTCTAGGGAAGCCAGCAGACCCTGCATGTTCTTGATTGATGACGATGGAAACCGAGCACCTCCCTTGACACCAAACCCTACACCGGAATGAACTTACAAATACCGAGACCTGCCCGCAGTCGCTACATACCCAACACGGCTCTGCGCCCGTCAAAACTGGCCGGCCGCACTCTGTGGCAGAAGCTGTTCTTGTGCATGTAATACACAGCACCTCGGGACTCCAACCCGCAGCTCAATCCCGAAGTCCCCGTGCCCTCCTACAGCCCTAAGGTTTAGGGTTCAGGGGTTTAGGGTGAAGGGTTTGGGGGTTTAGGGCTTAGGGGTTTAGGGGTCGAGGGGTTTTGGGCTCAGGGTTTGGGTTTAGTGCCTTCGACTACAGTTGAGGCTTTGCCTAGCATTAATCACAAGTAAGGACTGCGGGGCCCAGCTTCGGCACCCGTGCGGCTACTCCGAACGTGCTGAGAAACCGTTGCCCTGCGCCCAGACGCCCTAGAGCCTTAATTAAACCCTGCCCTGAGCCCTGGAACCCTAAACCTCTCAACCCTGACACCCCCAAAACCTGAAAGGCCCTACAACGTCCTGATTCTCCCTAAACCCAAAGCAGTGACCCCAAAATGCCGAAACAAAAAAACACAAGCTCTTGACTCTGGCAAAACCTAAACCCCGCCCCCGAAGCTCTCCAAACAGGCAATTTCTTAAAAGTCCTGGAATCCCCAAGCCGAAATCCCAAAACACTCCCAAATCGAGGCAGCACTAAATCTAGCAGGGTTTTGGTGCACAGGACGGTGGAAGTAATATTTGGAACACTCAAGAATGGTATTTTTGAGTACTTAGGTCCGACACTACCCCAAAACATTTCCTGCATTCCAGTGGCGAAGCATCTGCTGCATGACTAAGGCTGCCTGAACCTGGTCGCACACAGCAACAAGGGATTTGGGCTAAGAGGTTTAGTAGGGTTTAGAAGTTGTGGGTTTAGGGGTCGCAAGCAACAACAAGGGTTTAGGGTCTTTTAGGTTTGGTGATTTTTATAGTGTTTAAGCATTTAGGGTGTCCGGTGGTGTTCTTTTCGGAGCTTTTTTTTGTAGGGTCCGCAGAAGATTGCACACGGAGTAGTGTTCGTGATGAAATCAGAGTGGTAAGTTCATGGAAACCATCAGACTTACGTCACGAACCCTCGTTGCCAGTTCCGAGTTCTACTTGCTCAGGGCCTGGTACCAAGAGGCCCTTCCTTAACCCCGAAGAACCTACCTTTTTAAGGCCTTATATAACGAAATCATAGTGAGGATCCCTAAAAAGGTAGGTTATTCAGGGTTAAGGTTGTCTCTAAAAGGAAAAATGAAAAGATCGAAACTGCTACAACCTGATCCTCCACCCTGATAGGTTCGGTTCGGAGAACAAGAATAAACCCTACAATAAGCTATAAACCGTGAACCCCGACTGCTCTGGAGAACCCCCGCGAAACCTTAAAGCCAAGTTGAACCGAAAGGACGCATGCGGGGAGGCCTCCGTAAAGTGGCCCAGCTCAATGATACGGTCGAAGAGCTCCCCGCCGGTGCAGAGCTCCATCACGAGGTAGACTTTGACCTTGTCCTGCGAGAGCTTTCGAAATCTGGCGAACCCTAACTACTGGTAAAAACTGAAGCCACGCTGCATCAATATCCCTGATCCTTATATTATGGCCCAACTTGTAGAA
This sequence comes from Symbiodinium sp. CCMP2592, assembly GCA_905221615.1. Taxonomy (NCBI): domain Eukaryota; class Dinophyceae; order Suessiales; family Symbiodiniaceae; genus Symbiodinium; species Symbiodinium sp. CCMP2592. Next base: position 579,685 of record CAJNDT010001291.1, read on the forward strand.
ACCCTGAGATCCTCAAACTCCCAATTTCGACCCAAAACACGATGCCTCGAACGTTTCGTAGAGCTTGATGATGTTCGGGTGGTCCTGGAAGGAAGGCAGCTTCGGGGCTTCTGCGCAGTAAGGTTTAGGAGATTTGGCTTCGGGCGTAGGGTTCTGGGCTAGGGGTTGAGAGGGTTTAGGCTTTAGGGGTTTAGGGGTTTTACCCTAAACTCTAAACCCTAAACCTAAAGCCCTAAACCCTACTAGGGTTTAAGGTTTTGGGGTTTAGGGGTTTCGGGGCCCGGTTTAGGGTTTCCGAGGTTTTAATGGTTTAGGGCTTCGGGTTTGCCTAGACCCCCCCAAATACCCTCGGATGTACCCTATAGTACCAACTATTAAGGACCATAAGGCCTCTATTAAAGGGCCCTTATTGGGGGTCCTGGTGCCTGATTTTGGGGCCTGAGGGTTACCTTTAAGGGTTCGGGCGGGGGTTCAGACCCTATTTTGGGGCCCTAGTATTTAGGATGCTATTTTGGGGTCCCCTATTTTCGGAAACTCCGCTCTCTGAAGCATCGCAACGAAGTGACTTTGCTAGACGTTGAACCACGAAACCTCTGACATGAACTTGTAAACAACAAACAGTAAAGTCACAGCCCCGTCCTACGCCCTAGACCCTGAACCTCATTCACAAAACGGTCCATGATCGTCATGATCCGGATCTCTTCCTTGAACTTCCTCGGCGATGGCTGCGGCTGGGCATGGAAGGACTGGGCCCCACATTACCCTCCGCACTGTAACAACCGAAAACTCCATCAAAGGTGTGTTGAAGTCTCTAGCCAGGTTGTAGGGCTTGTTCGGGTTCAGGCTAGTGTGGGGTGTAGGGCGCAAGGGTTTAGAGTTGGGGCTCGGGTACCGTTCCTGTACATGGGCATCTGCATAGATTTTAACTGCGTGACTTCTGAGACCGGATTGGACCGCAATGCCCTCTTCCGAATGTCAAGGCTCCCATTACCATACAACCTTATAGTAGCCGAGTAGCCACTTCAAAACCCTTCTGGGACCCCGTCAACCGAGCCCTACTTTCATGATTCAACTCATGAAGGCACCATCAAACGAATAATCCGAATCGAGAAGTCTCAGAAATCGCACCTTCGCCCAGCATGCTGCTTTAGGACTCACGGTTTAAGGTCCCCTCCAACATGCTGCTCCAAAGTTACCAGAAGGAAGCATACCGCATCTGCAATCCTGATCGAAATTTTGGCAGGGTGCCGGCTCAGCATAGTGACCACAAGGGAGAACGGATAATGCTAACCATTTTCGCACCCTCCATGTTCCACGAAGCTGCTGGGTGCGCCCTGGCCCAGTCCAAACCAAAGCGGCTCACACTGAAAGCTAAACCCGAAACCACAAACCCTAGATTCTTCCAAAAAATCCCAACAACAACAACCTTGTTAGATAGTCTGGCAGCATCGGATGTCTGCTCGAAACATCAGCGGCTAATGTTGACATGACTCTAGCGTTTGCCATTAGAAAAAGAGTCTAGGGTGTTGGTCTCAGGATCCATTTTAGATGTGGGGCAATGTAGAGTTCAGTGTTTGGATGCGTGGTGCAAACAGCCGATAGATGATCTCAAAACTGCTACGTAACACGCAGCGCCACAGTTCGCTATGCCACAAACTCCTTTGCCAGTACGCCGGTTAATCTTGAAGGCATCCGAAAATACTGTAAGTCCTGTAAAGCCCGGTTTGGATAACTACAAAACTTCCCAAAAGCCTACGGAGTTCAGTACTATCCACAGCCAAGGTGCTCGATGTTCTTCATCTGTGTCTTGCTAAGAGCTTTCACAGCCCTTAGTCAAGTTTTCACGGCTGCATGGCATCTGCGGTTTAGGGTGTATAAGGTCAGGGATTTTCCTATCGCCCCAGCCCCTACAGGCCTACAGATTAGTAGACTATGACCCGTTTGGGGTAAACCGACGGTCTTACCCCTAAGACAACATATACGTTTGTTGGATCCACAGGTAAGGGTTAACCCTAAACCGGAGTTTATTCACGCTTGTTGTTGTCCTTTTTTGTCCCTCGGTTGCTACACCTCCTCATTTCGTTGTGGACAGCTCAACAAGGGCTTTTGACTCAGGCAACTTATCGGGGTTGTGGCTTGCGAACTGAGACAGTGGGGAACCATTGCGTCGCGTTGAGGTTACATGGTTTCAGTTCCCCGGAGAACCCAATACCTCTGAATTAAGGAATATAGCCTAAATCATAATATGAAGCCCTATATAATTTAAGCCATATTCCTTAATTAAGGGGTATTGGGCTCTCCGGGTTCAGGGTGTTTCATTTGAGGGTTTAGGTGCTGGGAGAGCTGACTGCAACTTCGGAGAGTTGGAGTTGTAAGGCTGTGGGATGCGGAGATTAGATTTCACTCAGTTCCGAATGAATCAGAGCGCAAAAATACTGCGTCCAAGACTACTAAAATCAACACGAAATCTCAAGTCTGATAACCTCCCGGTAATCTTGGTAGCCAGCCGTTTCTGCTTCGTCGCCTCCGGCAAGATGGTTTGGGGTTGGGGCCTTAATAACTAGAATAGGATGCTGGGCCCGATTATAGGATGAATATACTGTGAAGCCCCCACCCCCAAAAAAAAGTAGCATAGGTAAGTAGCCCAAAACAGTATAGGTAATCATCTCAAAATAGTGTAGGTCACTATCCCAAGATGGTATAGGTAATTATCCTATTTGTATAGGTAAGTGTCCCAAGATAGTGAAGGTAATTCTCCCAAAATATTATAGGTAATCATCCCAAAGAAGTGTAGGTAATCATCCCAAAATAGTAAAGGTAATTATCCCAAGAAAGCATAGGTAATTATTTAGGCCCCTAGAGTACGAATTTTCGGCTGCAGGGGATCAGGGACCCCAGACCCCCGGGAGGATCCAAAAAGTAGATCCCTTAATGGGGGTTCCTATAAAGTACCGTTAGCAGTATAGGGCCCCAAATTAGGGGATCTACTTTCTAGATCCTGCAGAACACTCCTGAGTTACAAGAACCCGAAACTTCAAAACTTGGATGTCGGAAGGCTAGATACCCTAACACCTATGCACCCGCATTGACCGAATAAGCTACGTAAGTCAAGCCCAAACGCCCTGACGCCCAGAAAACCCGAAGGCCCAGCACCCTGTCAAGAAGGGGGGTGGGGAGGTCCACGCAGAGGCCCCTAGATAGTTCGACTACAGGTTTTGGGCTTCTATGCCAGCACTACTGAGGAATCCTGCTGGAATTGGGTTTCTACTCAAAGGGGGGTGTGGACATTCAAGCCTGTGCGGCTTGATGTTTAGGGTGTGAGCGCTCGGAACCTATAGAGGTCGCATAACTGGGCTTGCTGCAATTCGTGTTGAAATGGATACTATACCGGTTACTTACTATTACATGGGCTCTAGTTGATTTCGGATTTAGAGTATGTGGGTGGGAAATATTCTCTATATCAATGCTATAGGCTATAGCGATCCCCTAAACGCTATCCAAGTGTTAAGGCCCTTACACGCAATGGGGCGGATGGTTCCGACGAGAAAGTTGGTGAATGGGTGGTCCATGCAGTGGTGCACACAGCTGCTGCAGGGTTTAGGTTTTTGAGGGTCTTTTGCTTACCTTTGAGGGCGGGGGGGAGGGGGGCCGGCAAGGCCGGCTAACCTGTGTAGACTTTAGACCCGGGAACGACCCCAAACAGTAGGTGTTTGAAGCCAACGTAAGGTCCAGCGGGTCCGGAGAGCATTAACGGCCGGACTGAATGGTCTCCCTTCCTATTGTGCTGCAGACCATAAACCCTAAGCCTGCACTGACTGCGCTTGGATAGGGATACGGGGACTACCAGTGGATATCATTTCTCAGTACTCAGACCTCTATACTACACCTGCAACCTCAGGTGCTCATCGCCTTGTTGACGCAGACGCAGACAGTTCCGTAGGACCCTTCACCGATCTTCTTCTTGTCCACGTCATAGCCTTCGCGCGTTTCTGTGCATTGTTGCAGGGTCTGATTATGTTATTTCTTATGGTGGAATGTAGGAACCTGATTAAGAAACCTTGGGCCTTTATTAGGGCTCCTTATATGAATCCTACTATTTTGGGGTTATAGGCCTAGGGTTTCTTAATCAGGTTCCTACATTGGACTTCCGGGTCGGTGAAGAGCCTGGGTTTTCAGGTCCAGCAGTCGAAGGCGGAGTGGCCAGGATGGGCTGTCTACACGTCCAAAAAGCTGTTAAAGAGCGCGCTGGGCCCTGGTTCAGCCGCACACCCTAAATCATGTTCTCTACTCCCGCGATTGCGATTCTATGCCGGGATTGGCTTTGGGGGTTCAAAGTCATTTTTGCAGGCCTTACTTATTAGAGCAGGGTTCTGGAGCATACGAGACCGGAATTATACAGGGACTACGTGGGATACTACTATTCCGACTCCGAAAGGATGTTCTTGGAGGCCCATCAAGCAGCATAATGCTTGTTGGCCCCTTCTCATGAATATGCCAATATGCCATGCAATTAAGAGGAGCTAGTTTCAAGAGCCGGCCGTAGTTTAGGCTCAAGCTCTAGACCCTTAGGCCCTAGAGTCCGTCTAGCACCTCTACAAAACTCTGATAATAAAACACCGCATATGGAATCGTTTAGATTATCATTTCAGATTCCCACCATGACTGATCTGGGCTTCCGCACTCTCTTGTATTTTGCCGCCACGGTTGTCCTCAGTAAAGGAGGCTCTAGGGTTCACGAGTTTTCAGGGACGATGACTCGGGGGGTCGTACCCGAGTGGTCAGATAGCGCTGCGTTACTTCTGATGTGCGGTCGTTGTAGAAGCCTAAATTGGATGAGAAGTAGATACTGACTCAATCCCAAGAGTCTATGATATTTAGAGGCTTGTGGAGCATTGTCCTACAGGTCCTAGTGGGTTCAAACCATGTAATGCCTGTTGCTCATTAGGCCATAAACCCCGACCCCGCACCTACACCGCGAAGCCTAAACCCTAAACCACACAACGCAAATCCCAAAACCAATTAAGCTCAGCGAGAATAGCCGTTCTACTCGCGGCTTCATAGTGTAAAGCCTTCTAGGATTCTCAAGGATTCTAGAAGTGAAGGAGTCTTGGGTCAGGCTCGGCTTCCAGCTACCAGACACTACTTTGTGATAGTGTCCTGTCGGGTTTCGGGGTTAGGGCCGTGCACAAAGGGTAGCTTCGTGTAGGTTAAGAGAGGGTCGAGGACCAAGGTAACCCAGCCCCAAGCAGAATGCAAATCTGGAGCATCAGTAGACTAGTTTAGGAATTACGTTAAAAGGGATTCGGGTTTGGGCCTTCACAACTAGACTAGGGTGTGGAGCATATAATGATAGGGACTGTAGGGTGTTACTAGTAGTCAGCCCTCGAAATCTGAGTTAACAAATTCGCGGGCTTGCTTGGGGTTTAAGTTTACCTTTTTGGAGTGGTTGGCTGAAGAGTCAAAAATTAAAATCACACTCGCATGCAAAGTCCGTAAAGTCACGTTTAAGGTTCCTTCTTGAATCTGACTGTGAGGTGCATCCTGGCACTGTGTTCACATGTAAATAGACCTATGCAGAAGAATCTCAGGAACATGCTTGGTGGGCCTCCCGAATCTCAGGTCTCACTGCAAAATGGAAGCCACTTAAAGAGAACTGCCTATGTGAGCTACGGCCGACCGTACTCTCAACAAGCCCAACAACACATGGTCCCTCAATTGGAACCCGCCAGAAAAGCTACAATCTAATCCCCCTGTAGATTCGTAGAATCCGACGCCCCACCCCGACAAGAGCCTATCCCTATCATTCGGAATATGAATCCTTGAACCCTCAGACCAAAGTAGATATTGCATCCCGGAAGATTACCCTTGACTTCTGATGCCTGAAGCCCAAATGGGAGTTTCCGAAAACTAGGGGTACCTTTTTTTCGGGTCCTTATAATAAGGATCCTACTATTTAGGGTACTATATCAGGGTCCCCCATTTTCGGAAACGCCCAAATCGAGCGAGGGGCTATGACAACGATGTTGCCAGATGTGCCTTCCTGGCAGCGGGAGCCGTTACGATTGCATTTGGGAGTTTCAGAAAATTAGGGGTACCTTGGGGGGTTCCTTTAAAGGGATCCTTTAAGGGTTCCTATAAGGGATCTATAGGGTTTAGGGTTTAGGGAGTTTCCGAAAATGAGGGGTACCTTATTTAGGGGTCCTTATAATAAGGATCCTACTATTTAGGGCACTATATTAGGGTCCCCTATTTTCGGAAACCCCATTTAGGGCTCCGTCAAAAGAGTCCCTCAACGGATCTGTACGGGTTGATGGTTGAGGGCTAAAAGGTGTGGATCTTTAGGGTTTAGGGCTTTAGAGTTTAGGGCTTTTGGACATAGTATATGGTTTCAGGTTCAGGGTTTATGGAGTTATGTATCTGCAACCCGAGTTCCGGGCTCAGGAACGGTTTTGTAGAATCACAGAAGGCTGCAGTGGAAGCCAAGCCCTAAAGCCTGGAATCTGCACCCCCAATTCTGACCCATTCAGACATCACAGCTTGAATCATAAATGCTACACCCCAAATCCCACATCTAGACCCTCAGCCCTAAAGCTCTAACCGCTAAACACCCTAAACCCTGCAGGTCCAGATCATCAGCCCTGAACGCCCATAAACAATCTGTCTTTTCAGAATTTCTTATCGGGGGTTCCTTTCCTGTCGCTTTCGCCCCACCTTTGCCGGGAAAATAGCCCAGTGGATTGCGCAATCATCAAAGCCGCAGTTAGGCTGGACCGGGATAAACTGCATATAGAACAACTCGAAGAGCGGCCTAGTTGAAGTAGATCTGAAATCCAGCAAACCCTCCCCTGACCCACACCCCAGACACCCAACGCTGAAAATCTCGGCCCTAAAACTTTCACCGGACCTGTATAACCGACTAAACACTTACAATCGCAAAGCAAAGCAACAACAATGAACGACGAGCCCAACTCGAGGCGAACTGTTGGGGGTGGCAGTGTGCACAGCCTGCCTTGGCTCCGCTTTTCTTCCCTCCTTTCTTGCCACCTGCGATGAGGAATCGTGCTCGAAGCTTAGTTGAGTCTTACAAGGGTCTTAGCAGGTTTTCTGACGAGCTTTGAAGCTTCATACAGCAGTTCTGCAACTCATTACGGGACTTTACGAGGTTGTTTGGATGACGGGATTGGGCAAGTGGCCAGAGTACCGGAAAGAAGGTCCTTCTAACTCTACTGGTAGTATTCTCACAAGGTGCCCTGATCCTCAAGTCGTGGAGTAGGGCTTATGCTTGGCAGTTTAGGGCTTAGTTCTTGGAGACTTCCTTGGTTTGGGTGCATTCCAATACGGACACTGGTAAAGAAGCACAAAACAAGAGCGTGAGACTGCGGCAAGGGAGTAGAGTATGTTTCACGGTCTAAATATGCGAAACGAATGTGAGCAATCTCTGCAAAGCTTCTAGAGCCCGATACCATTCATGGTACCCGGAGACGCCGCATATGTTAGATAACGAATTTCTACATGAATGGTCTCCAAACCCTAACGCGCTAAACTCTCAACCCCTGGACCCTAAACCATCAGGCTACTTGAATCGAAAGACCTGCATGGGAGTTCTGTAAGAGTTCTTGCCGGCGTTTAGCGGTCCGGTTCAAGGCTTAGGCCAATCTTCGTTGGTTTGGGCAGACCCAGAGAGCCCAATACCCCTTAATTAAGGAATATGCCTTAACTTATTTAGGGCTTCATATTATGGTTTAAGCTATATTCCTTATTTAAGGGGTATTGGGCTCTCTGGGGAGCGAAACCATGCTGCAGGGAAGCCGTGAACATCCCAACACAAAGGCACCCGAAGAACTACATGACAAACGACATCCGTACACCGCACCCGTGGTTCAGCGGGTTCCTAGGATACTTGAAAGGGGTGCGATGAGGATACTCAAGGGTGCTGTGCTCTGTGGATTGGGGGAAGACTCGGGGAAGACCCGGGAAGACCTTGAACCACGACTGCAAAACCTCGAGACATCTCAATAATACCGAAAACAGTCTCCGGGAGCATGCAAAGACGCCGTCGCCTTTTGGTGGTTGCTCCTTGGGAGGTCAGGTGGATGAAACCGTGGTTTGGAGCTGCGGGGGCTTAGGGGTTAAAGGTCTACACTCTACAGGTTTAGGGCGTCTCAGCCCTCACCACCTTTCAAGCAGCAGTGCGCTTCCGGCTGCAGACTTTGAGGGTGAGTAACAGGCAGCCAGTGCCTTGAGCGCGAGTGTTTGTTGAAGTAGCGTGCTATCTTGTACGACACCAAAATGGGGGTTTCCGAAAGTAGGGGACCATGATATGATACCCCAAATAGTAGGATCCTTAATATGAGGACCCCCAAATAAGGTACCCTTAATTTTCGGAAACTCCCAAATGGTGCACAAGCTAGAACAAGACGAAGTGAGCTAAATGAACCCAGGTTTTCTGCACTGCCTGCAACAGTACTCCGTGACTCCAGGTTCAGGTTTAGGGTCCACGACCGCAAAACCCTAAACCCTAAACCCTAAACCCTAAACCGTCTAAACCTGCGACCCCTAAACTTCCTAAGCCCACCATCATCGGGACTTCTTGGCGCGTATCCGGACAAGCTCATGACCCTAAGATAAGGCCTAACCTAAGGCCTAACCCAAGGCCTAAACTCCAAACACCAGAGAGGTCCCAGAACCCCGCTACAGAAGCCTGCTTTAGAGTCCTCCTATGTTTGGAACATCCTGACCCCTTTAAGCAACATACTGCACACCCTGAACACTATAACTATCCCATAACAACCGACAGCCCGAATCCTAAACCGCTGAACCCTCAACCCAGAAAGCCCAATACCCCTGAATTAAGGAATATAGCTTCAATCAGGATATGAAGCCCTATATAATTTAGGCCATATTCCTTAAATTAAGGGGTATTGGGCTCTCTGGGAAACCTAAAAGCTTCATACCGAGTGCACGGCATCTTTGGACGCGAAGCCTGGGCTGCTGCTGGAAAGGCCCAGAGACTCCAACATCCCTAATTAAGGAATATTCCTGGTGTTCCTTTAAGGGATCCTATAAGGGATCTATAGGGTTTAGGGTTTAGGGGATTCTAATATCGCTTAATTAAGGCATATTCCTTAAATCATATTAGGGATCCTACCAAAATTTATGGTATATTCCTTAAATCATATTAGGGATCCTACCATAATTTAAGGTATATTCCTTAATTAAGGGAGACGAACCGGGTTTTAGGGTTCAGAGAAAAAAGCACCGAGCACGTCAGCGTCACCCTGTGAGGGAGCAGGTTTGAAATCAACTCTTGTCGTCATCATTATCTAGGATACCCAGTAACCTAAGAATAAAAAGGCCTCTCTTTTTGGTATTGGGTAACTTTTTAAGGAACCTAGGACTACAAAAAGGGAATAAGGGTACTACTGGGCATCCTAGTTATTATCATTGTTGCTATCAGTTTCATGTTATTGCTTTATGGTCCTCAAACTGCAGCCCGGTTCGCAAACTTCCTGAGTCTGACCTTGCCTAAACGAAGAAGACTCTAAACTATCATCTGTGTAGCCGTCGTAAACCTAAACCCCAACCCTTAACTTTAAAAGCCTTACAACTCTAAAACACCAAAAGACACAACACTGGAGGAAAAAACGAAACACCAGACCCAAAAAGCTAACCATAATTTCTTCATTCCAGAATCGCAGACAGATCGTCAAGGGCTATGACTGCAGTTCATGAGACTCTCAGGGTTTAGGGCATAGGGGTTTGTTTAGGATTGCAGGGTTTAGGTTGATGTTTCAAGAGTGCTCTACGTTTCAACCGTAAACCACATGCAAAGCAAAGGTGAGGTGGAGGGCTTTGGGGTGCCAGCTTTTTGGAGGGGGGGGGGGTGAGGGTTTGGTGCTCTAGGATTTTAGATGTCGGTTTCGGGTTTTAGATTCGGGGGGTTGAGTATTTTTTAGGTTTTGGGTTCAATGAAAGCTGAAGAGAAGAAATTCGGATCGTAGTGGCCCGGTAACACAGAACCTGACGAGGCCAAGAAAAGTCCGAGAGCGTGTAACAAGCCCCAAGTTTTCAACTTTGATTCGTATAAAATCCATCGTATGAAGATGTATGAAGCCTATGGCTGGGACCCTCTTGTGACTTACGTCTTCAACCTTCAGAACCGACCCTAAACCCATCGGGATTTCCCAAACCAACTTCTTGCAGCCGCGGGACAGCCCATGACTCTACATTTACAACCCTCTACTCCTGTCCATCTGAGCCGGAAATGCACCAGCATTTTTGTGCGTCTTTCAAACCCAGGGGTTCAGAGCCTGCTGTCGAGATTTCATACTAAGCATTGTTGAGGAGATGGCCCGGACCGTACCACATTCTCAATGTAGTAATGACAGCAGCATTGCAAATCGTAACAGCAACACACTAACGAAGTCTAGTACCAGTTACAAGTTACTAGGGAGAGTAGTCGTAAGAGCAGTTGGTAACGGTGATTAGTAGCAATCGGAGGAAAATGAGATATCCAGCAACAAAAACAAAGAGTAAGCAACAGCTATTGGAAATGACAGTCAGAATCGTCATTTACAACTGAAGCAAGTAATAACGATCAAAATCAGAACAACATAACACCACAACAAGGAACACACTATATTCCCGCCCAGCAAGGAACCTCAAAGCCATCCCTGGATTCATGCAGCTCCAGCCCCACAAACTTAGACGTCGCATGTCTTAGGCTCACGAAGGTCACAAGGGTTACACAGGGATTCTTGCTTTTTGGAGTGGATAGCTTGAGGAGTTTAATGGATATGACAGGGTTTGGCCATGAACAGAGCGATATACAACCCAACACAGAAAACAACACTCTTCAAACCCGAAAGCCTGCGGACAGAAACCTTACACCAATAAATCCTAAAACCTCAACCCCTAAACTCCTAAACCTCAACCCCTAAACTCCTAAACCTCAACCCCTAAACTCCTAAACCTCAACCCCTAAACTCCTAAACCTCAACCCCTAAACTCCTAAACTGCTAACCCCTTGAACCCTAAACCAACCTTTAACATCAGCTTTCTCTCGCGAGCTCGCTGACTTTCGACTCGGGTAAAGACTGCTCCGCACTCCGCGCTTGGTGAGGGGTCCTGGCTGAGGTCGGACACTGATCTATCTGTGAGGCTACGATTTACGCGTTTAGGGCTTGGGGTTTCTGGTCTGGGTTTTCCAGCTTAGGGCTTGTCAATTGCCCTTATCGTGTTTGTCGTTTCACCTCAATTCTGAAAGAAAACGTGAAAACATTTTGTTCCTGGGGATTTGTGCAGGATGCTGCAGCTTGCTAGAGACTCTTCAAGACTCTTCAAGAATCATAGTTAGGGCTTCAGAAGGGTCGAGCCTTCTACTAAAAAACAGGCCTTCGTAGTCAGAAGCCGGTAAATACATAGTCGTACAATGTAGAACAACCCAAATCTTCCGAATCCCTACTGCGAGGCGCAGAAGATTCCGAGATCCGGACCTCTCGAAGCCGGGCCTACCCCAAAAGGTCCTAACCCAGACCTTCCCAAATCCCTTAATTAAGGAATATGCCGTAAATTATAGTAGGGTCCCTAATATGATTTAAGGCATATTCCTTAATTAAGGGATTTTGGAAGGTCTGGGTACCGGTTTATACCTGCGCAGACTTGATTCGTATGGGAGTCATGCTAGAAGCGCTTACAACGTAAGTACATACGATCCTTGTCTTACGAGAAAGAGCAATACTATACGGCATTACACCACACCCTGTTATGCTGGAAAGGCCTGCCTCTTCCATGCGCATCACCGGCGGAGCAGCCTTTCTTCACCAATTTTCAGGGACTTCGCTCCAGCCGACATACTACTTGGGATTAGGATTCTGACTTTACGGTTTAAGGTCTAGCTAGGGTTACCCTAAACTTCTATACATTACTTCCCAGTCTCCCATAATTAAGCCTTAACCCTAAACTCCTAAATGCCGACCTCCCAGAAACTCTGAAGCCCAAACGCTTAACATGGAGTACCAAGCCAGGCATCGATATTCCCGAAACCCTCATAGTAGACCTAGCAATTTCCAAATGGAGCAGAGGGGGAAAGCCGGAAAGGCAAGATGCAGGCTAGACGTCGTAGCTTCGGATTGGGGTTCTGGGGCTTTGAGGCTTTGGGTTTTAGGGATTCAGTGGTGTGAGGCTGTAGGGTCTACGGCTAAAGTAGTTTATGACATTATGGCTCAAGGCTTCGGGCTTCACGCTTCAGGCTTCATGAGAGAAATCACAACCCGAGGTTTTGCCTGCGAGACGCTTACGGCTGAGGGCTTAGGGTTTCGGGTTTAAGAATCCAAACCTTCGAGGTCCATGCACAAGATCCACAACCCCACCAGGCGCAACACGAGATAACACCTCGAACACACCTCCCCCCAAACAATAACAACAGCTCCCCTGATACTAAACTGGGGCGTATGGTTAGAACGAGGTTTTGGGGCACCTAAGCATTTTTAGAGATATTGTTACTAGAGTCCGAACCCGCACACGATCAAACTAAAGGTATGCAAGCAACAGTCTCGTAGTTCCTATAAGCCTGCAAAAAATCACCGACATCCCCGACATCCAACTCTGACTGATTTATGCCAAAAAGCCGTATCGTACCGAATCCAACAACAAGGCCAAAACTCCAAAACTTCAAAGCTAGAAATCCTTTTGACCCAGAAGAGAAACAACAGTTTTCATGATGCTTTCTGTTCAAAGTGAACAACTGATGGGAGGCCGAAAGGGGGGATTCCTGAATATGTAATATGGGAAACCTAATCCCTACTAAACCCCCCTAGGCTAAAACCCCTTTTGGCCTCCTATGACAAACCCTCAACCCTAAAGCTGCAGGTCTAAGCATACCCTAAACCCTAAACCCGTATAGTACCCCTATAGATCCCTTAGAGGGGAACTATAAAAGGGACTCACAGATCCCGACCCTCTAAAACCCCTTATAGTACCCTCATAGTAATCCTCATAGGAACCCTTTCCTTTTTGGCCTCCTATGAGCAATGACCCTCGAGGAACACGGACCCTTAGTAAGGACCCCTAGGTACATACCCTTAATATAGCTATTTTATACCCATTATATAGCCCCATTATGGGATAGGGGTCCCCATTAAGGGCCCCTCCTTTTCCCCTTTGACTCAAGGAACACCCGAAAAGTCCCGGCCTCCGGAACGTCGGAGAAGTCTGCTGAGCGGGTGCCCGGACGGCACGCAGAATCCGAATCCCAAAGAGCAACCAAAACGAATGTTTGGGATTTGTTTAAGGTGCAAAGGGAGCAACAAAAGCGACTGTTTAGGATTTCGCGTTGAAGGTGTAAGTTTGAGCGGCTCTGCAAAAGAAGGGGTCTATGCTGGGTCTGTACATAAGGGATCTATCAGGGCTTAGGGTTTGTCAAGGTGTGCGATTCAAACTTTAGGACCCATGATACTAACACTAAACCTTGTGAAGTATGAAACCTGGAACCTTAAAGCCACAAGGTCTCATTTCGGGGTTTCACGGGTCTAGGTTAAAGTTTTGGGGTTTGCAGTGTTGACAGTTAGGGTCTAGGGGTTAGTAAAGTCACTACACCACCTTTGCTTTACCGTTATAGGGTTTACGGTTCAGTAAAGTCACTACACCACCTTTGCTTTACCGACTAGCAAGCCCCCTCGGACTCTACGCACACAGCACAGCGAGAGCTGCTGCGCGGCCTAGGACTCTAGGCCTTGTCACCGGCCCAAGTGGCCGGGGAAGGCTGCAAATTTAGGGCGTTCGCAGCAACAGTGCCGCTCCGAGCATCTCTGGGCGTCGGTTTAGGGTTTAGGGTGTGGGGTTTAGGGTTTAGGGCATAGGTAGGGCTGTAGAGTAGTTCAGTCAGGGTTTGTCTTGAACTGGTTTTCGCGTTGCTAGGCCCTGTGTGGCTTCCAGCTCAAGACCCCGGGGCGGTTTCGTGTGTTGTCGTCTCGGCTGCAGGATCTGGAGTTTAGCATATAAGCGGAAAATTGACCTTTCTTGCACACTACAAGGGCCACGGCCGGCCAAAACCCAACCGCGTACTGTGGGGACCTTAGGGGGTTTGTAGCTACGTCTGGTGACCTCAGGAATGCTATTTCTAGTTGTTCATAGTTCAAGTCCAGGTCTGTCTGTCTGTCTGTCTGTCTGTCTGTCTGTTTATCTGTGTGCCTGTCTATGTATCTGTCTATCTATCATCTTTCTATTTGCTTGACTATTCTTTTCTCAACCTATTGGGCATCTTGGTATGAGTCGGAAGCATGACTAACAGCATCCCGTGATGGTCCGTATGCCATCCTACACAATGTATCCCAAAGCCCTCTTGTTCTCATCCGTTCCGACATTAAGCCCGGCAACTTCACTGCTGCGGTTGCAGAAGCTGCGTAGTAGGAGGCCGCAATCGGCCCAGCCACTTTTCGGAACGGGAACGCTGAGACCCCAAATGGGCCCGCTTCGAGGAAAATGCCTTTATGGAGCTAAGGGTGTGAGGGCTTGAGCCCGAGGACTTGGTAATAACCATACGGGGCCTTATGATGATTAAAACTGGGTCTGGGAAATATTAACCATAGTGAAGAGCCTCGATTTGTCAGGCTTTTTCAGCATCAGAACTTCAATATGACTTATTGGAGCATATCAAATTCACGGGTCTGGGCTAGTCTCGGGATGTGGCTTGTGTCCTTGGGCTAGACATGCAAAGCTTATGTGCATACGGCGTCGGGCGTTGAGTCATAGGCCTTTGGCAATTCTTTAGTAAGGGCCCTGTCATTCTAAAGGCACATCCCCTCGTTGGCTGATCACCTCACCAGACCGCCGCCACAACATGCCACGGGCGCATAGACCGAAACCGATTCTGGGTTCTTATTATTCGGGGCAGTATACTAATCCGCTATTCAACTTTACATGCCTATTGTGGTGGCAACTCAGTAAAGCCTGAATAATTCATACACTATTCCTTAAGGTCCCTGTTAACATTATGGAAGAAGGATAGCTCGAAAGCCTATTTTAGTTACTAGTTATTGGAGCCCCTATATGTTAGCATCCCTAATACAAGGCACCCCCCCGCTGACAACATAGTCTTCAAACCCCATCATTGAGGCTTAAATGATCATCCAACTTTAGCCTACGGAGTTGCCTATTGATCTTTTTTAATTGCAGGATCAAGCGCCTTTGCATAGTAGGTGATCCACAGAACAGGGTTTAGGGATTAGGGTTTGGGGTTCAGGATTTGGGGTTGACGGAAATGCTCGTAGGGCTAGGGTGTAGGGCGCTCTTATTCAAAGAGACGGTGCTAGCAAACAGTGAGTCAACGGCAACTTCGGAAGCATCGTGGGCTCAAAAGTCCAAGTCCGCAAAGCCTTAACCCCCGCCCCTTGAAGCCTAATTACAGCTAACAGGTGAGAGCCGTCGCACTCATTTTCATTCTACTTGTTGGGTTCTTCAAGTCTAGCTTCCACCTGCCAAAGCCAAGCGAGAACGCCTGGGGCTCTTTGGGATTTCAAGAATGCTTGTTTACAGGGTCCCAAGGCATTGGGACCCTTCAGCTGCACACGAAAGCCCTAAACTTTCTACCCCCGAAGCCCTCCCGAAAGCTAAGATCGCCAAGCCCTACACACCACTAGGATACCCAGTAACCTAAGAATAAAAAGGCCTCTCTTTTTGGTATTGGGTAACTTTATAAGGAACCTAGGACTACAAAAAGGGAATAAGGGTACTATTGGGCATCCTAGACCATGCAAAAATGGGGCCCAAAACGCTGGATGCGAAAATCTGCAACCCTACACCGACCGAAAGCTTATAACAGCTTACACGCCCGTGGCAAGGAGAGGACTCTGTCGCGAAGCCCGTCGCGCACGAATAGTCCTCCACTGCGTGGCCACCTGACGGCTTTGGCGTTGAGCGTTTGGGGATTTACCCTAAGGCCCTACAGTAGTTCCTTTTTGGGGTTCATATTTAGAATCCTATTAGGTAATCCCCAAAAAGGAACTACTTTGGGGCCTCTGGGTAGGACCTATAGGGGCTTAAGGGATTAAATTTTCGGGCTTGGGCTCGCATCAACCCCAATTTCCACACCGCCCCAGGGTTTAGGGTTTAGGGGTTTAGGGTTTAGGGGTTTAGGGTTTAGGGGTTTAGGGTTTAGGGGTTTAGGGTTTAGGGGTTTAGGGTTTAGGGTTTAGAGTCGAGAATTCCAAACGTGCTATTGCAGGACCTAGAAGTCCAACGCCCAACAACCCAAACCCGGAAGACCTACCTTGGGTTAGTAGGGAATGGAGGAATGGGGTAGAATTATAACTACTAGTACTACCATTCTTCCATTCCCTACTAAAGGGAACTCCAGAAAGTTGGAATATGGTTTCATGGTAGGATACCCTATAATTTACCATAAAGGGCTTAAGATAATAATTTTCCAACTTTCTGGCTTTTACCTTAACCAAAGCCAAGAAGAGGACAGGCCGCAGCCTGGCGGATTCGAAGTTCGTGAGCCCCACAAGTCTGCAGCACGCGCAGGTGTCAGGTGCAAACAGCCCGGCATCGTCCCCCCCCAAACCCCAAACTCGAAACCCTAAACCCCAAACCCTAAACCCCAAACCCTAAACCCCAAACTCTAAACCCCACGCTCTAAACTCGACACCCTAACCTCGAAATCCTTAACCCCAAACCCTAAACCCCAAACTCTACCCCCTAAACTCTAAACTCGAAACCCTGAGATCCCACAGATCAGGACTTCAGCTGTTTCTTAGGGATTATAATAACCAAAAATGAAATATTTATTTTTAAGTACCCCTAAGAGATCCCACAGCTTAGGACAGCGAGCCGGGCCCGTGGCCTTGCGGGGAAGGCTGATCGCCTCCGGGCCATGGACCGGGCGTGGGATGCAGGGCTTTTTTACGGGGGTTAGGGTTAAGGCTTTACGGGGTTTACAGGGTTTAGGGTTTGGGGATTTAAGGGTTTTAAAAGGTTTAAGGTTTTAGGATTTAAGGGGTTTTAAGGGGTGTAAAAACCTGGGGTTTAGGGCTTTGGGATTGAGGCTTTGGGGTTTAGGGTTTTTAGGGTTAAGGGGTTCGAGGGTTTAGGGTTGAGGACGGGTTTAGGGGTTTTAGAACTTTGGGTTTTAAAAGGGTTAATACAGGACAGGCCCCTTTACAGAATTTCAATAAGCATTCTGACAATTGTGCTTCAGGATTTCGGGGTCCAGCGGTTGTGAAGAGTGACAACAAATGTTCCTTAAAAGGAATACGATTAGGATTCCGAAATAAGGGTCATTATTTTGGTTTAGGATCTATATAGGGTTTTGGGCGTGGTTTTTTTGGGGTTGGAGGTTTCTATTGGGGTTCAGATTTTAAGGTTGGCCGTTAAGGATTCGAGTTCCAGTGCTTCTTCACATAGGGCCCCCAAAAAGCACATACGCAAAAATTAGGATAGGGATATCCCATATAAACCCCCTTAAAAGGAAGCCCAATAAGGTAGGGATATCCCTGTAAAATGCTTATGCTTATGTGCGTTTGGGTCCCTAATCACAAGCTGACGATTCAAGGTGTGTGCGGCTTCGGGCTTTGAGGCTTTAGGGTTGAGGGTTTAGGGTTTAGGGGTTTAGGGCGTTTTACCGAGATGGCTTGCTGAAAGCTCGAAAGACTCATCCTTAGATTTCCCTTGAACATAGCCCTAGCTGCTTCCTTCGAAAGAATCCGAATTCATAGCCCTTATGGGTCACATAATCAAAAAACTTTTCGACAATTGATAGCCCTCCTTGATCCGTTAGAAAAGAACCTAATTTTCAATCCCTGCCCCCCTGCCCAAAGCCGCACCCAGCAGATGCCGACGATGAGGAAGGCAAAGCCCGACCAAGTGAAGAAAATAGTGAACAGCCATCCCCAAACCTCGGGCGGTAGGGCTGAGAGGGCTTTTAGGGTTTACCCATAGGCCCCGAAGTAGTTCCTTTTTGGGATTACCTTATAGGATTCTAAATATTGAACTACTATGGGGCCTTAGAGTAGGGCTCCTTTAAGAGAACTTGAAAATGTGAGGGATCTAAGAGGGGTTAAGGGGTCTGTTACCATGGTCAGTAGCCATCTCCAGGCCTAGCTTTTACTAAAACAAGAGTGCTGTTTAGGGTTTAGGGTTTACGGTTTGGGCAGGGCAGCGCACAGTAGTTTAGTGTTTTTTTCGGGCTTAGCGTTCCGTTACGAACTGATTTTGGGGGCTTTAAAGGCCATCGTAAACAGCCATTTCCAAACCTCGGTGACTCTTCGTGCTTGGTGGGGAAGCCTATCTTCAAGGGTTTCGGGGTTCTTATCGTTTAGCCATCTCCAAACCCCGGGTCTTAGGCCTTCAGAGGTTAAGGTGCAGATCTGGGGTTGACAAGATTTGCAGTAAATCACTGGGCTTTTAAGTAACCAGGGAGAAAAAAGTATAAACTTTTATTTCATAATGGTTTCATTCAGAAAAAAGGATTAAAGTACGGTACTCCAAAGCCCAGATCAGCTATGAGAAGAGTCACGCAGGTAAGGTGAGCCCAAATCCATGTATAATTGCCTACCTAGACCTTGAATTGCAAAACCTGGAGGCCAATAAGAACATTAGAAAACCAGAAAAAACTGCAGCACAACAGCTCCCCCCAACTCCAGGTGCTTGGAGTTTTAAGGTTTAGGGCCAGTTTCGGGTTGATAGAGCCAGGCGAGTTAGTAAGTAGGGCTGTGCTTAAGGTAACTAGACCTAAGAGTAACCTAGGAATAAAAAGGGTGCCCTTTTTGGTTTAAAGGGTGTTATAAGGGAACCTAAACCCTAAAAAAGGGAATAAGGGCCTACTCTGGGTCCTAGGTAACAATAGTAAATATCTACTTAGACCCTCATTCGAGTACTTATACCCCTACTTACTGAGTCCCCCCGCCCTCCAAGTAGGGTCAGGGTTTACGGGTTAAGGGTTAAGGGTTTAGGGTTTAGGGTCAAGGGTTTAGGGTTAGGGTTTAAGGTGTTGAGCTTTAGGCCCAGGGTTCCTGGGGTTGGATTTGTTGTCCTGTTGTGTGAACTTGTAGCATGAAGGAATCTACAACTATTCAAACCTCCAGGTGCTTGAGCGCGTGTGTGTGTATATATATATGTAGATATAATAATACATACATAAGTGGTCACCCCAAACCCTACACCTATCGGACACACCTTGATAATTGGAAAGGGGGGGGGGGTTGGGATATATTATATATACTGTACTTATATAACAAGGACCCCCCTCCAAAAGCTGTGCCAGGGTTCAAGGGTTAGGGCCTACTATTTTGCGTTTAGGGTATAAGAGCTTAGGGCTTCAAGGGTTCGTGCGGGGTTTGGGGATTTGGGCTTTGAGTGTAGTTTTGGAGGGCTTGGAGTTTCGGGTTTAGGGGTAATGCCCCCTGATAATCCCCATACGTGCCTAAAAGACAATACTGGAGCATGCCCCCCGTGATAGCCAATCGCACCCCCTGTAATCCCCGGTTTAGTATGCTAGAATACTGGGCTTTTTAAGTAACCAGGGAGAAACAAGTGTAAACTTTTATGTCATAAGGGTTCCTTTAAGCAAAAAGGTATTAAAGTATGGTACTTCAAAGCCCAGAATATCCCCCCAAACCCTTTAGGCTGATTCTTGAGACGATTAAACCCTCAACACCAGCAGCCCGGCAGAAACCTCTAATCCCCAAAAATTTACGAGTACGCTGCCCGGTAACCTGGGCATAAAAAAGGCTCCGTTTTTGGTGTTGGGTCAACCTAGGGCTACAAAAGGGAATAAGGGTAGTACTGGGCATCCTAAAGCCCTAAAACCCTAAACCCTAAACCCTAAAACCCTAAAGCCCCTAAAACCTCTAAAGCCCCTAAAGCCCTAAACCCTAAGGAGGTTACTGGGTTACTGTAAGGGCTACTATAAAGGATACAGGCATCTCAGCTCCGAGCCGATAAGGCGCCAGTACTGGTGTACTCGTTGGCGACCTTAGGTACGGCCCCCATACAGTAAGAGGCCTAATAGGGCTACTATTAAGGTCCTAATATATCTATATTATGAATATTATTCAACTATTACTGAGTGGGGGCCGTACGCAATGGCGACCTGATAAGAGGGACCGTGGTTCAGAATTCAGAGCCTTGGCTCAACAACATTTGGAGTTTGCGGTTCGAGGTTTGTTCTGGTTAGTGGTTTGGAGGCTTAGGATTAAGAGAATTAACACGTAGTGTTTCAGTTTATAGGGCTTAGGTTTCTGTTAAATTGGTTTATGTTTTCACTTTTGCTTTCGCTAAAGTTAGGGGTTCAGGATCTCCCAACGGAAGCAGACTCCACTGCACCATGCAGAAGAAGACGACTCCGGACACCATTGAAGGTTAGAAAAAAATGGCACGGCATGCTAGGTCGGACCCCCGAGCCTGTTGTCAAAAGTATCGTCCCCTTTTGGGTACCCTAAATATCAGGTGCCGTTTTAATAAGGACCCAAAAAGGGACCTTAATATTGACAACCACCCTTATGCTAATCGAAGTCAAGACCCAGCCGAGCTGTGCAGGCCGAGGTCAGCACGTTCACCGGTTGGCAGTACCTCCAGGCACCGCCGCCCAATTCAGGTCTGCATGCTTTTGGGATTGAAAGTTCGAGCTGGGGCTTAAGCCAGTTCCACCTTTGCTAAGATACCCAGTAACCTTAGAATAAAAAGGCCTCTCTTTTTGGTATTGGGTAACTTTATAAGGAGCCTAGGACTACCAAAAGGGAATAAGGGTACTACTGGGCATCCTAGGAATTGGGAGCACCTGAAACAGGGTTCTGGCAGCTTCAGACCGGATCTCAGGCTGGCAGAGAGTTGCCTTGGAACTGGAAAAGGTTGCCACGGCGTGGTCGTGCAGCTTCTAAGTTTTCCTTACGGCGCAACAGGGAAATACAGATAGAGAGAGAATGAGAGATAAAGGCGAGAGAGAGAGAGAGAGAGAGAGATCTGAGATCTGAGATCGCAGCGCATGTACATCCATCTCAGGTGTCCACCCCAAAGCAAAGGATATGCAGGTGAACTGGGTCGTTCGGTCGTACTTCTGCATAAGACGTTTGCCTAGGTTCACTGGGTTCGTGTGACTAGGATGTCATCGAACCAATTGTCCTGACCCGTCGGCATTCTTGCTGCAGTGATGAGAGGAATCGTATGTGAGCAGTTTGCAGCTAACACGGCTTCATCAAGTCTTGGCATCGTCGTAGATTGCGAGAGGAATCTTCTGAACAGATTGTCGTACACGGGCCCCGCTGGAGGATTGCCGGCTGCCCTGACCTTTGTTTTTTCCTTTGGGGTTCGCCGTCTCTGGCCTCCTGGTCTGGATATGGTTAAGGGGTTTAGGAGCGAGGGTTCAGAGGCTCGGAGCATTCGGGCTTTGGGGCCCTTAAAGGATCCCTTAAAGGAACCCTTAAAGGAACCCTTAATGGCAAGGGGTATGTAGGGTTTGCTTCCCAGCCAGGGCCCGGCTATACATGACTGTACATAGCTAGGGCTGTTATGGACTGTTCGGGGTTCAGGGCTTTAGGGGTTCAGGGTTTAGGGCTTCAGGGTTTAGGGTTAGAGTTTAGGGTTTTAGGGGTTCTGGGGTTCAGGGTTCGAGTTTGGGGCTTGATAAGGTCCAACCAAGAATCTTAAACCTTGATGAAATTTCTATCCCTTTTAGAAACCGGTCAAACCCTGAACCCCTAAACGCTACAGCCCAAATCCCTCAAGCCCGAAACCCCAAATCTCAACCCAGGGGGCACTTGTTGAAGTTGGAACCCAGAATCTGCGGGGCTCCCCCGCCGCTGCCGAAGATTCCTGAAGCGGTTTAGGGTTTAGGGTTTAGGGTTTAGGGGGGTTGAGGTTTCGATCGGGTTTCGGGTTTAGGTCTTGATCGGGCTTAGGGTTCAGGTTTTGGTCGGGCTTGGGGTTCCTACAGGGTTGAGGTTTTGGTCGGATCTTGACGGAGTTCAGCATTATGAGTATTCGTTCTATGACTGCGAAGACTTTTTCTTGAGGTGCGGATATACTTGGAGGATCAGGGGACTTAGTAAGTAGGGTTATGAGTAAGGTAGCTATACTTATATATACTTATAACCCTAGTTAGGGTACTTATAACCCTACTTACTAAGTCCCATGATCCCCCAAGTAAGATAGCTGCGCTCGATCTTGTAAGGGACCTGCAGGGCTTTACAACGGTTCGGTCTGCGTAAAGCTTTACGGAGCTTGGCGTTCTGAGAATCAGGGTTTCAGGTTTACATTTGCACAGGATTAGTACCGTCATGCCACGAAGTGAAGTGCAGTTCAAGGTTTCAGGGTTTGAGAGCTTCGGGTTTGAAGGTTTCGGTGATGCCACTCTCTCGCGATGTGCTCGCCAAACAGGAGTGCTGCCAGTCCGCAGGCACAAGCGTGTGCGACAATGGTTGCCAAGCAGATGAAACTTGTGCTAAATTTTCGGATGTTCAAAATTCATGCAAGGTCAGAGAGTCGCGGACTTCTTGCCCCGGCGGAAGCACATAAAACCTCAGAAGAAAGCTTTTTACCAACACGTAGCACCTCCCTGATATTGAACTTTTCAGAAGGATCTTTATAGTGAGGATTATCAAGGAGAAGCTTCTTAAGCCAAAGGCTGGCCTAGCGTGTCGCCGTCGGGAAGCTCTGTGCAAGACGTCCCCCAGGCATCATTGACCTCTTCGGTAATTTGGGAGTCTCATGGGATTTTCAGAGAGATTTGAGCTCCTGAGTCGCTTTTGCGAGAAAATGCGACTATGGTTTGTAGCTTTCTTCCTGTTGGGGTGTGTGCTTTGCAGGCCTTCGTGCTACAAGGTTTCCGGGGATCCCGGTTAATTTCTTCCTCGCGTCCTTGTCAGAGGTCCCTGCTGCTGTACTCTCCTTTTAAACTAAGCACCCCGAACCCTCAAATTCAAACGCTAAACTCCAAACCCCAAACCCTTTCTTTGGAGCGGGGCTGCGAAAACCCTAAACCCTAAACGTGGGGAGAGACCCACAGGCATCCCCACTGCTCCCGGTGAGTTCCGTCACCATTCGCCCTATACCATCGAGGGTTTGGGGGTACTGCAGGGTCTTAGGTTTTACAGCTTAGGGCTGAAATGCCGTTTGAGGCTCGACCGGGCCTTTTCAATAACCCCCAGTGGTACACTCGTTGCATTGCATGTTCACATCTTCAATGCGCGCTCAAGCACTTTGCATTTAAGAGTTCACAGTTTAGGCGGGCTTGCGACAGGATTCAGCCGCATCCCGGTTGTGATCCTGATCCCTAAGCCTTGCAACCCCGAAGCCATAACCGGGAATTCTGAACACTGGCCCCCATTTAGGGTGCAGCCTCCAACTTACACTGCAGCCCAACACCCAACATTACTCAAACTGCTACGTATGTTAGTCCGTCAATTCTGTACCGGCTGTTACATTGTTGGCCTCTCCCGGTGAACCGTGAACCCGAGACCCCAAACCCTAAACTCCGACTCCCCTATAAGCCTCCAATCTTTATACCCTAAACCCAGAAACCCCTAAACCCAAAATCCCAACCGAGCCCCTAAACCCCAATCCCATCTAATCCCGAAACCCCAAATCCCTAAACCCGAAACTAAACCCCTAAAGCCCATAACCTTAAACGCCTCAATAAACCCATCTAATTCCTAACACCTTAACTCACTGGCCCAAAACCCAAGGAAATAAAAGTTGAAACTTTCAGAACCGACTACCTTATAAAAGCCCCAAAAGTTGAACAGCTGAGTTTACAGCCAATCAGTCCCTAACACCTTAACAACCCTGAGGAGCCAATCCAGGGCTCCCGGACAAGATGCCGTGTCAGGTCCGCCATGCACAGGAACAGCGAGGCGAGGATGCAGAAGAAAGGGCCTCACTAGGGGACTTCATGAGTAGAATAGAGTTTCTGTAAAGATGAATATGAAGGTTCGATAGTATAGGGGTATTATAGGCAGAATAAGATGTTGTGGTATGTTATCTTGGAGTTATAAGTATAGGAACCCCCAAATCGAGGTTGGTAATTACCTAGGCCTAGCCGGGCTGGGAAAGCTTACAATTCTAGCGAAGGCCTGCGTGGAGAATAATTACAAATACTATAACTATTCCAGAATATGCCTTTTTGAGAAAATATTCATCTACCTACACCTAAACTCGATTCCTATACCTCCTTCCCTATTCGTCTCAGCCGTCTGCACCCAAAACTCTGTGTTATTGCAACAACGGTGGGTTCAGTCCTCCGGCGGAGTTTGCTTCGCCTTTAACCGGCGCGTGGCTAGACCCAACACCCTAAAGGACTTAGCAAGTAGTGCTCCTTAAAGGGCTCCTCAAAGGGATCTAAAGAGTTCCTTAACGGGATCTATAGGGTTCGGGGCTTAGGGTCTACTTAGAGGGTCAGGGGACATTGATACGTAGCGTTACTAGTACCTTAACTAGGCTTACAAGTAGATATACCCTGTAGTTGCGTTATTGAAAAACCCTATTCACCAAGTCCCGTGATTCTCCAAGCACTCCCTGCACCCCACACCCGAAGTCTGAACTTGACACCCAAAGCCTCCAAACCCCAGGCCCTGAATCCTTCACCCTACATGCACGAAACCTTTAAACCCTGCGAGGTAACCTGGAAACTCTTGCGACGTCTTAAAAGTGTAAACCCTTACCAATTGAAAAAGGAAGCCCTAGACAGGCAAATTGAAAATGCAACTTAAGTGACGCCATAAAGCCACTAAGACAGAAATTTCCAAAATCCTACTCTTGCCACCACAACACATTGCAAAAACGCCATACCCTCGGAGGGTATAAACCCTAAAGCCTAAACCCTAAACCCAAAAGCTAGAAGGCTCCTAACTTCCATGGATCCTGAGGCGCTGGCCCCACTTGCGCCCGAACCTCGGTGGAGCGCCGTTCTTTGTCGATGCTCTACACTTTTTTGGGTTTTGTGTGCCGGCATAGTGGGGCTGAGGGCTCTTTGTAGGGTGGTTTGCTTTCGTATACTTCACTAAATTTGCATAGTGGCGTATGCTGTTTATGGTGGGGCTTAGGGGTCTCTGTGGCGTAGAACCTTTCGGGTTTCATGGGACCTGGGTTCAGGGCTCACGGCATTGCGATTGGAATTTCAGGCCTGAGGGGTTTAAGTTTATGGTAAACCCCAAAAAGTTGGAAACCGGATTAAGGACAATTAGTGGCGGGATTCCTTATACATTCCTCTTAAGGATTGAGGCTATTGGGTTTCCAACTTTTGGGCTTCGACTGTAAGCCAATTTTAAGAGCTTCAGGGCTTCAGGGCTTCGAGCTCAGGGTCCTGCGTTCGGCGTGTTGGGGCGGGGTGGAGGGGGTTTCAAAGTCTTGTGGCTGAAAGGGGTGTAGAGGCAAGGGAAGGGTTTGTTATGACAGGCAGGGTCTTACTGTCATCCAAGGTCTCGTAAAGCTTTGGGCTTTTAGATCGGTTTGAAACCAAAGAAAGTTAGAGCAGTCAGCAAGTGGGGCCAGAGCCTGAAAAGAACCCAACAAAAGACCAGTAGGGTAGTATAGTTTCTTTCAGGAGCCCCTTATGATCCCTTTAGGGAACCCTTTTTCTAAGTATGTAGGTCGATATCTCGTTGTCATCTGGTATGACTCTTGAAAGCGTAGGTTCTGGGATCGCCACATCAAGCCTTAACCTAAACCCCCATCAGGTTTCGGTACGATGACAACCCTATCAACCCCAAACTCCGATGTCATGGCCCCTAAACCTTATTTGCTCCACATCTAAACCCCTTAAACTCTACACCCTAACACCGACAGTAATATCGAACTCTAAACCCCGAAACCTCTAAATCCTTCATCCTATGCTCCTAACTCCTAAATTAAAATTAAACTGTAGATGCCCCTACGTTGGTCAGGGCCCCGGCGTGAAGTCTTTGCGAGATGCCTTCGTCTTGTTGTAGACGAACTGCAAAATCTGGCAGCGACTTCGCAAGGGGCTTAGAGCTTGGAGGGTTTAGGGTGTAGCGTTCAATGATTCCGGTTCAGGGTGTACTGAATCTGAGATCGATTTTTGTGGTACTTGCCAGTTTCACACTTCGGATGTTGAAAATCCTCATCTTGGGAATGTCGATCATCTTACTGTACAGTCTACTGGAAGTCATCGAGCCAACCCTGTGGATGTATGTATAAGATACAACGGCAGAAAGCTCCAAGGCTACCTGCTTAAGGACTGAGCCATCATTATCACAATGATGCGCGGGTCATTGCCATTACGACTCAACTATCAGGGTGAGCCGGGCAAGCCGAAACCAAAGGAATTTAAGCGGAACCTCGAGGCCATCTATACAAGCCCTGAGCCAGAAAGCCACAGCTTCCCGTCAGCAAGGAGCCTGCTGTACAGGGAAGTTTTGTAGTTTAGGGTCTAGGGTTTAGGGAAGTAAACAACGCTCGTGATGTCCGAATGATTTCAAGAGGAGCATTTGTAGTTTCCAAGGCTTCTTCGATACGGTAAACCCCATAAAGTTGGAAACCGGATTAAGGCCAAATAGTCCTGGGATTCCTTATACATTACTCTTAAGGTTTGAGGCCATTGGGTTTCCAACTCTTGGGCTTATACTGTAAGCAACTCATCTGTAAGATTCCAGAGGGATCCTGACGATCACTGTGATGGCTGCTGAACTAACAGGTGTGAACCAAGCTCTCCAGGCATGAACCATATATGCAATATATGCCATAAGCCGCCATAAGCCCTAAACACTAGTTGCGAGACCTTCACCGCCGACTCCGACGCACTAAAGTCGCTCGCAGGCTTCTTAGCCCGGAAGCCCTCAATTTAGGCCGTGCAGCCCTGTCTCAACCTCAGCCTGCAGACTCAGCAGGCACAGTAATGTTCATCATCGAGACCATGGTAGGCATAGCAATGCTCAAACAAATCTCAGCAGCCAGCAAGAGAAGCAAACAACAACAAAACGAGCAAAATCGGGGATGATCATGTTGACAATGATGTGGGTGATGATGCCATTGGTCATGACAGGTCTTCAAACGTGATTGCCTTTTTGCTGAAAGGTGGGGTTCGCCGGGGTTCCTCTGATTGGGGGTTTTTGGCCTTTTAGGTTTCCGGTTTGGGTGTTGCCTAATTTTCACATAGTTTTTGGTAAGCACCGCAAGCTCTCTCGTTTTTGACAAAGTCATTGGCGCCAGTCTCAGCGATCGGAGCCCAGTACCAACCCCGCTTTAGAACCTGTGAAATCCCCTGCCATAAAACATTCTAAACAACGTAAAAGCAAACCTGTAGAGCCCTTTTCACAATCCTCTTAAAGAGCCGTATGGAGCCGGCCACAAACCTCCATTATCATAAAGCCGGCTAGACTGCATGCAAACCCTCTGGAACCCTGGCCCAGACCCTTATGGAAACGTGCGCCGGCAGCACGTTGGTCAGCACAGCCAAATTGATGCCCCAGGTCAGCGCGTGCACGAAGGACCGCGAGGAAGAACTCGGGTGAGCAACGACAAGGGTGGATTTGTTTTGAAATTCGGGGTTTAGGGTGTTTGTGCAGGGTTTAGGGCTTGCAGGACTTGAGGTTGGAGAGGTGCAGCAGCATCCAGTTTGGCAAGCGTTTCGGGTCATTTAGCGCGCACGGCTGACTTGAGAGGAGAGGCCTGCCTTCGCAAAGGCTGCAATGCGCTTGGAGTCCAATTTAGCAGCAGCATGTTGTAAACATATTTGGGATGGTATACTGCTAATATAGGGGCCTAAATAATTAGAATAGGGTTTTGGGGCCCGTTAGACTATAAAAATACTGGTAATTATTTAGGCCCCTGTAATGAACCCCGTAATACCCCTCATAGTAGCCCTAATAGGACCTTTGTAAGGAACCCTAAAGTGCCTAGTAAATATATGCCACACCCACGCGGCAGACTTGAAGAGTTCTGTGTTTCGGGATGCCAGGTAGATTGGGTTTGGCTGTCGTCTCTTAGGAACCGCTCCATTTAGGGTTTAGGGTTTAGGGGTTTCCGGATTTAGGGTTTAGGGTCCAATCTGAAAAACGCAGGATCCCGAAACGCTGAGACAATAATACCACGAACACGTGGATTTGAACCTCCAGCCTAGAACGTAATACCACTTCTCTACGAGAATGGTTCATAGGACTCTTGCGCATCCCTCTACATGGTATGGCTAGGGTTTAGTACTTCATTGTGGAATGTCCCTGAAAGTGTAGAGGGAAACTTCTTGTGGTGTTTGGTGTGGTGCGTGGCTATCAACAAACTGGCATTGCTCCCTTTCTACCCGAAGATCAAAACCCTCAACCCTAAAGCCTAAACCCAAAATTCAATACCTTCAACCCCAAACCATTTACCCAATCTCAAACCCCTCAAGCCTGAAACCAAACTCAAAACTCCCAACTCAAACCCTAAACTCAAAATTACAGACTGACCGACTCCCTCCTGGCTGGCGCCGAAAATCCACAAACTCGCCGCAGCCATTCCGCAGGTGCCGACTGAAAGCGACAGGAGCCACAGCCCTAAACCCTGACACCTCCAGGCTTCGAGCAATTGACCCCGAGTCACGATCCCTGCAATATAGGGGCCTACTTAGAATCAGAATAGGGATTGGAGGCTATACTATGCAATACTATTGGTAGTTATTCCGACCCCCCTGTTAACCCGAATTACTTCGAATTCTCGAATTCTGAACCCTAAACCCCAAAACAGGTTCGCTGGCGTTTGTTCCCCCTCCCCTCCCGCCCCCGCACTCCCTTATCCTCCTGCACATGTCGGAATCTAATGCTTAGGGGCTGCACATTCGCAAGATTTTACTCACAAGAAGGCTCTGGGATGTCGCATCTTTTTGGAGCTTAGGGCTGATGGCTTTTAGTTAAAGGTAAAAGCCAGAAAGTTGGAATATGATTATCCTAAACCCTTTATGGCAAATTACAAGGTATCCTACCCTGAAACCGTATTCCAACTTTCTGGAGTTCCCTTTAAGGGCTTTTGACCCAGAGCGCCGGTGTACTTCTGACCTGCTTCCAAAAGGCCTGGGAGTGTTCAAGTAATATGAAGGCCCTAGTAAATAGAATAGGGTTTTGGGGACCAATAAACTATAATTGTAACAAGGAAACCCCAAAATAATCTCTATTAAGGCCCCTAAATTTCACCCTAAACCCTGAAAGCGAAGGCTCTTGGACCCGGACGTGTTGATGGAGGCTAGGCCAGAGAAGAGCCCAGCCAACAGCAGCGGCCAGCATCAGCTTCCTGTCTTCGGCTCCAGTGTCTTTGACGATGACTTAGAAGGGGCCCCCACCCTGTAATAGTGGTATAATAGGAATACAATAGGGCCCTATTACAATCCATATAGTCACTATTGCAGGGTGGGGGGCAGCTTCTAAACGATGACCGTTAATTAAGGGTTTAGCACGGGTCCACAGAAACTCAGAATTAGGTAGGTACTTGGGTTTGGGAGACTGGTTTTGTAGCTTGTCTTTGGGAGTATTTAGGAGAGTTTACGAGTATTAAGTACGTGGACCCTTAGGGTCAGAGTTTCCTCGTCCATTGACCCCAAACACTAAGAAGAGGTTCTAAGGTTTAGGATCTAGGTTTTACGGTACCTTGCAAGAGTGTTAAGTGCGTCGGAAATATCCCCTACCCTAAACTCTGAACCTGGTTTAGGCTTTGCAACATGAAACCCTAAAGCGCACACGCCCTAGTCCCTGAGATTCAGCGGGTTTCGGTCCTAGTCTTTGGATATCATGGCATATCGAACCTCCACATCAGCCCCAATCGAATGAAACCAACAGAACCCCAAACCCCAAACCTTAGGGTTTTAACTGTTGCGACTTGCACTTACAACTTCGTTGGTTTCGAGCCGAGTGCATGAACTGCAATTGAACGTCGGGGCTTAGGGTTGAGGGGTGAGGGCGTGAGGTCTAGCGTTGAGAGTGCCCAGAGAGCCTGATATGGAATTTATACGTAAAATACACTCTAGAGTATATGTTACTAAACTAGACCCAAGAGTAACCTAGGAATAAAAAGGGTGCCCTTTTTGGTTTAAAGGGGCTTATAAGCGAACCTGAACCCTAAAAAAGGGAATAAGGGCCTACTCTAGGTCCTAGTAAATCAAGGGATATAGCGATCTCTGAGGGTAGGATGTTGGGGAGTGCAGTGATCAGTAGTTGTTATATCTCGAAGCCAAGGCTCCTAAGCTCCATGTCGAAATCCTCCCTGAACCCTAAACCCCATCCCCCTACTACCCTAAACCCAACTACCCTAACCCGAAACCCCACCCTATAGCATAAACCCTAAACCCCCAACCCACCTAAACCCCCAAAATATGAGCCGGCGCGACCGACCAGTGCCGGAATGGAGAGCAGGAGCGTCCTCGTGACCCGTCTAGAGGCTGTACAGTATTCCTGGGGTTCCTTGTTTGCCCATAGGCCGGTCTGAGTTCTAGGGTAGCTAGGATAGCTAGGGATTCTTTTTGGGAGAAGGGTGTCTTTACAATACATCCTCCTACCAAGGCCCGCCCCTTTTATGGAAACTTGTAGGAACCACAAGGTAAATCCCCTATTCTCTCCCTGTCTGCTTACATGTCGAAATGAGAACCCCGCTGCCCAAACTCCAAACCCCATCAGCAGAGGGTGCCGGGATCAAGAACTGTAGGGTAGGGAATCGTCTTCGCTGCCGAAATCCTCCGGTACCTTGCCCACCAGATGCTGCTGCAGCAGTGGTTTGAATGTCCGTGTGAGTCACTCCCAGGAAGGGATTCGTTGGCCGAGGCAAAGGCTTGTCACATCTCCGTCACCTGCCGCCAGGTCTATGACCGCACCGAGCTTTTGTCCGATGATGAAACTCTACACCCTGAACCCTAAACCCCAACATTTCCAACATTATGGAGGAGCGGGCCCTGCGCGTGGAAATGAACGGGTTCCCATCAGCGGGCATCCTTTGTTGGAAAGAACCACGATCAGGCTAGACCCCAGCCTTCACGGCCCTCGTCATCCGAAGAGCTGCTGAACCAGCAGTCCAAGATCTTTTCCTCCTCTTCCCTTCTTTTTGGAGTCCACGCCTTCCGTGGGTCTGCCGACCGCTACCCTGAAGGCACCAAAGAGCAGCTTCTTGTTCGCGAAAGTTCCATGCCATTGGGTCTCACTGCCGGGCAGCTCGATCGGCATGAGTCTGCTGCCGGAAAAGATTCCTCCGCTGCCTTTCCCAGTCTTGCCAGACTTTGCAGGGGGCAACTACTCAGACCTCTGTATTCAGTGGCTGGGCGGCTCCCCTAAATCCTAAACCTTAAACCCTGAAACAAGACATCAGCGTGTCCCGATGGCAACGCACATGGACCAATTGTCCTGACAGTTTAGGGCTCCGGGGCTTCAGGATATCCAGATACTTACAGAGGTCTGGACTACTTACTAGAAGTCAGCGAGTTGCTAGAATACAGTCCCGAAGCCCTATTCACATTGTATGGTTTCGGTTCGAAGGTTCCGTGTTTGGGCTCCGGGGCTGGACTCAGTGGACTCAGGGGCCCCCCCGCCGCTTTCAGCACGGCGCGTGAGTC
This sequence comes from Symbiodinium sp. CCMP2592, assembly GCA_905221615.1. NCBI lineage: Eukaryota > Dinophyceae > Suessiales > Symbiodiniaceae > Symbiodinium > Symbiodinium sp. CCMP2592. The sequence goes on from CAJNDT010001291.1 coordinate 611,198, forward strand.
AGAAACTATTCTGCCCGCCTTGCATTCTGTAGGACATACTACATGTGGGTGGTTGACAAAATTATGGCCCCTTTCTGGGTACCCTCAATATTAGGTGCTGTATTATAATAAGGACCCAAAAAGGTACCATAATTTTGACAGCCTCCCATGTTCAAGACTCTGAGTGCAAAAGGTTTTCGTTCAGGGCTCTGTGCTTGATTCAAGCCATGAAGGGCCCGGACGTCTGGGCCCCGGCGTGTAGCTGCAAGTTTCTGGTGAGAACAGGGGTATCCAAGCAACTCGGCAAGGGTGCCCTCATTAGCCTTTAGATTACGACTGCCATGGTGTTCGTACTAACTACTATCTGCTACTATCACCTGCTGCCAATAGCTTGTAAGATGATGGCATATTCCTTTTCTGACTTGGGGGTTAGGATTTACACACGACTCGGAGGATCAGCTGACTTAGTAAGAAGACTTTTCTACATAGGATGACCCCAATAACAGAACTCATAACTCTCACTCTACCGAGTATATACTCATGAACGTGCACTCCAAAGCCTTGCGACAGACCACGATCCCAACGTTCCACAACACAAAAGCAAAGCCCAAACTCTCTGAAACGACTCCTGCAGCTCGTTGCTTGCAACCTTTGACCCTAAGGGTCCATGGCCCAATGTGCCTATGTAGGGAGTACATTAAGGCCAATGGCTACATGAACCCTGAGAGTAACCTTCACACCAGAAGTGCTTTGTGAAATCCTACCCCCCCCCCCCCGAAGTCCCAAAAAGCCCATCAAACTTCCGCAACAAAAAACTTGAACCACCCAAAAAATACTAAAAAAACTCAACAAAAATCACTCAACACGACCCGAGGTCCTCTGACGAGATCTGGGCCGCTCCTGCTGGTTCAGAAATCTCCTCCGGCGGCCTCGGCGACAGGGCTTTTTGCTTGAGCCTTTACCTAGAGGCTCCATAGTAGTTCCTTTTGGGGGTTCATATTTAGAATCCTATAAAGCAGTCCCAAAAAGGAACTACCATGGAGCCTATGGGTAGGGTCTGATTAAGCCGGTTTAGGGTGTAATAATATAGGGTTTAGGGCTTAGGGTTTCGGGTTTAGGGTGTATAGATATTTGTTTTGGAATGCCTTCTTGCGACTGCAAGAAGAGTCTTCAAGCTACACAATCCGTGTGACCGGAAGGCTCTGTACCTCAACCCCCTCAGAATATAGGGTTTAGGGCTTAGGGTGTAGGGTTTCGGGTCGAAGGCAGTTTAAGCGGTTTAGGGCTAAGCGCTTTAGGGTTTAAGGCTCAGGGGTTTAAGGTTTTACGGTGTAGGCTTTACAGGAAACCTCTCCGAAGAAAAAAACCTAAACCTGTAAACCTTGAACCCTGAAACGCTAAACGCGGGAACCTACAAACCCAAAAACCCTGATACACCCATCCCGAATTCGCAAGTCTGCTCCGGTGCCATGGCATTATTGGGGTATTTAGTTTAGGAGTCTGGCAGTACATGTTACTAAAGCTTCGGTGAGCGTGTAATAGTAGGATTTCAGTTTTAGGGTTTGGTGGAGTGTGGGGCTTGTTGGAGAGCAGCTTTCGTCATAAACCTGGAGTTTAGGGAGAACAGTCCCCCTGAGACCCACATCCCATTCCCTAGCACGCCATCTAAATTGAGTGGGAAGATGTTGAAGCATGGTCTGTGGGCACGAATTGGCCAAACGCCCAACGTAACATGAGTATGAGCTTAAGTCCCGATCCCAACCCCCCAGCCCCCCTTGCCCCTTCAACACCCCTGAACCCTAAACCAACAGCCGCAGTCTGAATACAGTGGGCCAAGATGCCCTCAGTTGCCGGTGGTGCATTCGTCCGTCTGCGCCATGGCCTACCGAAGCCCGTTTAGGGTTGATGGTTGCAAGACCCAGCTACTCCAATATTCCTTGATTAAGGAATATTCCTTAAATCATAGTAGGGTTCCAATTATAATTTGAGGTATATTCCTTAATAAAGGGATATTGGAGTCTCTGGGACCTGTAAAATTAAAATGGTGCTCATGCTCCGAGCAAGGCCTTGGGCTGCAATTGTAGAGTGGAGGGAATGATGACAACCCATTTGGCAGTTTCCGAAAATAGGGGACCCTAATATAGTACCCTGAATAGTAGGATCCTTATTATAAGGGCCCCAGAACAAGGTATCCCCAATTTTCGGAAGCTCCCATTTAGCAGGGGCATTAAGAGTTCTACATCCCAAAATTCTGACCCTTGAGTGTGAGGTTTTGAGCAATCGGGACTGGGGTTTGGGCCGCCACCACCGCGGTTTAAGGTTTCGGGAGTTTAGGGTTCAAGGGCTTGGTGTTTGGGGTTTGAGGTTGAGGGGACCACCATCACCAACAACATCACCAGCACCACCTTGCGTTGGCAGCGACGACTACTCGGCGCTTCTACTACTAGCAGCAATGATGGCTCAGCGTTGACATGATACTGCCGCCGTTGCCAGAACCATGACCGCACGAGCAATGAAACTATGTGTAACTACACCTCAATCTCTGCCATCATATCTATCCGTAAAGAAATGCGCACAGACCGCGTGCACAGTCACGAGTAGGCTGTGTGCGCAGGCAAACGCCGCATGCGATGGACATATACATGTATCTATGAGCTTTGCATATGCATAATACAAAAACCGAGTACACAAACATATAGTCAGACAGTTATCAACAAGCATTATATCTCTTTTCTGCACGTTTACATTGCCGAAACCACAGACTTGTTATCACTGTCGGCTTCATGACGAGTGCAATCACGAGGTGATGATGGTGGTGGTGGTGGTGGTGATGGTGGTGAAGAAGAAGAAGAAGGGGAGATGCGAGGCACACCGGCCTCTTCTCAGCAGGATCTCTTTGCAACCGGCAGCAATACACTTCACCCTAGCTTGAGCCACAGCCAGGGTCGTTGCGAGTACTACACCTAGGTTCAGGGTAAAGTGTTGGCTTGTCGACTTCATCGACAATTCGAAATTTGGCTCTTGCCTTAAGCCCTAGAACCTCGAACCTTTGATTTGATACCCTTCTGTCCAGTGCTATTCGTCCTTCCAACATCAAAGATGCGGCAGCCGAGCACAACGGTTACGGGCTAAGGATTAGATTAATTAGGACATTAGCGTCAAGGTTCCATCAGAGCTTACAAGAGCTGGCTGATAGGGGGTTTATCTGGTTAGAGGGGATATTTCAACCTGCTACTACATTGGACAACATGCCAAAAGAAGCAGCCGAAACCGTGGACGTTAAAGCCTATACCTGCGCGGGGTAAGGTTCAGGATTTCGGGCGGCTTAGCAGGCTTGGCATTTTATAGGATTTAAGAACTTGGCGCAGGGTTTAGGGTTGTTTAGCGTCTGGGAATGTGGCTGGTAGGTTACGCACCTCCACCTGCAGTAAGAGCCGCCACCAGGTGGCCGTGTAGGTATGTTCCGGGCCTACGAGAAATTTCCTTTTTCGAAGATCCAGAACCCCAAACCCTAAACTCTCAACAACCCTAAACCCTAAACCCCTAAACCCTAAACCCCAAACCCCTAAACACTAAACCCCGATGCTGCAAGGAGGACTTTGCCCTGAAGCACTTAAGCTATCCCAAACAGTTAACCGTTAACCCCCAAAGCCCTGACTCATGGCCCTACATCCCAAACCATAAACTCCCTAAAGTACCCAAAATCTTAACGGGGCCCTGAACCGTAAACTCTTTAAAGCCCCAAAGGTGGTTTAGGGTTTTATACGGATTCTACACGCCAAAGACCTGAGAGGTGGCCGGGGTGCCCTTTCGTTCGCAGCTCCGCGTCCACGTCCGCAAATCGATTGTTGCTGGGGAATCTCTGCTGCTGCTGAAAAGGCTCCCACAGAGTGAAGATTAGACTTCAGGGTTTATATATAAACCCTAAACCCTAAACCCTAAACATAAGGGTTCAGGGTTTCCAGGGTGTCGGCTTGAAGCTTTAGGTTGAAGTCTTGATCGGTACGCGTATCATCAATCTCGGTGTTTATTCTACGGTTCTGCTCTTGACTACAAACTAGCACCCGAAACCCCCTACCCCTACGACCTTAAAGCTGACATAGGATAAGAAGCTAGGACTACCAACACGGAGGCTGAGCCTTAGCCTGAAACGAGCTGATACAGTCTGGGTCCTGACGCATAGACATTTGGAAGCCTTCACCAAGCCAAGCCACATCTCTGTCGACCTCAACCTACCCTCACCCAGCCACTCATCTGACTGCAAATGCTTTAGCTCAGAGCTCGAAAATATCGGCGGCCATGCGGAACCCCGAATTCCTAATGTAGGGGCCTTCAAGTTCAAGGGGGAGATGGCCTAAATCCTAAACCCTACGCCCTGAAGCCCAAGACCCTTAGCCCTAAACCCTAAAAGATCCTCTTTGGCTACCTAGACCCTAAGCCCTAAATCCAAGACCCTTAGCCCTAAACCCTAAACCCTAAAAGATCCTCTTTGGCTTTTAGTTTCGGGCCAGCGGCAGAGAGCCCTGACCGCCCATCCGGGTTCCTAGAAATCTCCAGTGCTCCAAGAAGCTCGACACGGGGCCGCAAGTCTGATCTTGATGTATGGGGGCCTTAATAGTTATTATAGGGTTCCTTTAAAGGGGTCTATACGGGTTACTGATGGTTACTGTAAGGCAATATAATATATAGAGGCCTTATAATTATCAGATAACGGGTTCCGGGGGTAACCCCAAACCCTATTCTGATTATAAAAGCACCCATCTCAGAGCTTGGAGTGGGGATCGGGCATCTTAAGCTTCGGGATGTTGGTACCGGCCCGCTCGTCTCTTTGGCTTGCCTGAGAAAGAACTTCAGAGCCCCGACGACATATGAGGACCACCTCAAAACGGACTCGCGACTTTAAGAGAACCCGGTACATCAGGATGAAAGCCTAAACCCTAAACCCCTAGAAACCCTAAAGATAAAGCAGATGCCAACCTGAAATCCGAAACCTCTTTGTCTTTAACCCTAAGCCCCGGCGCCAAAGCCCCGAAGTCCCACGAAGCCCTAGGTCTGCCTTGAGGCCTTGAAGGGGCAAAGGGCGCTTGGCTTGCTGCCATACTCAGAATTCTGACGTAAAAACCGTTACTATGACCGGAAATCAGGGTTCGGTGTTTGAAGGTCTTTTGGGCTTTGAAGTTCCATAGGTTTGAGGTCTACTGAATTTAAAGCTACACCCGTCACCCGTCACCCCTCAGCCTTGTCTACAGACCTTTAGGGTTCCGGGATTGATGGTTCAGGGGTTTACGATTTAGGGGACTTGGGCTCCCTCACTTCTTGGAGAACTGCCTTCGATATGCTCATTACGAGGAGGACACTGGCCCACTTTGTGGGAACTTTCGATCCATCCTGCCATCCTACAGCCGACATCTTAAACTTTCAGCCCGAAAAGTCGCAACTAAAAGCACCTATATAGAAATCCTTGCGAATTCGGGCCCTTAAAGGACACCTCAAACCCTAATCCCTTGATAACTTTTAGCCCCCAAAGAGTCGCAACCACAAGTCTAAACTCCCTGAGCCGATGACAGGTGAGCCGACAGGCATCCGATAGCCCAGAAGATGCCCTTTCTAGGATGCCCAGTAGCCTAGGAATAAAGAGGGCCTCCCTTTTTTGGTACTGGGTAACTTTATTTACGAGGAACCTAGGTATGTAAAGGGAAAAAGAGGGCCCACTGGGAGGCCTGCATTTAGGGTTTAGGGTTCAGGGTTTAGGGATGCCCTGAAATTGACTACGACTGTTTTGGGCTCAGGGCAGATAAATAAGCTTGGGGACAAGGGCTTATAAGTTACAAGGGCTGAGCTCAGGCTCAGAAGGTCTAGGTGTCAAGATTGGGAGAAACTTGAGCCCGAAAATCTTGAATGCTAACCTCCGAACCCCTAAAGCTTTAACACCCGAGGCCTTTAACTATACGTACATCAACAAAGAAGCACAAGCAAATGCATACGCATAAGCACACACACATATACATATATGCACACACACACATGTAACCAGATATACTACGTCTGCATGTATGTCAACCCTACAACCTCAAAACCTATACCCTGAACCCCTAGACCCTAAACTTGTAAACCCTGCAACCTCAAACCCTAAACCCTGAACCTTAATTAAACCCTAAAACCTCAACCGTAAACAATCAATCCGTATAAGTTCAAATCTTAGGAATCTGCTCAGAGGCCGGCGAAGTCCTCACCGAAGCCCCTCAGGCCGGGAAAGATGTGTTAGATGTGCGTATATACATATACATATACCAAAGCATGTGTGTGTATATATATATATATATATGAAGATAAATATAGATACCAAATATAGACATATACATAGATATATACATGTACAAATACGTACATAATTCTACATACGCTTACACACACATATGTATATATATATATATATATATACTACATACATACAAATACATATGCACATACATACACATATAAACATACACGCACACCGAGTTAAAAAAATAGTGAGAGAGAGAGAGAGAGAGAGAGAGAGAGAGAGAGAGAGAGAGAGACAGAGAGAGAGAGAGAGAGAGAGAGAAAAAACAAAGAGATAAAATTGGGTTTTGTAGGGCTTCGTTTGCCTTTTGTGCGGAATGGTGAAGGCGTTATGCATGCTTCAATTCTTGCTTTATTCGGTTGTACGAACGCCTTGTCGCGTTTTGGAGCTTAATTAATTCACCTGGTATTCCGAGGGGCATATCGGGTATTTTTCTTACAGGGTGTGATGAGGGTTTTGCCAGGGTCGTAGACTCCAAGAGTATCTCTGGCGTGCTTTCAGAGGCTTGTTGGTTCTGCAGAAAGTGAAAGGTCCTTTTTGGCCACATTGAGAGGTCGTCACAATGCTTTGACCGATGTGTTTTCCACCAGAGCGGGCATAGCTTCGTCGTTTATCCGAAAATGCTATGTCATGCGAATGCCCTCGCCCTGACCCATGAATCCTAAACCTGCGATACTGGCAGCCTGGCAGCAGCAGGTCATGAAGCAAACGATCCGAAACTGTGAAGATGCCTCAAGGTACACTTCCTAGGAGTTTTCGGGCTCATCTGATTTTGCAGACACATTCTTTAGCAGGCCCGTGTTGCCATGGTTCCTAAAGGCGCGGGGTTACTGCTACCACAGGATTGATAAGAGCCTGCGGATTCCACTTGGCCGAATGGGCGTGTTGTCGCGCGATGGGGCCCAATGGGGCCTGACAGGGGCACATGGGAAACCTTTTAGGCCCCATTGGGCCGCAACACGCCCCGCTCGGCAAAGTGCAACCCACAGGGGTCCCCTCCACAGAACCCCTTATCAACCCTGTGACATTAAGTTGTTTAAATCGCCCGAGCCCATAACCCCGACGGCGATAGAGCAGTGCCAAATGCCAAGAGCTTAACCCCCCTAACTCAAACTGACCGACTAAACCCGAAAAAAACCTGAAACCCTAAACCTTAAACCAAACAATTACCTTTGGCTAGTAGGGAATGGAAGGATGGTAGTTATACTTGTACCCCACGCCTCCATTCCCTACTAACCAAAGGTAAGAAAACCCAAAGCTGACCGACCAAACCCGAAAAACCTGAAAACCCTAAACCCTAAACGCAAAGTGAGGGAAAAAGGAGGGACCCTTAGTGTGGACCCCTACCCTATAATAGGCTATATAATGGGTATCTAATAGCTATATTGAGGGTATATACCTAGGGGTCCTTATTAAGGGTCCCTCCTTTTACCCTTTCACAAAACCCTAAAACCTTAAACCAAAAACCCGTAAACGTCGAGTAGGGTTTAGGGTTTAGGGTTTAGCGTTTAAGGTTTAGGCTCTCTCGCTGGGGATGAGGCCTGCATGGCCGCCTGAAACTCCTCGCGCGAGATCGCTCCATCCTTGTTCACATCGAGGCGGTCGAAGAGGTCCTTGGGGAGAGCTCCATTGCAATAGGGTTTAGGGTTTTAGTTTAGGGTTTAGGGTTTAGGGTTTTGGGTTTAGGGTTTTATAGGGTTTCAGAGCTCCATTGCAAATAGGGTTTAGGGTTTAGGGTCGTTTAGGGTCCTTGGCGAGGGGATTTTAGGGTTTGGGGGTTTACGGATGGAGGTTTTGGGCTTTTGGGTGTTGGGTATGGCTTTAAGGAAAGTTTAGACCCGAAGCCCTAAACGTCTAAACCCTAAAGCCGAATCCCCCCTAGGGGGCGAGTTTCCGTACGGAAGGGGCCCTAAGAGAGATCCCGTAACGTCGGAAGCTTCTGATAAAGATGCAGCCATGGCTCCGACCCAATTCTTAGGATGGAGTTCTGGGGCACATGTAGGTTTAAGGAACAGCCTTTACCCTAGACCTTTAGTGACCCGATCTCTGGAAAACGCAGTAGTCTTGGCTTCAGTCATGGCATGCAAAAACATGCTAAGACTAGTGGCAACTAAAGCACTCGTAGGAGCAACAGTAGTTGTCCTCGTCGCAGTAGTCGTCGTCGCAATAGTTGCAGTAGTAGGAGTAGTAGTAGTAGTAGTAGTAGTAGTAGTAGTAGTAGTAGTAGTAGTAGTAGTAGTAGTAGTAGTAGTAGTAGTAGTAGTAGTACTAGTACTAGTACTAGTACTAGTACTAGTACTAGTACTAGTACTAGTAGTACTAGTAGTAGTACTAGTAGTAGTAGTAGTAGTAGTAGTAGTAGTAGTAGTAGTAGTAGTAGTAGTAGTAGTAGTAGTAGTAGTAGTAGTAGTAGTAGTACTAGTAGTAGTAGTACTAGTAGTAGTAGGGTAGTAGTCGTGGTCGCAGTGGCATTCGTATCTAGAACACCGTCAGGCCGCTGAATCATTCCAAGACTCCATCCCAGACTGCGTTCCTGCAACTGTCTGCGTCTGCACCGGGAAGGAGGCGACAGATCGTACCAAAGTCCTTGCTGGCGCCGTTAGGGAGTTTCAGCATTTTTGTTGGTACGTTGACTGTCTTCATGGACTTCATGGCTTAGATTTATACATGTAAAGAGACAAGAGAATAGGGTTTCACAAATTCAGAAAATCTGGTTTACATAAACCCCAAAAAGTATTCTACGGCCGAAACTCTACAGCCGAGAAGTGCCAATACAACCCCGAGACAGACCAGAAAGCTCCCTGAATAAACTTTGCACCAGCAGGCGGGGCGGTGGTGACCATCTGCCCCGTCGTGACAACAGCAGGCCTGGGCTACAGAGCTGAGGTTTTCGGTTCTATGGCGTCGGGTTTAAGGTTTAGGGTTTAGGGTCTAAGGTTTAGGGTTTAAGGTTTAGGTTTAAGGTTTAGGGTTTCAGGTTGAGGGTCTGAGGGTGCTGACTTCATTGTGCGCTTAGGCCTCGGGCATTGTAAGGATGGTGTCTTAGGGCTCAGGGGCTGAATACGATAGGGTTTCTTTAAACCGGGGCCTATAAGGGATACTTAGGGATCTATTGCAGGGGCCTTCATAACCCTAGGGGCTGAGTACCCTAGCCCAAAATGTAAAGCTTTCAAACTGCGGTAGGTTTCTCTGAACCCAAAAGGTTAAAGGTTACCTACTCAGCTACCAAGCCTTATTTCCAACGGTAAAAGGAGGGACCCATAATAAGGACCTCTAGGTATATACCCTTAATATAACTATTATATACCCATTATATAGCCCATGATAGGGCAGGCGTCCCCATTAAGGGTCCCTCCTTTGCCCCGTTTGATTACAGGCAGCTTCCGGGGTTTCATGAGGGTTGTGCTCTGAGAGATTCGCGGTGTCTGCACGTGTTCTCAGTTGTATTGTAGGATGATGGTGTTTGTAGTATTAGTAGAATTCCTAGTATTAGCAGTCCCTAAACCCTAAACCAGTGTTCGTAGTATTAGTAGTATTATGTCAGTTGAGTGCTCATGGTTTACGGGTCAGGGCTCTGAGGTCTAAGGGGGTTTCCTCATTAGGGCTTAGGGCTTTAAAGGGTTAGGGGCTATGGGGCTTTGGGGTGTAGGCCTTTATGGTTTAGGGTTTCAGGGCTTTAAGGCTGAAGGTTTAGAGGGGCAGTTCTGACTTCGGCTTCGGGTTTGGGGGCTCCCAGAAACACCGGCAAACCTTCAGAAAAGATTCGAAGCTTAGAGGCTCGCTCAAGGGCAGTCATAAGGAGCTCATCCAGCTCCAGCAAGCTAATAAAGAATGGATAATTACCAGTACTAATTGCTATGCTTGGTCTGTCGTTTATGATAGAAGGGAAGCCCAAACCCTCTTCTATTTAGCAATGCTCTCATACTATGTCGGTGTATTTGTGCTGCATTTGAAAGAGACGTTAACCCTCCTTAGTGGATCATGAGACTTAGTAAGTAGGATTATCAGTACCTTGGCTATCAGTACCTTAATTACGGTTATAGGAGATATAGCAAAAGTTACGCTATTAAAAACCCTAATAACTAAGTCCCGTGATCCTCCAAGTAAGCTCTACCCCCACAATCCGATTTTGCTATTGTGCGGATGGAGCAGGGTCATCATATATGGACCGTAGGGCCCTCTTTAGGCATTGTTTTTGCTCCTTTAGGTTTCAGGAGAGAGAGAGAGAGAGAGAGAGAGAGAGAGAGAGAGAGAGAGAGAGAGAGAGAGAGAGAGAGAGAGAGAGAGAGAGAGAGAGAGAGAGAGAGAGCGAGGGCGAGAGAGAGAGAGAGAGAGAGAGAGAGAGAAGGGGTGAGGGTGTAGGGAGTTTGGGTCTAGAGGCTTCCCGTGGTTCAAAGAGAAAGAATAAGATTCGGGTGTGGAGTTAAGGGGGCTTAATTTTAGGCCCCAGGCGTACATGTAGTTAAGAATATTGCAGTTGGGTTGTAGCCCTAAGCCCTAACCCTGAAGGGGTTTGGTGTTAACCCAATACATCTCTGAAAGAAACCCCAGGTCTGTTCCGGAAAAACACTCTGAAACCTTCCAGTGCTTTCCAAAACTCCAACACCCTGAACAGAAAGGAATACCCCTTAAAGCATGATAGGAAACCCAATATGGTTTAAGATACTTTTCTTGATTAAGAGGGTTTCGGAGTCCCTGTGATTGCGCCAAACGGCTCAGCTGCGGCGTACATCTGCCCTTGTGTCACCACCGTCGCAGGCCTGGAAATGTAGTTTCGGCAAGACTTGGAGAGTTGCAGGGCGCAGTAAGTCGGTCATAAGTAGAGTTATCAGTACCCGAAAAGGGATTCTAACCTGGACCTTGCCTAAACCCTGAACCCTCGGGCGCTCTACACTGACCCCAAACCACAGAACCCAAACCTGCAACCCTCAAACCCCAAACTCGAAACCCAAAAAACCCTGAAGCCGTAAACCCCAAAGCCCAAAACCCAAAACCCTGAACTCAACACCCCGACAAGACCGCTTCTGCCCAAACTCCTTGAAGCCTTGCTTGTCCGCTATCCCAGGGGAAGTAATTCAAGGTTAAGCTTTCAGGTTTTATGTAATTACAGTACCCCAAACAGGCTCAAGGTTACCTACTCTACTGCCAGGACTCTCCCTAAACCATAAACACTGAACCCCTGAACCCTAAATCCTAAATCCTGAACCCTAAACCTTGACCCCTAAAACCCTAAACCCCAAACCCTGAAACCTGACCCCTAAACCCAAAGCATTCAACCCTGACCCCTAAGCCCTCCGCAAGTTTGCTCCGAGGGGCTGAGCTGCCCCGACCATGTGCCCCGTCGTGACGATTCGCGAGGGCCTGCCCAGTGCTTTGAGGATCATGGGACTTGGTAAGTAGGGGTACAAGTTTAAGGTTTAGGTTTTAAGGTTTTGGCTTTAGGGTTAGTTATAAGTACATTAAGACAAAGTTATAAATAGATGTAACTATAGTTACCTCACTTACTTCTGACCCTACTTACGAGGTCCACCGATCCTGCAAGTGGGGCTCTGGGGGCCCAGGATTAGAGGGTTCAGGGTTCATAGGGGTTTAGTGTCTTGGGGTTTCAGGGTTCAGGGGCACCTGTAAGCCAAGAAGCCTAACTTTTCTAAGAAAACAGGTGGCGATAGCTAGCGAATCCTAAAGATGTACGGCTTTTTGGGGCCGCAGCTTTGCTAGTGTTTCAGGGTCTTGGGAGAACTGCTGGGGGTAAGGCCGAGACGTGAAGGGTTTAGGCTTTACTTAGAGGATCATGGGACTTAGTAAGTAGGATTATAAGTACCTTAATTGGGGTTATAAGTAGATATAACTACAGCTACCTTGCTTATAACCCTACTTACTGAGTCCCTTGATCCTCTGAGTAGGCCTTAGGGTAACCTGAAACTCTAAACTCTGAACCCTGACGTCCCAAGGCCATTGAATAAGCCTGCGGAAGAGGTTAAAATCATAAGCGAAAAAACCTCTGCTACTAGACTTCTAGATTCAGCCTCCCCTATCACACTCCGAAACTCTAAAAGGCTCTGAGGCTCTAAAGCCTCGAACAAGCCGAAACCCTAAAACGGATCCGAAGCTCTGTGCCAAGCGACGGAGCTGCAGCGACCATCTGCCCCGTCGTAACGACTGTCTGGGTCCTGCGTAAGAAGGGTCTGGCATTTCTCAGGGTTCCAGGGTTTGGAATTGAAGTATGAGTATCGGCCTTGAGAGTTCTTGTTCTAGGGTTTCCGTCGAAGGACTGACTCAGTGCTTAGATTCGCTATGTAGTCTGTAGTGGCTGCTAGTGATGTTGGGTTCAAGCGGTGCGTGCGACCCAGCCGGATATGGAGCAGGTCCTTCAGAACAGGTGTGAGGCAATGTTGCAGTAACCCGCGACAAAACACCAGCACAAACACACACACACACAAACCCAAACACAAACACAAACACACACACACACACACACACAGACACACACACACACACACACACACACACACGCACACGCACACGCACATGCGCACATGCGCACGCACACGCACACGCACGCGCACGCACACACACGCACGCACACGCACCCGCGCGCACACACACGCACACACACGCAAGCACACACACGCACACACACGCACACACACACACACACACGCACACACTCTCTCTCTCACACTCACACTCAAGTAATATGTGTGTGTATGTATGGGTATACATGTGCTAGTAAACTCATATTTACATACATATGACATCATGTACATATATAGTTACAAACGTAGCTCTCCATAGAAATATATCCATATATATATATATATATATAATATGTATATATACAGAAGGGTCGATCCTGGGGCCTGCGTTTGTGTCCAGAAGGTCTCTCTCTCTCTCTCTCTCTCTCTCTCTCTCTCTCTCTCTCTCTCTCTCTCTCTCTCTCTCTCTCTCTATATATATATAGGTTATATAGGCAGATACAAATGCATGCATGCTCACCCATAGGGGAGCCCTACGTCCTCTCACTACGACTCCCAGGTATCGAGGGACAAAGCAGAGACAGTAAACGTGGGAGGAGATTTCAGTCCATATCCGATAACCGGAACCCGTGGGCTGTGAACTTACCTAAATGTGACTCTGAACTGGAAACAGCCGCACCTCATACTCCCTACACAGCTATACCACTTAACCCCAGTCGAGTTTTTGGGCTGTCAAACACTACAGCTCTAGAACCCTCGTAGTAACCCACCTATCCTAGTTGTATAGGCCAACATGCAAGATATCCCAAGCTTTGTGCTAAGGGGCGGAGCTGCGACCATCTGCCCCGTCGTGACGACGGTCGAGGGCCTGTGATGTTGGAGTCTAGGGGGTTTTAGAGTTTAGGTCCTACTGTTATGTGTTAGAGGGCCTTAATGAGTCTCGAGAATGGTTTCGTGAGGTCTTCAATTTCACAGAGCTTGGATTCCTTCCTTCAAGGGCTTTTTAGGGTTTGATCAGGGGTTGATAGTTCTAGGGTTTAGGGTTTTTGGGGTTTAGGGTTTGAGTCAGGGTTTAAGGGTTTAGGGTTTAAGGGCTTAGGGCTAAGGGAGCTTGGAACTCACAGAGGCCTCGGGATTAGCAAGACCGAAACGTGCAGGAACCCTGCCATCGGCCCGAAATCCTAAATTCCTGCACCCTAGTAAAGAATCATAAAACCCCAAACCCTAAACCCTACATCCTGAATATGCGCACCACTGAAACACCTGATGGAGAGCTCGAGGGAGCTTGGAGCTTGGGAATCGAGCTCCTGTCTTACTTGGACCGCTTATATATTATTCTCTGCGGCTCGGCTACGGTTTAGGATCATCTGTTTGTATATGTATGCATAGACCCGTGGTTTACAGACCGTAAACAATTTCGTTAAGCACCATGATAATCAAAACCATCTCGCGACCCTTAGGGGAGGAGGGTGTATCCTTTCATCATGATTCTGCAAATATGTCCTAAGCCCTGAACTCCGACTCAAATCGGCTACAACATCATAACCCCAAACCAATAACTTACTCCATGGTTGGGACAATCTGAACATGTCCACTCCTACCCCTTAGAAGATTTGAGTACCCATAAACATGCAAAGTGTTACCCAACAATGACAGAGTTACCCATAGAATATTGCAACTGAGCTAGAACCCCCGGGTGCCCTCAAGACTCCACGAGCCCTGCAACTGACGCAGGGTCCAGCCTTGCAGCGTATGTCCTGTCAGAGACTCTACATCGAGGATTTAGGGTTTAGGGTTTAAGTAGGGTTCTAAGTAAGGCATCTCTGGCTGTAGCTGCTTAAACCCCTGATTCAGGTACTTACAACCCGACTTACTAAGTCCCATGATCCTCTGAGTAGACCCTAAACCCTAAACCCTTTTAGTAGCCATATAGATCCCTTAAAGGCACCCATAAACATGACAGGTTGCCGGTTGTTGTCAACCCCACATCCTGCGCCGCTAATTAGTTTTCAGCTCAAACCTGCAGACCACGAACCCAAAAGCCCGAACCGCCCAAAAGCTGCAACGAGCTTTCAGCAAAGTTAAAAACTGATGCATGCTGTTTAAACTTTTCTAGCATATGGACAACTAGACATTGGGGTGTTGTGATTTTTGAGACGGTTTGGGGCTTAGGGTTTAAGCATAGAGTTTGAGTGCAGGGTCTCGGGTTTAGCGCTTCCCAGGTGAGATCAATGCCTCAAGCACCTCGCTGGAAGTTGTCGCGCAGCTCCGCTTGCTGGACAGGGAGGGAATATCTTTCTCTGCTCGCTGAGCTTGTTGCGTAAATGAAACCCTAAACCCTAAACCGTGCGACTGTCCAGGCCCAGAAGCCGCAGGTGGCCGTCCTCTTGGTATCTGCAGTTGCAAGGCCGCGACACTTGTCGGTCTAATCCCGAATTCCGAACCCCTGAGCCCTAAACCCAATCCATGCCTGGACAAGAGTGGCCCAGCAGCTCTAGCAAATGCAGTGCTTTGCTGCGTCAACACCCACACGATAAACGCCAGAAAGATGGAACCTGGATGTAGCATGAGTAGTGCCAGGAGCCCCTACTTGGGGGGTCGGGGGACTTAGTGAGTGGTTAGTACGGTTAGTAAGTAGACTTATAAGTACCCTAAAAGGGACCCTAATTGGGGTTATGGTACTTATAAGCCCCTAAAATAACCCCCCCATCATGTACCTTACCTAGAGTCTCCAATGTCTCCAATGTAGTTCCTTTTCTTGGCTTAACCAATTATATATTAAGGATCTTAAAATTTTAAAAGGTAACCCCAAAAAGGAACTACAATGGAGACTATAGGTAGGACTTGAGGATAATTATGTCCCAACTTTCTGGCTTCTACCTTGCTAAGTCTTGGGATGACGATCTGTCAGACAGGAGTTGGCAGGTTAGCAGTCAGTTTGCTACTTCGCCCAAACGGGTCTCGAAACGATTCGCCAAACTAGGAAGAGGCCTAAAGAAGTAGATTGTGGCGTCCTATCCACCTGTCTGAGCAAGATTGACAACACCCCGAATCGATTTCGGACTGTGCTGCGCCGCAAACATGCTCAAAGGGAGCCCCCGAAACGGCTTATGACCCGGAGCCCTATCGCCGGAATGACCCTCTATAAGCAAAGCCATACGCATGTCTATTGACAATTCTGTTGCAAGCCCGCAAACTGGCAGAAAACGACACCTGCTTGAAAACCTA
Organism: Symbiodinium sp. CCMP2592; assembly: GCA_905221615.1. Taxonomy (NCBI): domain Eukaryota; class Dinophyceae; order Suessiales; family Symbiodiniaceae; genus Symbiodinium; species Symbiodinium sp. CCMP2592. Next base: position 627,206 of record CAJNDT010001291.1, read on the forward strand.
ACCAGACCCTACAAAACATCCACTTGCAAGCTTAACCTGATAAAACCCCACAGCTTAAAACCTGCTTCAAGTTTAACAAACATGAACCAGCCGAGGCACATCGCCCCGGCAGCCATCTGCCCCGGTGCGACCACAACACTGGGCCTTCGAAGCGACTGAAGCTCTGGGACTTATTGTGGGTTTAGAGGTTTCCCCAAGGGTCCAAAGCATGCGATAATCAGGTAGTTGGGTTTAGGATAGTAGTTATGTAGGTTAGTATTTGGGGGAGTGTATGATTATGAGGTCCTTCGACTCTTTGGGTCTGGGCTGCAGGACTCGCGACGTTGGAGCTCGAGAGGTCCTGACTGCTTCACATGCTCTCGGGATCTAACCCCAAAGGGTCCAAAGTACCTAAATAGTAGCATGTAGGGTCTCTATATTTGGAATTACTATGATGATTTGGGAAGCTTTACCCCATAACAGTACCTATGACCCTTTGGGAACAGACGGCTCCCACCCGAAACAACGGGAGTGAGGTATTTTCTATCACCCTACAAAGCTCTGATCGAGCCTAAACCCGTTATATTGAACCGGAGACACAAAAAAACACAAAGCCCTTCCGACATTGAGGGCTCAGACAGGCTTTCATGCGCCGACTACAATTACAGGACCTGATAAACATATTTACCAGAGCGATGTCTGGCCTGCATGTGTCTGCATGTTGTGCGTTTCTGTTCTCGTCTGTCTCTGCCTGTTCGAGTTGGGGTTCCCGGTACTGGTTTTACTCCTTGTTGGAGCACAAAAACTTGAAGAACATAGCTGTCTCTTAGGGTTTATAGCAACCAGAAAAATTGAAAACAAAAAGGTTGCCCCTAAGGTACTATCCTAGTACCGAACTCACTACGCCTAGGGCCTCAGGCATCTCACCATAAACCCAAAGCCTGCTTTAAGATTTCAGGGCTGCGATGCCGAGGACTTAGTTAGGGCGATGAGGCTGGTTTCTCGAGTTTAGGGCCAACGGGCTTCAAGACCCCACCCTGCGGCTCACTTCATGCACCAAAACCGAATTCAAGGAATCCCATACAGCTCACTTCTCCTACCTGAAACCTCCAAGCACATGAGAAACCTGCGAAGAAGCCAAGGCTTAAACCGAAAACTGCTACGAAAGCTCTGACCACCCTGAACTGTGATGGCACCCTCCTAGAACTTTTCTGTCAAACAAACGAGGCCGTTCCGTAGAAACAAAACCAGCCCTAAACCCTAATCCCCGAAACCCCTAAACCCTGATCCCGAAACCCTAACCCTGGCAACCCTAAGCCCATTGTCTGCAAGGAGGTCGTGGCCTTCCGGTGTACGTCCTGTCATCTCATAGTAGCAGTGACAAGACTTAACAATCATAGCAAAAGTAGCAGTGATATATAGAAATATTGATAACGGTACTAATCGCAGTACTGCTTGATTGTTCAGTATCTCCGGGAAGAGAAAAGGTTATCCAAACATCATAACAACAATAATAGCAACAGTACGAACACGAGTACAAGTACAAATACTATAATAACAAGACTGCCAATACTACTGATAATCACAATAACAGTAAAAGGTCCAGGCAGGTCCAGCTGCAGGCCATGGGGTTTTGGGCATAGACCGTCACTCAAGAACACTATCCCTTACTCGCCCTTCAGCCCTAGGGACATTCCGGATCTCCAGTAGTCAAAAGGGCTTGTGGAGTCTTGCGGAATATGTCATCTAGATTCTGGACAACCGGGCAGGACAAGGGTGGAAGCCCACGGGCACTAAAAGTGGCTATGTATGAATGTATGTGTCGATTCAGGGCTTGGGGTTTTTGGGGGGTACGTGCGTAGAGATAAAGACTGCGCGGAATGCGTAGGTCACTGGGTACATACTAAGAGAGATCGAAAAAGCAAAAAGGCAGACCGTCAGACAGGTCAAAAGCTTGGTTAGACAGCTATGTAACTACAAAGGAGCACACACACGCAAACACACGAACCGAAGCACAGGTGTGCATACAAACACGAATACCTACCTACCTACCTGGCCACCTACCTGCCCACCTTTGCCTGCCGGCCTTCGTGCCTGCCTACCTACCCACATACATACATACATACATACATGCATACATGCGGACATACATACAAACAGCATACATATATTAAACAACGAAAGTACGTACATACATGCATGCATACATAAACACATTATGCATAATTACATGCATACCTGACACCTGTACACGTACCTTACCTGCCAGCCTACCTCCCTGCCTGCATGCATCCATCTACCCTCCCACAGCCAGCCATCCATCCATCCATCCCAGATACCATGAACCCCTATTCCAAAACCCAGAACCGGAAAGCCCACACCCAGATCCCACAAGCACTAAATCGCAAACCATACCTGCACCCGGAAACATGAAGCTTGCTGAACTATAAACCTCGCGTCGAGATGTCCAAACATCAGCCCGACAACCCCCCCCCCCCGCCTCCAAGGCTTACATGCTGAGCTTGTGCAGTGAAAAGACTTCTAAACCCTAAACTCCAGCGCTCTGTACCCTAAACTCTAGACCCTTAACTCCAAAACCCTAAACGCCAAACCCTAAACCCTAAAACCCGAAGCCCTATAAATTCCAGAACCCCAAACCCTAAGCCCTAAAGCCTAACTCCCCACGCCACCCACCGGCACAAAAACCGCGGCAGCAGCACGGGACCGGCGACACCACTTGCGAGGCCCTGGCTTTCCACTGAGTCGGGCGTACTCAGGGTTCCTTCTAAGCTCCCCTATATCAAGGGCTTCTTTAAGGGCCCCTTTAAGGGGTCTATGGGGGGTACTGTAGGGTTTAGGGTCTACTTATGGAGGATCAGGAAACTTAGCAAGCAGGGCCCTTAATTCAGGTATCCTTTGAGGGTTCCTCTAAAAGGCACTTTCAGGGTTTTAGGTTAAGGTGCTTGTAACCCTACTTATCCAGTCCCCTGAAGCTCCGAGTATGGGGGGCTCCGGGTGTAGGGTTGCGGAATTGACTTTAGGAATTCTAGCTTAACCTTATAGTCTCCATTGTAGTTCTTTCTTTGTGCATTTACATTGTAGGAGCCTAACCATTAAGTTGCTTAACCCAAAAAAGGAACGACCATGGAGACTACAGCAAGGGCTTGAGGGAGGGCTCCAAGTCTTCAAGCAGGGTTTAACGCCCAGGGGGTTGGGTGTCTTTGAGTCTACTTAGAGGATCATGGGACTAAGTAGGGTTTTAAAACTATGGTTACCTTACTTATAACCCTACCTACTAAGTCCCCTGATTCTCCAAGTAGGATTGTGAGCTGTGGCTGTTAGGGCTGTGCGGATTGGGGTTTAGGCATTAGGGCTTGCGGTTTCGGACTCTTAACTTTGGGGTTTAGGCACTGGGACCTACACTTCAGGATTTACGAGTGGGTGTAGCGCTGCATGTGTGGACTTGAACCCTGAATCTTAACAGTGATGCCATGACCGGTAGAAAGTAGGGAAGATCGGGGCTTGGCTTTGCGGGGTATCGCTTCACACCGCGAAGGGTCCAGGGGTGTAACCGTAGTCACTTCCTTGACGTTTATTTTAGGGTTTCGGGTTCAGGGTTTTCGGGTGGGTTCAGGGTTTAAGGTTTGGCAGGGGCTTAGGGTTCAGGGCACGCCGGTACCTTCGGCCAACTCAGACTCACCTTTGGATCTTAGCTCCTGAGCCCTGAAAAAAGCAGTGCGCTGACTTCCTGCATTCTACCCGTTTTACGGCTTAGGGCTTATATGGTTTAGGAACCCTAAACCCTAAACCCCGAGACCTGAGCTGCTCCAAGACTTAGCCCAGCCCCAAACTGTCCAGAGAAGTGTCATTCTTCGGCTCAGCTCGGTTTAGGGTTTAGGGCGCCAGATACTTCTTGGTGCTACTCCGACCACAACCCTAAACCCTAAACCCTGAACCCTAAACCCTAAACTGCTTCTTGAAGTCTTACAAGCTCCGGCAAACGAACAGAAGGTGACTCTCCCTATAAGCCACCGAAATAAAAGGTTAAACTTTCCGATTCCAACTTAACTATACGAACTCGAACAGTTTAAAGGACAGGTATTGGGATCTGAGAAGAAAGCCCAGACATGACAGAACAGAGCTCTCATCCTCTACTGGGCCCCTAAGCAACAAAAAGACCTTGATACGCAATAATACTTCTGGAAAAACCCTGAACGCACCAAAGCACATCTCAAGCACCGTGACCTCTACCCTAAACCCTGAATTACTCTAAACCCCAACCCCTAACCCAAGCCCTTACACCCGAAATCCCCAAAATAGATTGTAGGGGCCTTAATCTAAGAATAATCATGGATTTGGTCCCTTCTTACAACAAACATAACCCTCAAACCTTATTCTAGTAATTAAGGCCCCTGTTTTAGAAGGACCCCAACTCTCGGCAGGCCGGCGTCCGAACCGGTGCGGACACGGCCACAGACGCGCCGACTTGGATCCTAGTATTTGTCTTTCGCTTCTGAGATCATGGCTGCATGATGGGAATCCTAGATCTAGATGTGAATTGAGATTCAGAGCACCAGGACGGTGATATTCCGGCTTTTTGACGCTGCGTGCAGTGAGGATCTGGGACTGTTCTGGCTTGAGATGGCTTGAAGCTTGATTAGGGGGAATAGATAAGTTGTTCCGGTACCGGGCTTGAAGCTGGGGGGAGTCGAAGCGTGCCGTTTGAGAGCTGTGAACCGTACTTAAAGGATCAGGGGACTTAGTAAATAGGGTTATAAATAAGGTAACTATACTTATAATTACTTATAACCCCAATTAAGGGACTTATAACCCTACTTACTAAGTCCCCTGATCCTCTAAGTACCCACGGGATTGTGTAAAGTGGGGTTGGAGGTCACCGGAAACCCTCTCAGCATTCCCTGTAGTACTTATCTCCAACAATGCATGAAGCTGTCTCATCTCCACCCAGTGCACGGCATAGGTTCGACTTGAGCGCTGAGCAGTTCCCTGAAGACTACCCCCTCAACACTAAATCGAGAACCCACCTACCAAGTCACTCTATGTTTCCACTGACCTGTCCAGCGATCTTAGGATCTTGAAGCGTTCCCTCGGGATTTTATATAGGGCCTATACACTAGTGACTGTATGGTTAGGGTTTATAGGAAAAGGACTATATGAAAGTTAACTTCAGGTTCCTAAGTAGTAGCATCATGCTCAGCTCAACACCTTCCCTGCTCTTTCAAGCCCCAAACAAGCAAAATCCGAATTCCTAAACACCAAACCTCAAAAAAACCTAAAACTCAAGGCCCTAAAATCTAAAATCCTAAACCCCTAAAAACCCTCATGGCCCCTAAACCCTAAACCCTAAATCCTAAAACCCTAAATCCCTTCCACTGCCCGGCAAGTGGCGGGGGGCCCATGGCCACCGGCGGCCCTACAGCTACGGGAGGGCCGGTGGTCACCGAAGCGCCGGTGACGGGAGGGCCCCGAACCTCAGTGCTCTGTTCGGGCTAGGCTTTCGTGTTAGCGGTTTAAGGCTCTGGGGTTCTCAAGGTGCGGCCCCATGGAGATGCGGATTTCGGGGGGTTCCTTATTATCAACATAGTAAAATGGGCCCAAAACCCTATTCTAATTAATTATTAAGGCACCTATACTGAATCCTCATAATACCCCTTATAGACCCCTTTAAGGGAACCCATTTCTAATTATTAAGGCCCCTATATATGGTAAATCTCCAAGCCCTGGGCAGGAGGCCCCACGGCCACTGCAGGCCCAAGAACCGGCGGGCCGACGGTGATGGGCGTAGAGATCGCGCGGCTGTACCTGACGGCGGGGTCTAGGGTTTAGGGTTTGGGGTTTAGGGTTTATTGGGTTTAGGGTTTAATCGTTAGGAGTTTTAGAGGTTGGGGAGTTTGGGGGTTTAGAGCTTTTAGGGTTTAGGGTTTTGGGGTTTCGCTGCTTCGAACAAGGCGCACTGTAGAGGAGCTGACACATCTCTACTTCTTGCTTCAGAAAAATTTACATGACGCGACGTACTCTCGGTATCATGGAGTTTCCTGACATGCTCTGATTCACTTTCATGTGGGGTTTGCAGGGGACGGTCTTCTTGCGCAGTTGAAGCTTTGCAAGCCGTACAATGCCAACCAAGTTCCAGAACAGTTTAGATTTTACGGTTAAGGGCTTAGGGTTGCAAGCCTTGCAATGCAAGACGGGTTCCAGGACGTTCTGAAATGATGAATGTATTTCCAAGACAAACCAAACAGTTGCCAAAGGCTGATTAAACATTGGCAGTATACATTTTTGTTCATGGAGGTTGCCTGTATCACCATGCCGCTACCCGAAAATCGTGCTGTGGCAAAAATCCCCACTCAGCATTGAATCAGAAAACGAAAAACAAGCGAGTTATGCAGTCGCGGCTGGGATTTATCGTGGATTGTGGGCGGGGGGGGGGGGGGGGACATTTCGGCTTTACCACAAATAGAAGGAACGTTTACGGGTGGTCTAAGCTTGAGGGGTTATAGGTGAACGCATGGGGTGTTAGGGTTTAGGGTTGCGGGCCGTGTGGCTTGGGGTTTAGGGTTCAGGGGTTTAGGGCTTAGGGCCCCGGGCCGCGAATGTTCCTGCTACGCCCAAACCCGCAATAAATAACCCTAATATAGGTCGGTGTGGTGGTGCATTAGACTGATAATTGCTCCAGGATTCCTAAGTAACTCTTACCCCTAAACCCGAAGCCCTATAACCCTGAACCCTATAATCCTAAACTCTAAACCCTACTTGTAGTATTCTTACTACCCCAACAAGCCACAGAAACAAAAGGTTATTAAACCATAAGAACCCAAAAACTTTCAAGATCAGGCATTGGGGATCTAAGGGAATTCCCTGAACCCTAAACCCTAAACCACCCCCAAGGAAGCTTCGGCTTAGCTTCACTTGGGCACGTCTGCGGCGACGTCCTGGCGTGCTTCGGGCCACCCATCTATCCCAGACCCGCGGGAGGGTTGAGGCTAAGAGTTTGGGGTTTGGGGTTTAGGGTTTATAGGGTTTAAGCTTAGGGTTTAGGTTTTGGGGTTCAGGGTTTAGGGTTTAGGGTTTAGGATTTAGGGTTCAAGGTTTAGGGTTTATGCTGGTTAGGGTTTACAGAAAGGCCTGGAAGGATCCAACAAGTAGATCCCTTAGAGGAGCTCCTGTCAAGTACCCCGTAGTAGTAGAGGGTGCCAAATTAGAGGATCTAGTTTTAAGATCCTGCCGGGGGGTCTGGGTATTCGATTCGACATGCACAAAAGGAAGCTTCTCATTTTGGGATAAGGGGGCGAATCTGACTGAAGGAGGCTTTAGGTGAGGAGTCTCGGATTTAGGATCCAAGCAGGGCTTAGCATTCTCGGACGATGCTCTACCCAGTTGCTGAGTTCATGAGCCCCAAGAAATGTACACTTTCAGCTACATAGTGGGTAATATTATCCCAAAAAGTGTAAAGTGTATCCACTCAACTACTAAGTCTAGGTTTTGGAGCTGCAAGGTTGCACATGCTCTGTTCTGTATGCATACTATAGGATCCCCAGTAACCCAGGGATAAGAAGGGCTCCTCAAGCTGCAAAGAGCGATCATGTCATGGAGGGGGCCGGACCAGCTCAGCCTAAGAACAACCTTCTGGGTTGCCAGAATAAGAAGGGTTTCCTTTCGGGTGTTGGGTACACACACACACACACATTCCTCAAGCCTGAAGGCCCCTGATCCCTGTCACCCAGAGGGAGTTTCCGAAAATTAAGGATACCTTACTTTGGGGTCCCTATAATCAGCATCCTACTATCTGAGGGTGCTAGATTAGGGTCTCCTAAACGCTAAACCGTAAACTCCCAGATCTCCGCGAAGATCGAAGCCTGAAACTCAAACATGCCGGCCGAACACAGTGGGCATTGCCTCAGCAGTAAGGGCCCACACATGCTCGTGGGCTCATCGTAGAGGGAAGGTCCAAAAACTCGGAGAACTTGGAAGATATGATGATGGAGTTGAAGAGCTTGCAGAAAATAATGCGAGAATTCAGGGAATTATTGGGCTTCCCTGAAGACTTCGCATCTAGGATTTGGAGTTCAGCGCCTATATCCGGTAGGCTTTCGTGCTTCATTGGTCGCAGGTACGGGAATGACGCCCTAGCCTACTGTGAAGGCACTTCGGGTTGGATAGCGTCTTTGGGGGCATAGCCCTAAACCCCAAACTGACATGCTGGGCTCCCGACACTGGGCATCGCTGGCACGGACCCCGTGACTTGAAGCTCCTTCTGTACGTACCTGGGACAAGACTTTCCCGGTGAGGATTTAGGATTTAGGGTTTATGGTTATGTTAATATGTTGATCTTGACAACTATAATGTGATTCTGGGACATGCTATACGATAAGAAACTTCAAGGAACTTACGATGGCTGCATTGCTACGTAGAGGCTCAAGGGACTTAGCAAGTGGGGTTTATCAGTACCTGTATTCGGGGAGTAAGTCCTTCAAACCAGGTTCCCCAGTAGCCCCTTAATGATGAGGGCACCCCTTTTCCTACGGTTCGGGATTAACAAGGGAACCCTATACCCTAAACCCTGAAACGTTTGGGTTGAATCGGGGAACCCCAACAAAAACAGGGGCTGAAAAGATTTTCTTCCGAAGCCCAAGGATCCCTGAAGCAACGAAGGAGCTCAACGCCGCTTGAAGGAAGGAGCGGTCCACCAGTCAGTATAAGTAATATACGTTGGAGTGTGTGTACATACATATATATATATATATATACATATTCAGGTTTTTGACGCTGAAAAATGAAATCCATAATTATTTTTGATAGTCAGTCAGCCAGAAGCCCTGTATGGAACACCCACTTGTGGTAATGGGATTCGGCACGTCGGCTCAGAGTATGATGGTAGCTCGGGCTACCGGGTCTAGGGTTTAGGGGCGATTTAGGGTTAAGGCTTAGGGTTCCGACGTAAAGCTGCATGGCTACCAAGCACCACGGAGCCTTGGCCCGAGAACCCCCTACCCAAGACCTTGCACCCTACTTCAGACACCCTGAACCCAACAAAAACTCTTACCACAAGCCATCCCCAAACGACGAACTCCCAACACCCAAGCCCTTAACCACACCAAACCAAACCAAAAACCCTGGTATAGGGGCCTGAATATGCTGCGATTACAACATGGAACCCTGTGAACAGAAACTTTATACGCACTCAGGAGCATGTACAAAACCACGCTACCCTACGAGCAAAACAACCCTAAACTCCGAACACCATATTCCCTAAGCGCTCAACACCTAAACCCTAAACCCTACCTTAAGGTACCACAGCCGACTTGCCTGTAGGTTCTTATTTGTAAACTCTAACATGGAATTTCTAGGGACCCCAACAAACAAGTAGGTTGTGGTAGGTTAGGGTCCTTACAGGATCAGGGGACTTAGTAAGTAGAGCTAGAAGTAGAGGCACCATAGTTATATCTATTTATACCCCTATGTATTGTACTTATAGCCCCACTTACTAATTCCCATGATCCCCCAAGTAGACCCTAAACCCTAAAAACTTATACTACCCCTATAGATCCCGTAAAGGGGCCCTTAAAGTAACCCCACTCACCAAGTCCCATGATCCTCCAAGTAGGGTAAAAGGAGGGATCCTTAATAAGGACCCCTAGGTATATACCCTTAATATAGCTATGAAAGGTCCCTGAGGCTTCCAAAGACTGGGCTGAAACCTTGAGCCCTATAGGCTGCACACGCAATATAGCTAGTATATACCCACTATATAGCCCCATTGTAGGGTAAGGGTCCCCATTTAAGGGTCCCTGCTTTTCCCCTTTGACCCAAGGGAAGTCGCGAGGTCCCCGCTCCATCTCATACCTGGGAACTTCCTTCACGGCCTGAGGAGGCGAGAGAACCGGGCCCTGGTAGTTAGGTTTAGAGTTTAGAGCTCGAATTTCGGGTTTAGAGTTTAGGGTTTAGGGTTTCGAGGTTAGAGTTCAGGGTTTTAGAGTTTAGGGTTTTAGGGTTTCTGGTTTAGAGTTTAGGGATACTGTAATGGTATCTACTGACCGAGCGTTTGCATTACCCATTTACGTTCACAGGTGCTGGTAGGCTGAGAGTCGGAGTTGGGGTTATGGTTTATGGGTTTATTGTGTTCCGCGGGCTAGGGTTTGCGGATTCAGGGTTGAGGGTACACTGCAACGTAGTTGGAAAGTAGATTCATGCTATATTAGTACCCAAGATGCCAAGATAGGTTGAACTTCAGTACGTACGTCCTTCGGCAATTGCGTTGCCCACGAACTTTTGAGTGAGTGATATACTAGGCCGCCAAACTCCAATATCCCCCAAACCCCTCAACCGCACCTGCTGCGTCATCTCGTTGGGCATCTCCCGAATCGCTTCGGCGACCTGTTTTGAAGAGCGGGGAGTAAACTCTAAACTTCTAAACCCTGAACCCAAAAACCCGAAACCCCACACCGGGCACACACAGAAACCTCCACTGCAAGCTTCACTCACCCTCCCTGCCCACATGCTCGTTGTGGTTTACAGCACGGTCTTGTCTTCGGAATTCCTTGTGGTTCCTTTGTGCACTCTTGTCTGCAGCCACGGCCGATCCTACATCTGCCTTTACAGTAGAAGCCAGAAAGTTGGAATATCATTCTCATAATCCCTTTAAGGCAAAATATAGGGGATCCTACCATTAATCCATATTCCAACTTTCTGGAGTTCCCTTTATGGCCATCTGCACCCACGACTGCACCCAGGAGCCTTCGGGTTATGTAAGGGCCTTCATAATTAGAATAGGGTTTGGGATATATCATAGCATAAGTCTAATAAGGAACCCTCAATACCCTATTCTAACAATTAAGGCCCGTACATGATAGTACCCTTATAGATCCCTTGTAGAAACTAATAAGAAACCCTCAATACCCTATTCTAACACTTAAGGCCCCTACATGATAGTACCCTTATAGATCCCTTGTAGAAACCCTTATAGACCCCTTGAAAGGAATCCTATTCTACTTAATTAATAAGGCCCCTGCATTATCGAGGCGACTATCGATCGGCTGGGCTGAGCCGGCTGAGCTGGGCTCGACTGGGCTCATAGATCAGGGTTTCGGGTTTAGGGTGCGGCTTGGGTTCAGGTTTTGGGGTTTAGGGTTGAACCGCCAACCCTAGAACCCCTTCAGCCGCAAAGCCTGAAACCTTGGGCTTTGAACCTCACACCTTCCAGACACCCTCGGGAAGCTTTCGAATCCTAGCCTTGGAATTCCGAGAACAACCCAAACACGACCACGGGAAACAAAACGACATCAAACAAACAAACAAAACTCTGGAACAACACAACTCCAAAGCATCTGTGCCTGCATCAGCTATAAGTTTTAGAGAGAACAAATCCAAAGCACCTTTCAACAACAATAAGAATACCATAATACAGTATTATACACTGTAAACAAACAAACTAGCAAACGAACCGAGACATAACATCAGCAAGTAAGTGAGCGCCAAATCAATACATGGGAGTTTCCGAAAATAACGGGACACTAAAACAGCACCCTAAATGAATAGTAGGATCCTTATAAGGACCCCAAAATACGGTAGCCCTAATCTTCGGAAACTCCAGAATAAATCAATGCTATAATAAACTGAATTGTCCTTTAAGCCCTTTGAAAACTATTTACTGTTATGGTTCTCTACAAAGTAGCAGGGGAAATAAAAAAAGATCTCAAAGGACAACCCAGTAAACGAAACGGCCAGGTCCGGCCTGCACTTCGGGCACCTCCACGATGATTTCCTGGTGGAGCACCGTTGGCACCTCGACGACCTGGTTTAGGGTATGGGTGGTTGTCAAAATTATGCTCCCTTTTGGGGTCCCTATTATAGTACGGCACCTAATATTTAGGGTACCCAGAAAGGGACCATAATTTTGACAACTACCCGTATAGACTTTAGGGCCTAGGGTAGGGTTTAGTGTTCAGGGTTCTCTCAAACAGGTTCTGTCGAATCTACTACTGGCATTGCAAGAGTAGTATGAAAGAGCGTTTACGGGAGTGGTGTAACGCTAGAGGTGGTTTGAAGATTGCCGTAGGGTTCTTGAACAGCTTTCGAACGGTTTAAAGTTTAAGGAAAGATTCTGCAGCGAAGCTGAATATGGGGCTTTATCTGCTTTGCATGTGGCTTATGCAGCGTAGCCAGTGTGCGTTCCTGGCTTTACTTCTGAAGTACCTTTAACAAGGCTCAATCCTTTGGTGTATGGTTTGGGGTAAACGGTTTGGGGTTGAGGACCAGAGGCTCTTCAATTTGTTGGGTGCGACAATCTTCGAAAGCCTTTGAACAGGTCTTAACACAAGCCGTGTCTTGTCATTTTTCATTGGTTCGGCGCCGGAACACAGTACAGGTCCATCAAGCGCGCCACATGACTTGCTGCGTTTTGGTGCTTCTGTTGCGGTGCCTGATGGTCATCCTTGCTGTCGCGTGACCTCTTCGATGCTCTTCAGCACATCTTCGGCTTCTTGTTGATCGCTTGATGCGCATGAACGCCCCACTATGCCACGCAATTCTCTGAGACGCAATCCCGTCGTTTATTGGTTTTGCCCAAAAAGAGTTGTAAGTCCTAAACCCCAAAGAAGCTTTGTCACCCTAAGCCTCCAATCAGTATGCAAATATACTGAATACTCACTCCGGGCTTGGCGGAGTCAGTTGGAGTGCCAGTGTAGCTCATTATGCACAGGACTTCTGCTTAAAACACGGCTTGAACAAACATTTCGAAAGCCATACCATCCCTTAAACTCACAGCCACACCAGTTCCACAAACTGCTCACACGTCGCAGCGACAGAAAACACACACACACACACACACACAAACAAAACACAACCAAAAAACTATGAACCCTGTAACCCGTCCAAACGAACACTCCCCACCGGAGCGGCCTTCTCGACCGCCCGCGTCTCGAAGCGTGGGACCTTCCAACAGGTTTATGATCATGGACTTGAAGGCTCAGAATGATTTGGGGTTTTGGTGTTTCGGGTTGAGGGCTTAGGGCTCAAAAGGTCTCAGTATCTAAGAAACGCAGCTTTTTGAGGCGGCGGGTACAGGGCCTTTGGGGTTTTTGCCTTAAGACAGAAAGTTGATGCAAGAGTCTGGATGGGGCTTTGAATTTCCAATTTGTAGAATCTTTAGAAAGTGTGGCATTCAGCCCACTTTTAGGCTTGTATTTCGAAAAAAAAGTTGTGAGGTTTTGAGGGTGTTGATACGATTTACTGAAAGCTGGCATGAGGCTCGGCTCAAAATTAGTAGGGCTTTGTTAGTAGCATGTTTCGGAGAGGAGAAGGTTGAGGGTTTAGTGGTGCAAGGTCTTAATAACCCCTACCTGAACCTGAAACCCTCAAACATTTGGGTGCAGATCTTGCAGTTTAGCAGGTGAGGTCTCTCTTACAGGATCCTTTTATTACAGTCTATACAGTGTTCATGGCAAGGACCCGAATTACAACAAAGCCTCTTTGAGTATATCAACGAAGAGAGTCGTTCATTGCCTCGTCATAACCAGATATAACCAGTGTCCAGAGTACTTGGACCCCACACCGCAAGGTTGAAGATGAACTGAAACCCCGCGTTGGCAGACTAAAGCCCTAATTCCTCCAGTACATGTCGCCAACTTGTACAAGCCCCAGCACCCGGCACCCAGAACCAGAAAGCCCTGCAGAAAGCACCGATAGCGATCTCGCTTCAGCCGTTGCCATGTATCACCGTCTAAACCATAAAACAAAACCACCACAAGACGCTGTAAATCAAAATGTATGCACAGAAGCGGTGATGAAGGCCTCTTTGTTCACGTATTCCACAATCGGCTTCGGTACCTCTGCTGGTAGTGATGTTCGGCAGGTGAAGGGTTTGCGGTACCTACGAACGCAGAACCATCTAAACACCAGAAACCCAATCCTGGACCCAGTCTCCGCAAACGAAAGCCAACACCACCAACACAGAAAAGCCCTAAACCCTAAACGAAATTCATAAACACAAAACCCGAACCCTCAGTTTCCAAGCCCTAAAGGGTAGGCTCTAGGGTCGAAAAGGGCGTTGCGTTTCAGGTGATGGTGTTTTTCTCAATTTCCCAGGCATCACATAGCCGTTGTGATGATGTACTGCGTCCCCTAAGCCCCTCAACCCTAAACCCGAAACTCCAAACCCCAAACCCTAAACCCCTAAACCCTAAACCCTAAAACCCTAAACCCGAAACATTCGGCATGAGAGCCTTCGACACTAGATGCCAGGAGCCAGGAGCAGTAGCTTTGGCACCCACTCACACACTCACCAAGGCCCAATACATATTACTCTACGGATCTCCGAATCCCTACAACCAAAACATTAAAAACCCTAAACCAAAAACACCCTAGAAAGCCTAAACCCTGAACCCCCAAAATCCCTGAACCCTAAACCCTGAACCCTGGCCTCGCGAATCACCTCCACCCTCTCGGTTCTGTCGACCTGGAGAACGCGCTCCTGCGACTCGACTTTAGGGGGGCTTCGGAGCTTTAGCGCTTCGGGTGTTTAGGTTTAGGGGTTTGGGGTGTTGTGCTCCATAATGCACATCCTCCTGTGTAACTAACCCCTTAATCCCAAAACCCTAAGCCCAAGAAACCCCGGAACCCCTAGGCCCGAAGCCGCGTCCTCCAGTAGAATCCCACTATGAATATATCTAGAATAAGGAACCCCTAAAATAGTATAGGTAAACAAGTAGTTAGGCCCCTACACTAAACCCCCAGAATACCCCTTATGGTAATCCTTACAGACCCCTTTAAACAATTGTAAGAAGGGCCCCTTAAGGAGCCCTATTCTAATCAAATTTAGGCCCCGCAGGCTAAGCGTCCTCCTGTAGAATCCCATGGAGGGATTCCACCTTCTCTTGCACTTCGATGTGGAACTGGCCGGCGGGAGGCTTTTTCAGAGTTTCTTTGGGGCCCAGGGCTTGGTTTTAAAGTTTAAGGTTTCAGGGTTTAAGGTTTTAGGGGTTTTGGGTTTTAGGGTTTTAGGCCCTAAAACCCTAAAACCCAAAACCCCAGGCTTTAGGGCTTCTTACAGTGCTGGGGATTTAGGGCTTGGGAGCGGGGGGCTCCAGGCTTTCCGATCTGAGGTAGCTTGCATTGATCCACCAGGATCTTGGCCGCTTCCATTGCCACCTTGTCCCAGCATGACTCCGGCCTACTGAAGGCTTCACCGAGCTGCTCGAAGTGGGTTCGATGCACCGCCCAGAGCCCCTGTGCAATCGACGGCTTGCCCCTGAAGTAGGCCTTCAACCTCCCGAAATGATGGTCCGCGACCTTTTCGGCAAAGGAAGTCGTGCGCGGGAAATCGCGGCCTTTCTGCCCAGGGTAGAGAGTCGCCAGGATACCCAATTAGCAGACATGCAGGACATTTTCCGCAGGGTCTCACGTCGGAGTGAGAACTGAAGCCACCTATCAGTGTGAAGTAGAGTTCAGAGACCAGCTCAACGTTCCAGCTCGGGGCACTGCACCGGAACATCAGCTTTGCCGGGGATTGTATTGACTTTTGCTGTTGTGCTTTGTTGTTGGTTGGGTGGAGCCTGACCTGCACCAAATCTAAAATCACTCTGAAGTGCCTGGCGACATCTGTCCAAGGATGAAGTTGTACCTGTGTGTAGTTGTACATGCATATGTAAGAACTACACACACACGTGCCTGGGAACGAATCCAACTTCCCGTAGACTCCAAAAGCACTTGAATCGGCAGGCCACCTTAAGCCTAAACCCTAAACCCTAGACCCAACTTGATCGGAGGAAACCGTACACCTAAACCCTACCCCTTTAAACCCAACCTAAGTTGAGGAACTCCTACACTTATGCCGAAACCGTTGAATGTTCCCTAAGGAGTTTGAGGCTCCTTCGAGGGTTCCTTTAAGGGCTCCTTAAGGGGTTCCTTAAAGGGTTCCTTTAAAGGGTTCCTTAACGGGATCCTTCAAGGGTTCCTTCAAGGGATCCTTTCAGGGTTCCTTTTGGAGTTTTGCACTTGGAGGATCATGGGACTTAGTAAGTAGGGTTATAGGTACCTAAGTTAAGGTTATAAGTAGATATAACTATAGTTACCTTACTTATAACCCTACTTACTAAGTCCCCTGATCCTCCTAGTAGACCCTAAACCGGAACTCTATAGATCCCTTTAAGGAGCCCTACTTACTAAGTCCCCCGATCCTTTAAGTAGACCCTAAACCCTAAACCCTATAGAGCCCTTTAAGGAACCCTCTAGATCCCTTTAAGGAGCCCTTTGAGGCACCCATTTCCAGAGTGCCCTGATCCTTTAAGCAGGGCAGCTTCCAGCCTTCGGGATCTCTTTGGGAACGGCCTGGTACCTGGCGCCACCGGCAGCACATTTTGGATTTCGGGTTCTCTGGGGGCTTCTGAGCTGGGGTTCGTTAAAAGAGGATCTTTTAGAGGCTTCCATAAGGTCTACTGTAAGGGCTCTGTAAGATTAAAAGAGGATCTCTTAAAGGCTTCCATAAGGTCTACTATAAGGGTGCTATAAGATAGGGTTTTGGGGGTTAGTATACTCTAGTTGAAGCAAGGAGCCCCCAAAACCCTATTCTAATTTTTGAGGCCCCTGCGGTAGGTGTCCTATAAGTTTTTTAAGGGGTTCCATAAACAGCTGCTACCGCGGGGAGGGTGGTCTCAGGATTTCGGACTTGGGGTTACGCCTAGGGATTGCGGGTGTAGGTGATGTTTGTTTCGGAGGGTCGCGAGGAATTTAGCCTCGAAAGCTGAAGAACATGGGAGTTTCCGAAAGGAGGGGACCCTAATGTAGTACCCTCAATAGTAGGATCCTTAATATAAGAAGCCCAGAATAAGATACCCCTAGTTTTCGGAAACTCCCACGTGCAGGCTGGCAAGTCACAGGGTGGAACCCCTGCTTGGAGGAGCACCTGGCCTTAATAATTAGAATAGGCTTTTTGGGCCCATTCTACTATAGTTATACTTAGGAGCCCCCCAAAATAGTATTGGTATTTATTTAGGCCCCTATAGTAGTAAGCAGGCTTTACTCAGGGGTATGAGTATCACATCGCCTGCATCCCACGCAACAAACCTAATGCGGAAGCAAGTTGCCGATAGTAATATTGCTTAGGGGTCCTTCATGTACATATTACAAGCACACTACGCCATACACCAAAACCAATGCTACTCAGTAATGCACAACATTAGCTCGTGAAAAAAAGCTAGCGGGCGTTGGCTTAAGTCTTGTGCCGATGCAAGGCCTCAGTCCTAAACCCTCGTCCTAGATCCTGAATCCTGAACTCCAAATCCGCAGAGTAACTTAAAATCCTGACACTTAAATGCGTAAAGCTCTATTCCAATTATTAAGGCCGCGAACAAAACAGTGGCCCTTATAGGGCCCTTTCCGAGAACCCTAAGGATCCATTTCAAGGACACTATACCCTCAACCCTGGGTCCTAAAGCCTATAACCCTAAGCCCTGAAATTCTCAAACCTGATTCTGACACGCACCGCCTAGAGCCCGCCTCCCAACTACCCTCTAATATACCCCATATACACACTCTTAAGGGCCATAAGGACTCGATTCGAGGGCCCTTGGGGGGTCCGGGCAAGGAATTAGGCAAAAAACCCTAAACCCTAAATCCCTAAATTTTAAACCCTAAAACCCTAAACCGTTTAAGCTCTCAACCGGGGCCCGCACTGTGGGCGCGGGACCTCTGTGATGGTCTCCACTGTGTGGACCTCGGGAACCTGGCGTCGCAGAAGCAGAGCACCCTCGGGGTTTGACCCGGCACTGCCGTGCCCCCGCCGTCCTCTGTAGAACCCTACGGCCTCTTCGTCACATATCATGCCATAGTATGCCATACGTGCCTTATATGCCACCCTACCGTACCGTTACCATAGACAATATCGGTACACATGCGCATATGTCCATGTACATGTACTTCTTCCATTCAAAACTTGTTACATTTCCAGAAATCCACAACTAGGTTGGCCCTTTAAAGCCTCTGCAAAATATTCGTAGATAGGGTCCGATTAAGCCCCATAAGGGAAAACATAAAATATCCCAAAGGCCTACCTAGACAACATCACGACCCGAGTCCCCCAACCGTGCCTCGACAGGCACCTCGTGCTGAATCACGGTTGGCACCTCCGTGACCTGCACTTGGCAAGCTTGTGCTTCACACGTCTATCATGACTGAAACCGCCATGAAGATGGGTAATGTATGTATGTAGTATGTATGTGATATAATATGTAGATATGTAGACAGCGGTCCTTTTTAGCTACAAGTTGCCATCAAGGCCTCAGACCCTAAAACCGGCCCCTAAAACATAGTGTGCTTAAGTCACGGCTGCCGCATTGCTTCTGAGAGCTCTTCTCTCTACGGGCCCAACACTCCCAACACGCCTAGTTGTGCTTGCCGCGGCCATTGAACACAACCCTCTTTACCACATATCGGTGAATCCAGAACCCTACCCCTAAACACCCATAGTTTCGTGTTTAAAGCAGGCCAACAAGGTCGGTTCCGATAAGGCCTTCTCGAAGTACTGCATGGTGTGCTTCGGCACCTCAAGAACTCAGACAAGAGGCATCAGTTTGAGGTTATGGATTTAGCGCTTCAAGGCTATAAGGCTTGGAGTCTAGAGGTTGATTTCGTTTGTTTAGGACGGTTACCCTGAATTTCCAGTGAGAGGGCCTAGGAGAAGTTTACCAGCTTAAAGATTGCTAAACCCTAAACCCAAAAGCCCCGAAAACCCGAAACCCAAAAACTCTTGCATAAGGCTTACTACACTCTACATGGTGGCAAAGCCAAAGCATGCTAATTCCTTTCAACAAAATCACCAAGGCATCCGGTCATTGCGGCTTAGGGCTTCAGGTTCCACTGGGCTTCGAACTTTTTCTAGTAGGTGTCCATATTGTGGATGTGTGGTGAGCGTGGACGCCTTGGGAATTTTGGTGAGTGTTCATATTGGGTGTCGTGGGGGATAGTCGCAACAGAAAACCCCATTAATCTATGTGTGCAGTGTCGTTCGTGCGTTGAGCCGCTTGGGGTTTGGCATGGTCCTAAAAAGGGGTCTAAACAATGAGTACAGATGTTCCGGTACAATGTGTTATTCTGTCTTGTCAGATAAGCGCAGATTTCATACCCCGAAGTGCTAAGGTGTGGTGCCTCAAGGTTTGAAGATGTTTCTTGGGCTTAGCGCTCAAAAAAAAGATAGCACAACTCCTTCAAGAAGATCTAGCTGCCAAAGTGCTGATTCCCCTACTCCTAGTCCTAGCATCGCCCCACCTACTGGCCTAGTGGCGAGAACGGACGACGGATGGAGGAGACCTGTTGGACCCAGCACCAAGCTAGGCTTAGGCGATACGGTTGGAAATATAAAAACTGCACTACACACCAAAAATTCTGGGTTGGGGGTTTTAGGGTTTTTTGTCGTTTAGGCAATGGTATAAACTTACCCGTAAGAAGGAATGTACCATAACTCACACAGTCGAGGGTCAATGTGGCAGAGCAGGATTTCAGTCAACCGTAGTGCCAGCATGCCGGGCCAGCCTCCTTGTCCACATACTGCACTACGGGCTTCGGCACCTCTGGCAATGTTCAGGCTTAGACAGAAATGCAAACACCATGCAAGGTATGACTAGACGACTGTTGCAACATCATTGACATTACCCTAAGGCCCCATAGTAGTTCCTCTTGGGGGTTCATATATCAAACCCTACAGGTAATCTGAAAAAGGGAACTACTATGGGGCCTCTGGGTAAACAACTATCGTCGTTGTCAAGCAGTTTAGCGGTCCTGCTGCGACTATGGCGCATCACCATTGCCACTATCAAGCGCATTCCTGGGGAGGTACATTATAGCTGCACTGTTGTCCTCACTGTCGTCCTTGTTGCTGCTCCCGTTGTTGATGCTACTGTCGCTGCTCATGCTGTTGCTGTTCATGTTATTGCTGGTGGTAGAGGTGGCGTCGTCGCTACTGTTGTTGTTGGCGGTGGTGCTACCGTTGCTCGTGATACTACTGGTGTTTCTATCTCTTTTGTTGCTCCTATTCTTATCGTTGTTGCTATGTGTTAACATTGGACTTCTGGTTCGAGGTTTTTCTTGTTATGGATGCTGTTCCTGGACTTGAAGCTTTAGGCTTTAGTTTTAGGGTTTGAGGGTTTAGGGTTTAAGGGGTTTAGGGGTTTAGGGTTTAAGGGTTCAGGGCCTGGGTTTAAAGGTTATTGGAGCCTGCTTGATGACCTCCCGATACTCCACCTCCGGCACTTCAATGATACGCTCCTGCAGAGGAGAAGGGTCTTAACCACTATCCGAAATCCAAGTACCTGATTATTGGGTCCTTTGGACCCTTATGGTCAAGTTCAGGGTTTAGGGAAACACATGAGCTTGTCCCTGAACCCTACAAGAGCTGTAAAGTCAGGGCTTTCAGGCTCAGGGGATAGTCTCTAACCTCTAGACTATGAAACTACCTTAACCATGAACCCTAAACCCGTAAACCCTAAAACCTACAGACTAAACTGGCTCTGGTAAAATCGGGGCCTTCTAGGACAAGAGTAGAGTTGTGGAGGTGTGTGAGATGGAAACCATAGCTAAACCCAAAACCCCAAGCCTTGAACCTCCACGACTCCTGGTTGCAACCAATAGTGAGGGCCCTAAACCCTAAACCCTGATATTTCGAATCGTGTGTTCCGGCATGATCGGACACGAAGTCTGCGCAGGTATAAAGGCCTCTGTATGGGTAGTTGTCAAAATTATGGTCCCTTTTTGGGTCCTTATTATAATGCGGCACCTAATATTTAGGGTACCCCAAAAGGGACCATAATTTTGACAACCACCAAAAAATTCATTATTCAGAACTCGGCTGTTTATTTTCTTTGGGCCTCAGGCTGCGACAGAAGGGTTCGGAGGTTAGCTAGGGTTCAGGAAGCTGGGTTTCCCAGTTGCTAGATCTACCAGCTGGGAATTCACCGTCCCAGAGCTATATATAGAGCATGTTTAGCTGAGGCGGTCAGTAGAAATGGACACAGCAGTCACTCGGCTGTCAGGTTCATAGCCAGTCGCCGCGCATTTGCGAGGTCCTAAACCCTAAACCCCTAAACGGACCAGCCAAGGTCAACCCTAAACCCTAAACCCAGCTTTCCGAAAAGCGGACTGCGGCGACTCCCGTGGCGTCCCAGATTCGGTCTGGCTCTTCTGTGGTCAGCGTTCCCAGAGTCTCCAACATCCCGTAAATAAGGAAGATACCTTAAATTATAACAGGATCCCGAATATGATTTGAGGAATATTCCTCAATTAATGGGATATTGGAGTCTCTGGGTGGCTCTTCTGTGGTCAGCGTTGCTGTCCCGTCCCACAGAAGGGCGAGAGGCCCGAGATGCCATTCGGAGCTTAGTTGCTGAGTTCATAGGCCCCCAAAAAGTGTACACTTTCAGTTTTATAGTGGGTATATAATGTTATACCAAAAAGTGTAAAGTGTATCCACTCAGCAACTAAGGGAGGCATCCACCATGCACGCCTGCCCTTGCAGAGGCTCCTGTTGCTTCTCCCCTTCCTCCTTTCTTTGGCAATAGCAGCCGCTGCGAGAGCACGCGACTGTCATTATGGCTGCTGGCGCTTATCACCAGGTTAGCAACAAGCTTACTCCATAGACGTGTAGCACAACTGCTGTTGTGCCTGTCGTTGAAAGCTCAGAGATTTCTCGATGCTGGCCAAGAAAACATAACGATGGGTGGTGATGCTGATGATGCTGCTGATGATGATGTGATGGTGATAATGATGACAACGACAATGACAATGATGATGGCGATGACGATGATGATGCAGCTGCTTGTAATAATGCTGATGACGATGACGATGATGATGCTGCTGCTTGCAATGATGATGATGATGATGGCGATGACGATGATGATGCTGCTGCTTGTGATAATGATTATGTCGATGATGGTGGTGAGGATGATGATGATGATGCTTGTAACAATGATGATGGTGGTGATGATGATGACCTTGATGGCGGTATTGAGGCTGATAATGATGATGATGGGAGTGATGATGACGGTGGTAATAATGCTGATGCTGATTACGGGATGACGATGACGATGATGGTGGTCATTATCATCATGACAACGGCGACTTACAGGTCTGGAGTCGTCGCGTGTAGGCCGCAGCGGGCAACCCGTACCGTGACCTACTTATCCTGCGGGGTCTTCATACTGAAACAGCATGGACGTTGTAACGACAGGCGGCTATGTAGCATACCTTCACACCGAACACTGAAACTCAGACATACCTTCAGTCGCATTCAGGGGTATCCGGTACCCTAAACCCTAAACCCCTGAACCCCTAAACCCTAAATTACCACGCTCGACTTCTCTGCTTCAGTCTGAGGCTCTGCTGGTGGTGGTGAAAGGAGCTTGCCAGAGAGCCCAATACCCCTTAGTTAAGGAATATAGCTTAAATCATAATATGAAGCCCTATATAATTTAAGCCACATTCCCTAATTAAGGGGTATTGGGCTCTCTGGCTTGAACCCCCCATGACTTTGCAGCCCTTAGCAGGAAGAGCTAGGCTCATCAGGTCTCGGAATCGGAAAAGTCGCTTCCCCCGAATATTAAAACGTCGCCCCCCAAAAAAATATTTTATATTAGGGCAAGCTTTAATATTAGGGGGAAGCGATTATGCTGTTTAAGTTCGGAACGATTCAGAACCCCAACGACTAATTCCGAGAAGCCCCAGAAGCTCCTGCAACCTTTTCAAACAAACTATTTGGGTGGTTGTCAAAATTATGGCCCCTTTTTGGGTACCCTAAATAATGGGTGCCGTATTATAATAAGGACCCAAAAAGGGACCATAATTTTGACAACCACCCATTTAGGATCTAGGGAGGGTAGGGAGTTTAAGGAATGTAAGGAGTTTGTGGAATCTAGGGAATTTCGGGAACTAAGAGAATTTAGGGAATTGAGGGTTAAGGGCGTCGGGCGTAGGGGCCGGGTCCTCGTAGATGATCTGAGGCACTTCCACCACCTTCTCGATGTATTCGATCTTGTGCACCTCCACCTGGTTTTAGGGGCAAGATCAAAGTGTGAAAACTCTAGATGCTTTAGATTGTGGGGTTTCAATTGGGCTTAAGCTTGCATATTGGAGGATTTTTGATGTTATGGCTTTTTGACTTTACGCCGCAGGGTTGAAGGTGCAGGCCTAACAAACCCCAAAACATTGGCCCGCCTGCTTGTCCACGTACTGAATCTCCACGCGAGGCACCTCCTTGATAACCTCGTGGTATTCTATCTCCGGCACCTGACGTCTTGGCGGTTTCGTGCTAGGGACCAAAGCCCAAAGCCCTTAGCCCATCTCAGCCCCCCTGGCTTCATCAGCGGCCTTAGTGCCCACCGGTTCTAGGGTTGGTTCTCATCGGGGGGCTCTCAGTACGCAGCTGAATAAGGCTATCCTACTGAAAGCTCTACCAACCCGTGGTCTCGGGGGTTCCCTGGGCTCTTTCGCTCCTGATTTAAGAGGGATTATCATCATCCCTGGCTCTTTAGCTCCCCCAATATCAATGGTTAGTCTACTCCCTCCCGACCTTCGAAGTCCCCTCACCCTCAGATTCGGTAACCCCAAACCGAAACCCTCGAGGGCCCCCCCTACACACTGACCACTCCCTTGAGCCCACAGTTGAAAGCCCCTAAACCCTTAACCCTAAACCCAAACGTTTGAACCTTAAAGTCTTGTACATTACACTCGACCAAGATCCTCCAGCGACTTCAGACGTCTAACCCCTACTTCAACCCAGAATAACCTACCTTTTCTAAGGACTGTATTCAAAGAAATCATAACAAGGAACCCTGAAAAGGTAGGTTCTTCAGGGTTAAAGTAAACTTGTGCCCTGATGCCAAAATCCTCTGTTCCCCAGTGCCCCCTCGATAGTAAGGGCACAAGTCTTCTTACTGTTCAGCTGGTACTACGGAGACGCCCCCAACGAAAAAGGCCATAAGGGCACCTGGACGCTAGAGCCTGGACCCAAAAAAATCCTTGTAGCCCAAAACCCCCAACCATACCCTAGCTTTTTAAGGAATTGTGTAAAGAAAACCTTCGTAAAGAACCCCAAAAAGGTAGGATTTTGGAGCTACGGGCAGGTCCTTGCATGTCGCAGCACCTCCACGATGCTGTCGTGGATCTCGTGGAGCACCACCTCGACAGTTGGCACTGCCACGTGAGGCTCCACATTTTTAGGTTAGGCCTTTCTGATTTGGGGTTTGGGGTTGCGGGTTTAGGAGTTTTTGGCCTTCTGGGGATCTGGCTTTACGATTTCCGGGAGGACGATCTATGCTCTGCAACTGTTTTTGTCAAACCCCTTTAAGCTTGGGCTGCTCAATTGCGGAAACACGGGCTACAATGGAGAGTTTCGGTACGCCTTGAGCATGTAGGGAGTTACTTTGCTTTGCCGATACAAGGGTTACTTAGGGCTTAGAGGCTTAAGCTTCGGGGTTTGTAGAATTAGAATGCAGGCTTTTGAGTTCGGGGGCCTGAGCCGAACACCTTTGATACCTCAGCAAACTGTATCGACTTCCATCAAGTCCCATTAACCGGAGTACCAGGTTCGTGCAAAAGTCCCAATCGCAAAAAAATAAAGCGCTAAAAGCCAGAGACACTTGTGAACCTTATAACTAATTGCATTGAAAGCCTCTTCTACATAAACCCCTAACCCTAATCTTCAAATCCCTAGTACCCTAAACCCCTGACCCCAATCTTGACCCGTATTCTCAAACCCTATATGGCAATATGGGGGTTTCCGAAAATGGGGGACCCTAATATAGCACCCTAGTAGAATCCTTCTTATTGGTACACCTCATTTTCGGAAACTCCCTAAACCCTAAACCCTGTAGATCCCTTTGTGGAACAAAGGAACCCTAACGTATCCTTATTTTCGCAAACTCCCACGTCCTGAACCCAAAACCCTAAACCCTCACCCTAAAACCCAAAACCCGAACCGCTAACCCTAAAACCCAAAACCCTAAAACAACCCAACACCCTAAAACCCAAAACCCTAAACTAACCCTAAACCCCCAAAACCGACCCCATACTTGGCCTCCACTGGACGCTCGACAAGCTGCACCTGTGGCGCAGGCTCCCGGGCCCATGGGCCGGGGGTTTCAGGGGTTTTAGGGGTCCACATCAGCATAATCGGCCATGACATGCCGCACCCCAGACCAGTCCGGGTTAGGCAGCGGCAGAAAGAAATCGCGCTCGAACGACATGGTCTCACTGAGCCACAGCTTCAGCTTCAGCCCTGGCTCAAGCCAGGTCGAACTCATGAATCCGACGGAGGCAGCGATGAAGATCGGAAGACGCCGGACTCGCTTTCCAGGGCCAGTAGTCTTGGTGCGCTCCAGCACGCCTACCAACCCAAACTTCTGGATTCAAGCCGCTGAGATCATTCGTCCGGCACGCCGTCCACAGCTTCAGAAGTGTGTAAAACGCTAGCCCCGGGCAAACAACGGCGCAGATGAGTCGTTCACCAACAGCTCGAGTGCACCCACCAGCATCAGGGGGAGAAGGGGTACTATAAGGGTTCCTTTTAAGGAATCTATGAGGATCTGTGAGGTTCAGGGTTCCTTTAAAGGGCTACTACAAGGGTTTCTTAAGATCTATAGGGTTTCAGGGTTCAGGGGTTTAGGGGTCTAGAAGTTTAGGGGTTTAGGGTTTAGGGGTTAGGGGTTCAGGGCACTACTTGTAGGATTGTTGAGGTGCTCTGAGCGTTCTGATGGCTTGTTACCTGAACCCCAAAGAACCTGCCTTGCAAGGACTTGAGGAAATCATAATACGGAACCCTGACAGGTTGGGTCGTTTGATATGGGGTCTGGGTAGGGTTTGAAGGGGTTGGGGGCCTTCGAGTTGCAGGGTTTGGAATTTTGTTCGGTGAGTTGTCTTTAGGGCTCAGGGTTTGGGATGTAGGGTGTAAGCGTGAGGGTTTAAACATTGCGACCCGAAGTGAGCGGCTGACCCGATGTACTGCACGTTGACCCCTATCCAAGGCCGAATGAAGCCCTCGTAAAACCCCATGCTGCCAGTGAAGCATTACCACGCCTTATGTCCGCCTTGCAGGGAATTCTAGGCCCTAGCTTTGACACGCTAAGACACGTGGTGACAACCATGTACAGCCCCGCGATGCCCCGACAGAAACCCTGTAAAACAACTTCAAGCCTTATTGAACACCCATAAAAGCCGTTTACCCGAAAGCCTCGACTCCACCATATAGAAACCTCATACAACCTACAAGGCCGCACAACTTAAAGGGGTTAGGGTCTTGAAAGTTCAGATTAGAAGCGGTCCGGGGCTGAGGCGTTTGGATCTGAATGACTGTAGCCTTTATTGGGTTCCATAAGGAGGGTACCTTGTAAGCTTCTGCATAGGCACGGCGTAGAGGACCGCCGACCCACTCCACTCACGTCAAATCTCTATAGAAAACTTGACCTTGAGACCTTTGTGCTGGTGGCTGCTTCCGAATGCAGTAGATTTTTAAGTCCGGTGGTCTCCATTGTAGTTCCTTTTTGTGGGTCACGCGATGTATCTTGTAGGATCCTAACCTCATAAAACTGGATAGTATAGGGGCCTTAATAATTAGAATAGGGTTCTGGGGCCCATTATACGACTATATATACTCACATTAAGGAACCCCCAAAATAGTCTTGGTAATTACTTATACGCCCCTATATTAACAAAAAAAGTTCCGAAGATTCAGGGGTACCTTAGGGTTCCTTCAAAGGGATCCTTTAATTTAAGGGTTCCTATAAGGGATCTTTTGGGTTTAGGGTTTAGGGAGTTTCCGAAAAATTGGGGGTACCTTTTTCTGGGGTCCTGATTATAAGCATCCTACTGTTTAGGGAACCATATTAGGGTACTCCCCTACTTTCGGAAGCCTCCCAAATGGCAGCAAAAGAACCCAAACTCCTAAAGCCCAGACCCTCGACCCTAGAGTCCGAAGCTCTGGGCCCGACAGCCTAAACCCTAAACAGGAAGCAGTTCGCAAAGAACCTGACGAATACACCTTAAATCAAAATTATGAATCCCCCTATAATTTAAAGTACAATCCTTACTTAAGGGGTATTGGGATCTCGGAGTTCTTTGCCTGCGGTCTGTCGACTTTCCTCTCAATCTGACGCACTTCATCAACGGGGACTTGCCTGGGTTCAGCAATGTAGCGTGTAGCGATTGCTAGGTAAGCATAGTTCGTGCGCTTCATGAACGGGGAACCTGAATCAAGTCTTCGATCCTTACGGCTTCGTGCGAAGGAGTTTGACCAGCTTCCAGAAACTGAGAAAGAAGCGAGTGAATCCCTCCCAACAGTCTCAACACTGAACCTCGACGACGAAAACCGAAATCTCAAAGCCCGTTCCGTAAGGCTCTGGGGCTCAAACCTTGAGGGTTTCGGCCCCGTAACCATATGCATATTTCTTCAAATTAGGGTATCTTTTCAGTTGGGGGTCGTCACAAGGGGCCCGAGTTTAGAGAACGACCCATATATTGCACTAGGTCTTTAGCACTACTTTGAGACTTAGGCCGGCCGGGCGTGAATATCAACCCAACAACCCTAACCCCTAATCTCTAAACTCTAAACTCTAAACCCTAAACTCTAACCCAACAACCCTAACCCCTATCTAACCCAACAACCCTAACCCCTAAACCCTAAACCCTAAACCCAACAACCCGAACCCCTAAACCCTAAACTCTAACCCAACAACCCCAACCCCTAAACTCCTAAACCCTAAACTCTAACCCAACAACCCCAACCCCTAAACCCTAAACTCTAACCCAACAACCCCAACCCCGAAACTCCTAAACCTAAACCCTAAACCCTAGCCGGCAAGTCGTAGACCGGAGAAGCCCTGAAGCTCCGGGCAGCGAAAGCCTAAAACGCTAATACTTTAGAAGCTGCCCCCTCCCTGTAATAGTGACTCTAAGGATTATATTAGGGCCCTATGATGTTCCTATTATACCACTATTACAAGGTGGGGGCCCCTTCTAACTAATAGTACCTGGACCCTAAGGAACCTACCTTTCTTAGGGCTCCCTGAAATGATTTCCTTATATCGGTCTTTAAAAAGGTAGGTTACTTGGGGTTGAAGGTATAGGAGCCTTAGGTGATTATGATAGGATTTAGGATCTAGGGGTTTAGGATTTTAGTGGTTAAAATAGGGTTTATAGAGTAGGGGTTTAGGATCTAGGGGTTTATGGTTTAGGGCTTTAGGGATAAGGGTTTAGGGGTTCAGGGGTTTAGAGGTTTACGGTGTAGGGGTTTAGGAAAATGGAATTCTGTAACACATTATTATACAATCCCAATAACCCTTGGGAACAATTGCTCAGGCGCTTGTGTGAGGCCCAATTTTCCACACCCTTAAGCCATCATACGGGGGTTTAGGGTTAGCCTTGACCCCAAATAACCAACGTTTTTGAAGACTTGTATAAGGCAATCATAATACGTAACCCTAAACTGGGCTTTTAAGTAACCAGGGGGAAAAAAGTATAAACTTTTATTTCATAATGGTTCCATAAAGAAAAAGTATTAAAGTATGGTACTCCAAAGCCCAGTAAAAAGGAAGGTCTTTATAGGGTCCATGAATGTCTTAGTCTTACATGTCCAGTATCCTTGGGGAAGTAACTTAAGGTTAAGCTTCGGGGTTATACGGGGGTTATCCCCAAAACATTACAGGTTACCTACTCTGCGACTAGGCAGTTACAGTTCCGGACTGGAGCTTGGGATGGTCCATAACTTTAGGGCTGAGAAACGCCCTTTATGGTAACCTACAACCTTGCAGAGCCCCAGTCAACTCAACCCAAAGCCCTTGCCTGCAAGAACCCCAGGGTTTGGGGCTCAGGGATTTTGGGCTTCGCTCCATGGCCGCATTTCCGAACATGTTCGTCAGCAAGCGTCCATGCAACACGGCGTCGTCCTGATCGGGGTCCGCGGCTCCCACGCCAGCAACGAGTTCTCGCGGGCATCCTAGCGGTAGCGTCGGAACGCCCATGGAAGCCAGGCCCAAAGCCCGTCGACCTGGGCGGATATTCGTAGTGATGTCATTGCCGAAATAGGATAGGCCCAGCACTTCGAAGAGGGGGCTCTCCGTCATCGCGTCGCAAAGCTCTTCTATGCCTGCCCCTGCGATAGCCACTCGATCCTTCACGTGCAGTCGCAGCGGCAGTGCTGCGCAGGGCAGTCGTAGCTCTGGCAACTGCTACCATTGCTCCAGCAAGCTCTCGGGCTTCGGGTCTGCGGTTTGGGGTTTGAGGCAGCAAACCGCATACACCTACCCCTTTTTAAGCATCAAGATACAGATGCAGAGTACCACTGAAATCACGCCTGTACAAATCCCCAAACCCTAAACGGCCTCAACCCAAAATTTGATACAAATCCCTAAACCCGCAACCCTAAACATCATTCGAATCCATCTGGCAGGCCTCTCTGGGGCTGGGGAGCTTCCGATATCAACGCCTATTCGCCTTCGTTGAGGTCGCCGTTCCACTTTCCATGAAGGCCCCTTTTGAAGGGATCTCTAAGGCTCCTGTAAGGGCTCCTTTAAAGGGATCTGAAGGGGTTACGGTTAGGGTCCATTACAAGTAGAAGCCCAAAAGTTGCAAACCCGATGGCCTCAATCCTTAAGAGTCATGTATAGGGAATCCCAGCACTATTTGGCCTTAATCCGGTTTCCAACTTTCTGGGGTTTACTGTAAAGGAGTCAAGTCCTATGCCTTGGATCTTTGCATCCTCGAAATTGCACACTGGATCTCGAAGTCTGAGTCCCTCAATCTGAACCTCCAGAAAAGCGTGTTCTCTTTTTTGCAAGACCTTTTTCCTCCTTCCCACGAATCAAACCACAAAAAGGTTTAAGATCTAGGTTTTTCGAGTTAAGTTTAGGGCTTTAGGGTCAGAAGCTGCCACTAAACCCTAAACTCCAAACCATAAACCCTAAACCCCTAAACCCTCAGCCCTAAACCCTAAACTCATGATTCTCTGAGCAGCTTGATCATCTCCATGAACTCGGGTCGAGGCACCTGGATGCTCAGACCACCGAAGCCCGCTGGCCTACTTGGTTGATAACGGGACCTTGTAACTTAAAGGGTTCCCGTTTGGGCTCCTTAAAGGGATCTAAAAGGGATCGACAAAGGGCCTTAGTAACTTAAAGGGTTCCTTGATGGGTTCCTTAGAGGGATCTAAAAGGGATCCAAAAGGGATCTGTAGGGATTCAGGGTCCAAGGTCTACTTGGAGGAGCATGGGACTTAGTATGTAGGGTTGCACGTAGGCATAACTATAGTTATAGTAACCTTGCTCATAGCCCAACATACCAGGTCCCCTCATCCTGCAAGTAGGGCCTCGACGGGTGTAGGGCTACGGGCTTAGAATGGTTGGGTTGAGGACTCAGGGGTTAGGAGGTTTTTTTGGGTTTGGGTTTTGGGATTCTGGGGTTTAGGGGATTTGGGTTTTGGGGCTCAGGGTCTGAAGTTTGGGACCCCTAAACCCTAAACCCCAAACCCTGAACCCTTAACCCCAAAGCGTTTTTGGGTTTGGGGTTTAGGGCCAAATCCTCGCAAACCAACGGAAGGGTCAAGTTATTCATTTTCAATCCTTGGAGTTTCTCTTTGCAGACACCCGTATCCAAAACCCGGAGGCGGTAAACCCGTACACGATCATACTATAGGGCCCTTGATAGTTAGAACAGGATTTTGGGGCCCGGTATAATGCATCCATCAAAGTAGTATTGGTAATTATTTAGGCGCCTATATTCCCTAAAAGGCTGCATTTGCAGTGACACTCCTAAAAAGCCTGATGCTTGAGGCCCTGAGCCCAAGACTCTGAAATCCAAGGTCTAAACCCCCTATACTACCTATAACCTTACACTTACACGTAAACCCGAGGTCCCAACAAACCCCTCCTTGAAACCACCTGATCGCCCAAATGACCAAAAGCCCTAAACCCACAAAGACCTCTCAAACCTGCCTTGAACAACTCAAACCCCTAACTCCTAAGCCCTGAGCCCCTCAACTCTAAACCCCTGAATCCCTAAACCCCAAGCCCTCGACCCTACAGATCTTACTTTAAGAAAGCACCCCTCAACTCTAAACCCCTAAACCCCTAAACCCCAAGCCTTCAACCCTACAGATCTTTAAGAAAGCAGCCTTAGGAAGCTAGGGTTGATGATAAAATAATCCTGCACTACCTTATATAATCCTAGACTTATTGGAATTATGGGATATCTCTGATTCTGGGTAACAAAACCCTATAAACCCCTAATTAAGCCCTAAACCCTGCAACCCTAACCCCTACCCCGAATATCATGAACCGTCATGTGGGAACCTGATTAAGAGACTTTGGGCCTTTATTAGGGCTCCTTAGATGGATCCTACTATTTTGAGGGTTCTAGGCCCAGAGTTTCTTAATCAGGTTCCTACCTTTTTAGGGTTCCTTATTATGGTTTCTGTCATAGTTCCTTAAAAGGGTAGGTCTTTTCGGAACTTTTCGGCTACAGGTAAACCCTAATAATACCATAATTACCCTAAACCCTAAACCTTAAACCCTAAACCCTAAACCCTAAACCGTAGGATGCCTCGACCAGCTCCTGCTTCGTCGTGATGCTGGGGACTTGCTGCGTTCGCTCGCGGACCTGCTCTGCCACTCTTAGGGATGGTTCAGGGCTAATTATATAACCAGTTTAGGATTAAGGTTACGGTTTATTCAGGGTCAGGACTAGGAGTAGGGTTTAGGACCTGCTCTGCCACTCTTCTGGACTTTGAAGTGACCAAGGGAGAAAAAGTATAGCTTTTATCTCATAAGGGTTCCTTTTAAGGAACAGGTACCAGAGAAAAGCTATTCAAGTATGGTACTCCAAACCCAGGTCTTAGGGATGGTTCAGGATTAATTAGTTTAGGATTATTAAGGCTAGGGTTTGTTTAGGGTCAGGATTGGGAGTAGGGTTTAGGATCGAGGCTTGAGGGAGGTTTAGGGGTTAGGGTTCCTTTTAAGGGATTGCTTCAAGGGGTTTAGGGTTTAAGGCGTAGGTTTCGGGTCTGGGGTTTGAGGTTTAGAGTTTAGGGGGGTTTAGGGCTTATAGGGGTTTTTGGTTTAGTCAGAAGCTTCCCTATGCAGTCTGCCTCGACTTGCATGCGACTAAAATGTATGCATTCCACCTCGTGGTCCAACGAACAGTTGAGGCAGCACGCAGGTATGCAAAGCGAGGCAGCACGCAGCTTCTTGATGAGTGCTCAGGGGTTCTGTGGTTTAGGGAGCTTCTGCTTGATCTACAAGGTTTGCATTCCAGCTCAACTTCTTGCGTTTAGCTGGGGCAGCATACAGACGTTCTACTAGCACGTGGTGCAAGACAAGAACGGCTGGCGAGCCCTGTCACCATTTGGGGTCCAATAAATCTAGGTTCGCCTGTGGCCCCTTAATGATACTTGGAGGGTCCGGGGACTCAGTAGGTAGGTACTTAGTTTACAGAGTTGTAAGTACCATGATCCCATGTAAGATCCCTTTTAGGGTACTGAGAACTCTACTTGACTCTCCTTGTAAGGGAACCCGCTCCTGTTGCATTTCAATAAGGGAACCCTAAAGGAGACAGGGCAAAAGGGTAGTACTGGAGAACCTAGTAGTATAGCGCTTTCAAGAAACCGAATCGGGTTGCCCAATAACGAGCAATATGGAATGAGACGTGTGCTTGTTTAGGCTTCTATACTGCGCTGCCATATTTGCATGTAGGGTTTTAGGGGTTGCAGGTTTGGGCTTTCGGATTTCGGGTGTCAGATGCAGCAAGGATACCCTTAATTCGGCTTTACGGGCTGTGGCTGACATAACACCCGAAATCTCCTAAACCCACATCTATTTGTCCAGTATTCTGGCGAACAAAGGTTTGCGTTTGCGAGTATTTTGGGATTATAGTACCCCATAAAAGTTAAAGGTTACCTACTTTACTACTTGGTAAATTCCAAAAACCCAAGTGTGAGCCCTCACGTGCGCATTCAGGTGGTCAGACGATGTCAGGCGAAGATGATGCAGCTTCTCTATACCTGACGTTCCTGCATCGCCTTGCTAGGTGGGCTTCCTGATTTTGAACCATACGGCCCCAAGGAGTCAAAACTTTTTGCATGCCCGAAGACTCGGAGCCATGGAATCCCAAAACCTAAGAGACCCACCTACAGGATGCGGGACTTAGGAAGTAGAGTAAGGGCTTAGGGTGTAGGGTTTATAGCATACATTCACCAAAGAATGGATTATTCCAAAACTCTATTTACAACCGACTTACCCAAGAACCCAAAACCTTTCAATTGAGGGATGGCTTCAATAACACTTTCAAGTTAAGAACTTCAGTGGAACCCTCGAACTGCCCTCTGGCCTGCACCACCGGCTTCTCCACATGCTTCGGGACCTGGTCACAGACTGTAAACCCTTAGCCCTAGAAGACCCTAATGTTGCGGTCTTAATAATCAGGGTACGGTTTTGTGGTATATCATACTGTAATTCTAGTAAAGAACCCCCCCCGAAAATAATGTCTGTCTATATATATATATATATATACATAGGTTACTATTCAGGCCTCTATGCTAAAACCCCACTGATCGCCTATCTCTACAAAGGTTCCCTGCAAAGAGTTGCAAAAAAAAACTTATTCTCGGGGGTTTAGAGTTTAGAGTTCTATAGCCCTGCCTGCCCCTAACTCGGTGTGACACCAAGAAAGGGGACGAGGAACGGTGGGGGTAGGGCTTAGGGTATCTTTGGGGCCCCCGAACAACTTAGACCCCGGCCGCCCAAACAACTAAAGATGATCAGGGAGGCGGCGCCCACCCCACTAACTCGGATTCTGGATGTTCAGGGAAGAGGGGGGTTTACTAATCAGGAGATCACATTAGAAACCGTACGGAACCTTGAAAGGAGCCATTATAAAGCCCTTCCCCTGAATCTGGCCTTCTTTACGGTGGGCTTGGCCACCTGCTTCTGAACTTCCACGCGCTCGTAGCGCGGGATTTCCACGTAGGCTTCCTGCCACGACATGTCTTTGGAAGTCTTCGGCTTTGGAGGGGTAAACGGTTTAGGCTTGCTTTTTGGTTAAAGGTGCAGTCTCTTAATATCTTTGTATGTAAGGCTGTCTGTTTTGACGGTTTAGGGGTTATTTTTTTCGACGGGAAGCAAACTGAGAACCGTACCAGCTCCGAAGATCAGACTATCTACGGTTGAAGAGCCTACGCGCATGGCAACGAGGGTGTCCCAACCCTACAACTACAACTATAACTACTCGGGCGAGGCTGTTCCCCTAAAGCCCTACACCTGAGATGCTGAGTTTGCCCCATCAGGCCGTGAACCTCACAATCGCAAGCTCTAAGTGTAAGCCCGACAGCCCAAAACCCAACGCCGAACGAGGCGAGAGCGTGATAGCAAAATGCGACGCTCAACAGCCACAAAGCTCACAGAAACCGTACAAAGAAACTACACACAATGTTAGGATATGCCAACCGCTTACCTGCTCGGGCCCTGATGCACCAAAACAACCCCTGTAGGACGCCTATGGAGCGATTATGTGACCCATGCACAACATGTCGAAACCCCATACAACCCTTGTGAATCCCAGAGGGCCAGTAGTGTCGGAGTCCTAAACCGCCCCCCCCCTCTCCTCCAGGGCTAAAGGTCTATAGGGTGTGGGGTTGAGGGTTTTGGAATAGAAATTAGGCTATAGGGCTGAGGGCTCTGTTCTCCTGCGAATGTGGTCTCTGAGGTTGCTGGATTGAGGCGTGTGCTTTGTGAAGGTTCTGTTCTGTCTTCAGCAAATGCACAGCACGAAGGACAAGCACGTTTGATCAGCTTTGGGGTCCTGGATTCAGGATTGAAGCTTTAGCCAATCGTATTTCGGCCGCGCCTGAATCAGCGTCATGGGGACCTCCAAGACACGCTCCCGACCTTGCGCCACCTGGGCTGTGAGCTTCGGCATGTGGGGACACCAAGCCATGAACGCCGAAATTGAACCCCAGAACTCAAAGCAACCTAAACCCTGAAGACCCTAAACCCGTCAGATACGTAGATTCAAGCCATCAGCCCCGAACAAGGGCTAAGAGCTCACGGCTCTGAACAGTGGGCTCAAAGTATGGGCCTTGTACCGCAGATATAGGATGGGGTTGAGGGTTCCGGCTTTGAGGCAAAGAAACAGGGCACTCTGAACCTCAACTCCCATGCCCTGAATCTCTCTAAGCCTTGAACAGCTGAATCCGGAGGTGAGTTTCGTGAAATTGATGGAAAAAGGATAGCTGGTTTTATGTTCCACGTCTTCACCCTAAACCTTAAATACTTTCCTACACCCTAAACCCTCTTCACCCGGTGTCTCAAGTGTGTACAAAAACATGCATGGCACGTAGTTGACCGTTTGCACAGGTTACGCTGCTTTAAGCTTACAAAGATGCATAAATGTAAACGAACTAAAATACACACATGTGTGTACGCATGTGTACCTCCCACCATCTATCTATGTATCTATCTAGGTAGTTAGCTAGCCTGCTCGCTACGTAGCTATAATACACCACACCTACATACATTACATTGCATTGCGCTGCGTTGCATTTTTATTACATTACTTTACATTATACTCCTCATGTCATAGTACATTACGGTACATCACCTGCCTACATACAGACATACATCCCTGCATACGTGTATGCAGGCACATCTGTGGGGTCCAGGTCGTCGCTAAGAGCCAGGACCTTCTGAGGCAGACGGCATGTTGCCCTGCCTGGCAAGTACTCTGCTGGGAGGCCAAAAGGGGCTATTATGGGAACCCTAATCCCTACTAAACCCCCATAGGCTAAAACCCCTGTTGGCCTCCCATGATACTCCATAACAACATCCTGCGCTTGGTGCTGAAGTGTCACGGCCCAGTAGCCTCACGGACTCTGCCCTGTGGGCTGAAACAAAGTCCCGTCTGTGTCGTAAGCGGGTGAGCTCTGGAGTTCCAACCGAGATCTGATTTGCTGTCTGCTCGATGAACTCATGATCAGTTCCATGAGCCCTTGAGCCCTCAAACTCCTATATACACCCTAAACTTAAAGCTTAAAGCCGCCATGAGCCCTTGAGCCCTTAAACACCTAAGCTTTACCCCCAAACCCTAAACTTAAACCTCAAAGCTGTAACAGCTCAAAGCCCTGACTCACCCATCAGTGCCCTACAGCCTTGTCCCACTTCTTGCCTCCGTGAGGGGCGTTAGTAAAGGAAGGCTCGCAGGCCCTAAGCCGCAAACTGTAAAACGAAAAATAATCCCAAACGAAGCCAAGGATTTAGGGTTTTGGGTTATATCCTCAGCAGGGTGGTTTGGGGTTTAGGGTTCAGTGTGTCGGGCGCTCAACCCTTAGCCCTGAACCGTGTAGTGTATAGTTATACCGCGAATTATAGTATATACCCTAAACCCTAAACCCTAACACCCTAAACCATAAGCCCAAAACCCAAAACCCTAAACCCTGAAACCCTAAACCCTAAGCCCAAAACCCAAAACCCTAAACCCTGAAACCCTTAGCCCTGAACCCCATGCTTGCGGACGTGTAGCCGGAAGCTCGATCTGCTTAACCAACTCGTGGTAGTCCACCTTCGGAACCTGCTGGAACGGTCCGGGTTTGAAAGGGCTGTTGGAATTTATAGGGCTTGGGGTGTAGCGGTCTAGCGTTGAGGGCTCGGGTTGATGGTTTGGGCCGTAGTAGGTCCAACTGCTGCTTGAAGTTCGGTCTCAGTGGCTTCAGGCCCTGAATCGAACATCACGGTGACTGATCCTCTACAATGCCCGCCCGAAACCTTACACGCAAAAACATGTTAAGCCCCACATCCTCAGCCTGCAGAAGCCAAGCGCACCGGAACCCGCCCCTAAAAGCCCATAAGTAGAAGCTTACAACCCTAAAAGACACCTACGCCTCACGGTCGACAGAAGCTGCCCAAAGCTTCGGAGACCAGAGACCCTGACGCCCAGTAGCCTCCCACATGGCATGCAACGAGTAATAAGGGAAAACTGCCTCAAGCCGACGTGGAGGATCGGAAAGTGCTGATTTTATCGACTTGTAGCTATCTTCTCCACGTCTGGCAAAAATCTCTTCAAGCCGACTCGAACCTCCAAACGAAAGCGCATGGAATCCCAACCCCCCTACCCTAAACCCCACGCTCCAAAACTCTCCAACCATCATCCTAAAGCCCTAAGGGGGACTTCGTAAGTAGGTTAGGAAGTAGTGTAGGAACCTGATTAAGAAACCTTGTGGCTTCATCAGGGTTCCTTATACAAATCCTCATATATTGGAGGGTTATAGGCCGAGGGTTCCTTAATCAGGTTCCTACATTAGAGCAATAAGTACCCCCCTTGGGGTTGTCACACTGAGAACTCTACTCATGTCTGACATGCCAGGTCCACTGATCCGTCAAGTAACAGTAAGTTTAGGGGTCTGAATAGTCACCGGCGCTATTCCCTCATAACCCCGACAACCTTGTTAGTTAGGGGCCCCTAAACCCTCAACCAGAGTCTGCAACCCTTTAGCTACTATTTGCTTAAGAACCCCCAAAAAATAAAAAAATATATTCCTTATGGGGGTAATATAGGGATTATTATTTTTATTTTTTTGTGTTTCTTAAGCAAATAGTAGTTAAGAGGAACCTGCTCAAGGAACCCTTTTTTGGGGTTTGCAAAAGTTTAGCGGCCAGGGTTTGGGGGCTTTCGGAGTCAAGGGTTTAAGCGTTTAGGGTTTAGGGTTTTATTTGTCACCTCAGGGGTTAATTACTAGGTTGGCCCTTTAAAGCCTCTGTAAAATATTCGTAAATGAGGTCCTATTAAGCCCCATAAGGGAAAATATGAAACATCCCAAAGGCCTACCTA
This sequence comes from Symbiodinium sp. CCMP2592, assembly GCA_905221615.1. NCBI lineage: Eukaryota > Dinophyceae > Suessiales > Symbiodiniaceae > Symbiodinium > Symbiodinium sp. CCMP2592. The sequence goes on from CAJNDT010001291.1 coordinate 665,045, forward strand.
GATTAAGGGTTCCTCTCAATGCTCTTTTTTCAGGTTCCTGCCCGAGGCCTCTCGGATGATCTCATCCTGCCTCACGTCGGGGACCTGATCCCGGGTCTCAGCTTTGAGGGAAGAGTTGGGATGTGATGTGGATAAAAAGATTTAGGGGTTAGGGGTTTAGGAGTTTAGGGTTTAGGGATTTAGGGTTTAAGGTTTAGGAGTTTAGGGTTTTGGGGTCTTTGGAAGGACTTATGATGCAGGATTGCCGCTTAAATGATCGGGTCAGGGTTGCGCACTGTAAGATGCTGCCGGCCCAAGAGATGCCAATGTCGGAGAGTCAACGGGGCGACCCCTGAATCCTAAATGCTGGGGTTTTAGGGTTTAGGGCAGTTTAGGGTTTAGGGGTTTTAGGAAGGATTTCAGGAACCACGGTAGATGGATCTGTCCATACCTCCCTTCTCGAATTTAGAACTTCTATACACTGCTATTCAAGAACCATTCCTAGACAAACCCCTCTTAACCCTAAACTCCGGACTTTATTAGCCTTCAACCCCGGATCTTCGCTCTAGCTCTTCAGGAGGCAAAAGTCTAAGACATCGCCATACTTTATTAATGTCGCACCCTGATTCAGAAACCTTGGGTCTTTATTACGGTTCTTGATATGGGTTCTAGTATTTGGGGTGATACGACCAGGGTTTCTTAATCAGGCTCCTACATCACCCTTCAACTCTAAGCCCTTTACGTCCCTAAACCCATAAAGCCTTTCCCACCCCTCCACGCACCTCGACGAGGGTCTCGTGGACGAGTGTAAGAGGCACTTCCTCTACTCGCTCGCGCACCTGCGATTTCAGGTCCTAGTGGGTTTGTTTACGGTTGAGGGATTTCGAGTTTGGGGTTTGGAGGTTAAGGGTTAGGGTGGAGGGGTTTAGGCATTTAGGGTTTGGGGTTTTGGGCATTTGTGCTGCAAATACGTGTGTGTGTATATATATATATATACACACACATATCTATCATCTGTTTTGTTCTGGATGTCACCCACCTTACGGTTTTCTAACATGAGAAGGTTCATTACATATTTACAAGCACTTGTAATAGGTCCTACTTTCGTATATGAAGTTGACTAAGGTTGTATAGGATGCTGTTCAAGGCCCCTTTGGTTCCTCAAGCCAACACTTCTGAAACCGCAGTGCTTGAAGGAAGGCTCCTGCGTTTAACAACTGCCGCATGGCACCAGCATGAAACCAGTCTTCCTTCAAGGTCTCTTCCACGGGACCCACTGACTTCGGAGCCCGGACTCGGCGCTGGATGCAATGAAAAACCACTGCTTTCCTTGGCTCTCTGGCCTCACTGGAAGGTTGTGGTTCCTTCTTGGTCTTCTTCCTCTTCTTCTTCAGGCGGCTTGTGGAAGGGCTGGTCTTGTTGTAATTGAACCAGAGCTCTGCAGAGGTGCAGAAATGGCACGCGCGGTTCCGCACCTGTCCTGCATGGCCAGAAACTGTGCTGCCAAGGTTTCGCGAATCGCAGTCGTTTCGTACGATTTCGATGTGTCGCTCATATTGTTCGCGAAGCGCTTCACCAGCTTATGCTTCCTCTCCTGAACGAAGCATGAGAGCAACCTCCCGTGGCGAGCCAGGAACTCAGGCAAGTGCAAGCTCATGTGGTTTTTCAGCACCCACCACTCTGGCCCGTGATTTGCAAGGTAGAGGTCGCAATGAGCCCCAGCTCCTCCCACAACGCAATGGCGTGACCAAACCCTCATGTATATAACCCACAAACAAAGTCCTTGAAAAACCTGCATTGAAGGCCAAACCAACTCCGCAAACCTAAACCCCAAACCCTACCCCTGATGAAACCATGCAAGCAATGTTAAAACCACCCCTGAATGCCTAACCACCCTAAACCCTAAACCCCAAAACAATGTTTAAAGCCAATCGCGGCAGGCTGCACCATCCCTAATTCCCCAAGAACAACGATGATCCAAGAGGCTCCGATTTAGGCTTCAGGGTTTAGGGTTTAGGAGCTTTGGGGGTTTGGGGGTTTTGGGCTTTAGTAGGGTTTCTAGGGTTCGGGGTTTACGGGTTTAGGGTTTCGAGGGTTTCTAGATTCTGGGGGGTGTGTGGAGTTTAGAGGGCCTACGGGGTGTATAGGTTCATGCTCACTTCCCCCCTTTCTTAAACACCACCCTATTAATAAAACACACGTTCGGGCGAATCCTCCGAAGTCACCCCTGCCCTGTAAAACCTATTCTGAATTCGGGGAGGAGCAAGAGCAAAAGCAAAAGCGGGAGCATCGGGAAGAACAGCGGCAAGAGCAAACCAAAAGCAAGAGAGGGAGAAAGAGCAAGAGCAGGACCAAAGGCGGGAGCAACAGCAAGAGTAGGAGTAGGTGCAAGAGTAGGTGCACGAGGATCGCATCGACACTATGCAGGGCTGTAGATCCTCCTATAGGTTCCTGTACGCGTTCCTTTAACGGTTCCTTCTATGGGTTCATTTATGGGTTCCTTCATGGAGGCCGTGTTTACCCCAACGGTAGGATCCTCGTTGCTTTTAAAGTGCGTTTCGGAGCCCTAGCCTTCGGCTAGCCTCCAAAACAAACGTACTGAACGCAGACCCTGCACCCTAATCCTAGACGGTTTAGGGTTTAGGGTTAAACCCTCTACTCCGCACTCTCCACCTGCAATCCCGCAACACTCAATCCCTTGCAAATCCTTTCCGCCTCGATGCGCGGAACGTCCACGTGCTTCTCCACCACCTCTGTCGGCAGTACTTTTCGGTTGCTGCAAGGGTTCCCTTTAAAGGGCTTTCCGAGGGTTCCATACGGATTTCTTGTCTGGCCTCTAAGGTTTAAGGCATGAGGGCCGAAACAAAGAGAATATGGGAGTTTCCGAAAATAGGGGACCCGAATGTAGTGCCCTGAATAGCAGGATCCTTATTGCACGGACCCCAAAATAAGGTGTCCCAATTTTCGGAAACTCTTATACGGCGTTTTTGAGCTGTTCTAAGACTATACGCAGGGGCCTTTATGGTTTTATACGTGCCTTCATGACTAGCATTGGGTAGTTCTCTAAATGAGGGTTTTTTTTGGATCCCCGATAAAGTACGGCACACGTCTAAACAGGACCCCCAAAGCGACCCTGATTTACAGAACTACCCATATACTAGTATGTCGGTTAGTGTGGTATGTCTACGACGAGGGAAAAGTGGCAGTGACAGTAGCAGTGGCAGAGTCGCAGTAGCAGAGGAGCAGCAGCAGGGTAGAAGTAGCAGCAGGAGGAGTACCTGTAGTGGTAGTAGTAGTAGTAGTAGTAGTAGTAGTAGTAGTAGTAGTAGTAGTAGGAGTAGTAGTAGTAGTAGTAGTAGTAGTCGTCGTCGTAGCAGAAGTAGTCGTAGCAGTAGCAGCAGAACTGGGGGCAGTGGCACCTTCATTTTGTTTCAGGGTTTCAGTGGCGATTAATGATTCGGGCTCTAGGATAAGTAAGACTTGAGTCTGACGGGTAAGGGTCTACTACAAGCAGCAAGGGACTCACTAGGCAGATCATAATGGGCAGAATGACACGTCAATGTAGGGTAGCCCTATCAGGATGCTCCTATACCTACACTTAGAACCATGACAAAATAATGCGGTTGATGAATATTCTCTAGGGTTTTATATGAACAAAATAATTCCTAAGGAGACTATAGGCTTGTAAACTGTGGCAGGTTGAAAGTAGGGTGCCGAGGGAAGAGAGTTTAGGGCGCTGGATTTAGGTTTCAGGGCAGCCCGAAGCAAAACAAAGCAGAGGACCCCCTTGTTGCCTGGAAAGCGGGCTCCGCATGAACATCAGTCTTAAATTCTTAGGCTCGATCCTTCAAATCAAGGTACGCTGGGTCGGGATACAGTCGGGTTTACGGTGCACCACAAAGTTAAGCTTGGTTTTCTCGGCCTTTTATAATCTACAGTAAACCTTCAAACCCTTCAAGACCCGTGCAGGAAGCCCCAAGTACACTGCTCCCCCGGAGCAACCTCAACTTGCGGCTGCTCGCGGAGAATGGTGTGATACTCCACCTCACCAAGAGAGTTCGTGGCTTGGGTCTTGTTTCGGGGTCGCGAATTCAGGGTGTTTAAAAGACTTTACCAGACGGATTCTGTCTATGCCAGGATTAGCTGGCCCCTGGCTTGAATTAGAACCCTTGGTGGTTTTCGCATTCGAGATACATGGGGGCTGAATTGGCAGCTGAACTCACACACAATATATATTATATATATATATATATATATACATATATGCAAAATATATATATATATATATATATATATATATATCTACAATTTCGCAGAAGGAATATTGGATGGAGCATCTGTACCCCAGGCCCGGCACTCCTTGAAAAAGGTTTCGGGAGTCGCCGGGTACAAGTGCAAGTGGCGACGGCACTCCGATAGGCTCGACTGCTGCAAAGGTTGGGGCTCCACGTTCAGGGACTGACGGGATCATGGCTGTAGGGTTTGAGGGTTCAGGGCTTGTCGTTTAGGCTTTAGGGTTTAGGGTTCAGGGTTTGGGATTCGGAGTTTAGGGTTTAGGGTTGAGGGTTTAGGGTTTGAGGGTTCAGGGCTGGTCGTTTAGGCTTTGCCTTAGGCTTTAGGGTTTAGGGCTTATAGGCTTCAGGGTTTAGGGTCTGGGGTTTGTCGTTTAGGGTTGTTCGATCTACCGTTCCACTTTCTACACCTGGTGAGTGCATTAGGGTTTCGGATCTACTGAAGGGTTTACTCGCTTTATGGGCCGAAGACCCTTGAGACCAAGCGAATCCGCCACTCCTTTGCGAGATGTGTCACTTCAACTATATGGGTTGTTGTCAAAATTATGGTCCCTTGTTGGGTCCCTATTATAATACGGCACCTGATATTTAGGGTATCCAAAAAGGGACCCTAATTTTGACAACCACCCACATGTACAAGCAGACTTTGACTGGAACTGTCCACGCGAGATCCCGAAATATGCACTCGCCAACGTTCCTAACAAGACCAAGGTACACTCATCAACGCCGTTAATATAAACCCTACTTCAACATAACGAAAATTTGAAAACACTTTACAGAACCAAGTTCTCGCTCGAGTAGCTGTAAGGCCCTATGACCTTGCAAACTGCCACCTGTATCCCATTGCGCTTCATTCTTAGAGTTCTGGGCGATCACGACGCTCCGTCCAAGCATCACAATACTGTTCTACCCTCCTTCAAACTAACATTTGTAATACGTTTGACCAAGAACCCTTAACCCACCTCTATAAAAACCCTAAACCCTCAACCCTAAAAATAAAACCCGACCCCACAAATTGATCCTCCATGGGCCTTCTTCCGCTCCACGTGCTTGACGACTTCTGCCTCGGCAAAGTATACTTGGAGGATCATGAAACTTAGTAAGTAGGGTTCTAAGTAATTACCTTAATTCAGGTTATAAGTAGATATAGCTATAGATACGTTACTTATAACCCTACATAGTAAAGTCTCCTGATTTTCCAAATACGTTCGGGTTTCGTGGCGGTAAAGACTTAAAACGCTAATCCATGGGCGCTTAGAATTCGGGGGCTTGTGACATATTGCTGATGTATGTGTCTGCGGTCAGCACTGCCGCAATCGTAGCTGAGCACAAAGAAAATAAAAACGGAGAGAGAGAGAGAGAGAGAGAGCGAGATGGAGACAAAGGAGTAGGGGCTAATTACTGCAGGATTTAAGCGATAGCACGAACCAGTGCACAAACCCTACACCCTAAATCGCTAAATAAGGGTGCAGTGTGTAGTGCTTATGCACGGGCGAGCGCCTTAAAGCCCGGCGATGCCAATGCGTGGTCGGGTGCCGCGAAACACCGCACTCTAATGTACTGGCTGCTACGCAATTCGAAAATTTCTTCGTAGCTTTATCGGAGGCACAAAGCCGCACAAGATTCTAGCCTTGCACATCCTATAAGATTTCCTCTCCCCTACCGATTTTGCTGAAGCTTCTCCATGCTCCTAACCTTCACCGTGTGTTAAGCCGATGATAGCCGATGCACCACGACTGCTCGAGCAATGTCGAGTCAAAACCCAAACGAGGCTGTGAAGTCCTATATTGCCCAAAACCCCAACCCTACACCCTCTTCTCGTGACTCTGCAACCCTGAGCTCGAACCCCCCAAACACGCAAGACTGGTGCATCCCTGATGTTTTGCACGGTTTAAGATCCCGAATAAGCTATCTCCACCAACAACTGCAACGTGTCTGGAAATGCTACAAAATCCATTAAAAACTATCGAATATAGAGACCTCATCACACCCCATCATCACACCCCACTAGCGTGTAAACCCGAGTTCTGAAACCCATTCCCTAAACCCTGAACCCTCTAAGTGCTAAGCTGTAAGCCCCTCACGTAGCATGGAAACTTTATAAAGGGGGTTTGGGCAAAACCCTCAGGCCTCATCAAAAATCTTCGGACAAGTAACCCCTCATCAAACGGTTTGCGACAGCCCGTCGCTGTACGTCTTAATCCCCAGCCGCGTAATCAAATGAAAAAGCCCAAGATGTAGAAGTCGGAAGAAGTAGTACTACTGCACATAGAAACACTGAGAGTTTTGCACACAGTCACGCTCGAAACGCGAGTGATCAGAAGCAGAGCTCCCACGAAAAAATGGACAAGACCCACCCACACCTAATGCACACCCTCGCAGCTGCAGGTTCAGGCAAGCCCCCAATCAAACCTTCCACTCCCGTCCCGGCCAAACCCTCCTCAGCACCCCGTGTCTCTGTGGGCAAAAGCCTGAATCCCAGCAGAGCACCCCGTGGTGGAGACAGGGGTGGATGGAGGACGATCCAAAAGTTGGTCCAAAAACTGCACATGCGTGCATTCGTGCTGCATACTAGTGCTCTCACACACACACACATCTATATATATATATATATATATACACAGCGAGACTTTTGCACACAGCCGCGCTCGAAGCAAGAGTGATCAGAAGCAGAGTTCAAACGAAAGAAATGGACAAGACCCACCCACATCTAATGCACACCCTCTCAAGGAACTCAGGCCAGTGGCACCTCCACCAATCCCCCGAAAGAGCTGCGACTTGATCACCAGGCCAACCAAGGCCGCACTGCAACCCGACCTCCTGCCTAACTCAAATCAAAGTTACTTCTTCCAGGTCTCATCAGTCCAACAAAATCCCCGCTCAATGCAATGGTGGTCGATCGTCTGCTGTGCAACCTGAACTTCATCCCATTCGACATACAGAGGCCTTCCCATCACGCAATGTGTGCACTCTGGAGAGGAATAGCGGGTGCGATAGAAAGCTCTCACGGAAGATGCTTGCTGGTAGATGGCTGTCGCAACTTCCAACATATGGTCCACGGTCAGAGTCATGCCAATCAACCCGGGGTCCATCGCAAAGTGCGGCGGCCCCTTTGTTGACCTGCATCAGCGCATCATCGGGAACATCAGGCACTGGGACCGTAAGCTCCCGTAGAATCCTCACGCCTCCTCGGCTAAATCCTCGCAGCCTTCGGCAACAGTAAGCCGTGACAGCCCAACGGTCGCCTTCCCAGGATTCTGAGGCGTGCCGCCGCCGAGCATCGAAACTGCAGACCAGGCCACGATTGCTGACGACCTCACTGCAGACAGGTCCCTCTGCGTTTTCAAACGAACTCTCCTCTGCGCCTCCAGGTGCTTCAACCCACAATCCCCCGAAGACATAGCCCCCCAACGAGATCAGGTGGTTGAGGTGGCCTTGCTCATTGTTGTCCGCATCGAGGCTGGTCCAGCTATGCTCGGGGAGCTTTGCTCTCGGCCAGCGGTTTAAAGCCTTGGTCACCTAGGCGTTTTCGCTGTGCCAGCTGGAGTGTCCAGAACCCTTCCGGTGCTTGCGAATAAGCTCTTCAGCAGATCCACACTCTCTTCGTTTCCTAATGGCCCCGACTTACCTGCTAGACCGGACAAGTGCGAGGCAAAACAAGGGAGGTCTCCAGCCCGGCGGGCTCGTCAAGGCAGGAGTAATGCCGTTGGAGCACACCCAAGAACTCATCCACCGAGTTTTCACACTCAGAGATCATAAGATGAGGCGTATTGCAATTTGAGCTTAGTGTCCCGAGGATCAACTTGTCCAAGAAGATACTGTACTGAACCAGCCCAATATAAGCTTTTTCACCCTCACACTTGCCAGCGGGTAGGTCGGATACCGTTGTCTCCAATGCCGAAATGCAAAGGCGACCATCAACAAAGCAGGCAGCTCGACTTGCATCCGCCTGCGTTTTCCCTTTTTACCTTTGGCTTTCCCGATGCCGCCTTCCGCTGGCTTCGGTGAGTTGTCGGGCGGTTTGTCGGCGTGCTGCCATCGATTCCCGAAGTGACCTCCGTCCATCCTTGATGCCCCGCTCCAGGGTCGTCGGCGTAGATCTCGTTGCAAGTCCCAATCCGCCGTCACCTTCTGTTGAGCACCCCTCAGCTCCTGCTCGAAGCCGCTTGGTCCGTCGTCATGATCAGTTCCAGCTGGGAAGCCTGCGTCCAACCCCCGTGCTTTGTGCAACCTCTAGAGCGTTCAACCTCTGGACTAGGACGTCTCAATGCTCCAAGTCCGTCGTTCCCGCAGACGAGGTCGATGGCGGTGGCCGGGGTTGTCATCCCCTTCACATTCCGACCCCAAGAGCTTCACGACAGTGGGCCCGAAAGTAGATTTGATGAAGACATGCCCGTGCCACTGCGGGCAGCTTGTTTTGCTCGATGGCCGACCCCCCACCCAGAGCTTTTGGAGCGGCTCTTGGAGCCTGAGAAGCGTCAAAGATGCCAACCGACCATCTCAGCCTTTCTACCCTTTCGGGAATGGGGGCCGAGTGAAAACTGACTCAACAGATGCGGGCGGCCCGTCTCGACCCGTCTCTCTTGTTATCCTTCTTGCTCTTACTCTTCTTACCCTTCTTCTTCTTCTTATCATGAGCATTGACGGTCATGAGCTGGAGCGCGGAACTTTGGGGAGGTCGAAGTGCTCGGGCTGCGATCTCATCATTCAACTGCCCACTGGTATGCCGGCCTGACTGATGACGATTCTCGCCTTTCTTCTGCTTCTTCGGTGACGGCTCATGCTCTATTCCATCTAGGCCGCCAGTTCCAAGGGCCGCAGCCAAACCTTCAATGCCCGGCATTCCAGTCGTTACCTCATCAGGGCTTGCTCCCACTCCCTTTTCAGTGTCATCGCCGACATGGCCTGGCTGACCAACCTGAGACCGGGAAACATACTCCGGATACGGCATCAGTTTGGTCTTGCGTTGTGGCATTAGCCACTTGATGTGATCGAACATGTCAGCCGTCAAGACGCAAAAGACATCAGCGTGGATTGCATCGCGGTACACGTCACATCTGGAAACATGGGTGCGGCAAAAGTGTATGGGTGCAACTCGTTCAATGCGGTACACTCCATATGTTGCGTTGACCCACTGCTCATAGTATTGGTCTTGGCAAGCGCTCACGTGTCGCATGAAGACTCTTCCATGATTGATGTATTTCTGGCTGTGCGGCACACTAGAACACTACCTTGCTGCTTGAAGCTGTCGTCAGGGCCAACAAGCTCAATCAATGCCTGACGCTATGATGTTCTTCTGGGGCCTTCCGTCCAGTTTTCCTCCAGCGTGGAAGAGATGTCATCAGGAGTCCCAGTCACTGGCACGGGGAGAGACGGGGGGACTCAAAGGCTTTACGAGCCCCAAAGCAATGTGTGCATTCAGTGTGGTCTCGCATTACACAGCAGATTTGCCACACAATTTATCAAGGCCCCTTCATAGGTCTCCATATTATGAAAAGAAACCATGAGGAATAATGTTACTAAATTTCAAGTCCGCCTATATATCACGTGCAGCTCTGCTGCAGGGGCCATTGAGGATCGACCCGAGCGGCTGGTGACCTGCGGTGACCTGAAATGAGGAATTTGGGTCTTAGGGCTTATAGGGTATAGGGATCAAGGCTCGGAGAGTTTGGGGTTTATCATGAATAACACTTAAAGGGTACAGGGCTTAGGAATTAGAGGGCTTGGGGTTTTTCAGGTACAGGGCTTTTAGGGTACCGGGCTTAGGGTTTAGGGCGTTTGGGGCTTAGGTCTTAGACGATTCACTTAAAGGGTTCAGGCTCTGGGTCGCGGGCTCTTGCTTGAGCTCGAGGGCGGAACTACGGCTGATGGACAAAAATCCTGCATTACCCATTATAAGGAATATACCATAGTTCCCATAGTTTAGAGTCCTTAGGGTCATGCAGGATTTTGTCCATCAGCCGTATTGCAAATTTATGGGCCGAGGCCTACAGGATGTGGATTGGGTTGGGGGTTTAGGGTTGGGGACTTGAGCATAACGGGACTTCTTCATGACCAGAGGGACCCCAAATTCAAGAAGCCCCCGCCCCAACAAGATATTCGGAGTATTCCAGCGATATCCACATTCTTTGGGAGGTTCGACCCATGTCCAAGTCGCTGCCAGGGATTGCTACTGTAAAGCCTTCTCTCGTGCAGGATTTGCCCCTACCCTCTAAAATTCGCATGGGCCAGAACCTAAAACACAAACCCCAGACCTAACAACCCTCAATACGAGAACCCTAAAGACCTGGTGAAAGGATCAGGAAACGAAGAAGCGAAGTCATGGTATAGCCAGAAGTAGGCTAGCAACCACTGTAAAACTTGTGGCCCCGCTCTTGTCGCCTACTTATCCTCTGGTCGTAAAACCCAGCAAGCGCCCACAAGACCCTTATCAAAGCCGACAACCAGCGTCCAAGCCAAGAACAAACCTTCCTCGAACATACCCTGAAGTCCGAACTTTAAAGCCCTGAACCTTCAAAAAAGCGGCTTTTATAGTTAGAACAATTAGGGTTTGGGGGTATATTCTAGCATAATGATAAGGAACCCCACCATAACGTTGGTAATTGTTTAGGCCCCTATATTACACTGCCTTACGAACGCTGCAGATGCAAGCCGGGATGCCGCGTCCACGTCGCCGGAAGCTGCGCGACGGGTGCGTGAGTGACCATCGCCGGCTCCTGGAAAAGCCGAGCCGCTTGCTTCTTCGGGGCTTCGGGCTTGTATTCTGCTTGCATGTGTCTGATGAGATTAAGGATTTGTCAGGGTCGGTCATTAACCGGCTCAAAATTACCTTTCTTGATTGCGTGTGCATTGGTTCTACCAACAAGAATTTAAACAGAAAGTGTGCGACTACTCCTCGGTTGAGAGGCTTTGCAGCCATTAGACACCCACGCAGTTTGGGCGCCGGGGTGCAAGGTTTCGGGGGCTTATAATAAGGCACCGGAAGAAAAAGTATCAGCACTTCACCAGGCTTGCATACGACCTTTAGTCTCCATTGTAGTTCCTGGTTGTGGTTAACCGAATTTGTGTTGTAGGATCATAACCATAAAACTGGTTAACCAACAAGTGCTAACTACAACGGAGGCTATAGGTCGGTCCGTTGATCGGATCCCGGGTCCCATCTCGGATACCCAAAGTAGCAGTTAGAATGGAGAAGAATAGTAAGCATAATGACGGCAATGTGGGTCCCTCATACAATGATACCATAGCTGTCGCTTCGAGCATGAAGATCCAGATTAGGACCTCCCATCTGCAAGCCCCCCCCAATCCCTGCCTGCGGTATGTCGTACTCTCCGCCGTGCATCATGCCACCTTCTGCGCGAGGGAGATAGAGTGAGACAGAGAGAGCCTGTGAAGCCCGAGGCCTCGGTTGAGGTAGGTTAAAGTGTACGAGTACAGTTAAAACTTGCGGGGGTTCTGTCTGCAGTTTTACGAGATATGTTTCATAAATTAGGTGGCAAATGCCGGGGGCTTAGTGGGGTCTTAGGTGAACTGATAATGACTGCAGATGCAAAAAGAACACAAAGCCTTATCAAGGCTTGCGGGCTCCCATTAAAACATTAAATCTGATGAAGCCTAGGGCTTAGGGTTCTACAGGGCTTTGTCAAGCCCTGTAGAACTAGAATTATAGAACTCGACGACGACTCGGTCGAGACTCAGAATCCTAAATTCCCCGATATGGATCCTAAGTAGCAGGATCCTCAACACAAACATCCCTGAATGAGGTGATCTACTCAGTATAAAACTAAGCAGGCTATCAAAACTAATATGTGGTATTTTACAGTCTACTGTATGTAGTACGTAGTTCGAAAAACAACTTGATGATTGAAAAGAAATGAACACCCCCCGAGGCCCGGTCACTAAACCCTAAACCCTCAATCCTAAATCCCTAAAGCCCTAAACCCTAAACTCCTAAACCCCCCAAACTTAAAACCCTAAACCCCAAAACCCTAAACCCCAAAACCCCTAAACCCTAAAAAGCCGCCTCCACTGGCCATGCCCTGCAGGTTGCCGTAGACGCCGTAGCTCAGCGGAGCGGATGTCGGCGGGCCCTCGGAAGAGTACTTAAAGGATCAGGGGACTTCGTAAGCAGGGCTCCTTTAAGGGATTCCATAGGGGTACTATAAGGGTTTAGGGTTTAGGGTCTCCTTAAAGGATCTTGGGACCTAGTAAGTATAGGGTTATAAGTAATGTAACTATAGTTATAGCTACTTATAACCCTGTTTAAGGTACTTACAACCCTTTTTACTTGCTGAGACCCATGATCCGCTAAGTATATACAGCTTTACGGGAGCTTGAGGTCGCCATAGCTATAGGCTATAGGGTCTAAGGGTTTATGCTTCGCTTTTAGGGCTGCATCGGGAGGCAGTCTCCGCGCACGCTGCGAGGCGGGTCAAAGAGCTTGATGCCCAGGTTCTTCTGCTATATCAATTCCTGGCCTGGAGGGCTGACCAGATCCTCAAGAATGCTGACAAAAAGCATTTTGCCCGCGCCAAAGTGGATGCTCCTTTTGAGAAACCCGGGTAAGGAGCCTGTCCCTCGACTCAGGGATGTCGTCACTCCGCCAAATAAGAAGCAACGTCTCCAGGAGATTGTTGCCGCAGGTGAGCATCTCGGGCACTGTTTTCGCGTCAGCAAGGATACCAAAAACAATCTGCAGGTTGCTTGCGCAAAATGCAAGCTGTGGGTGCAGCAGGTGCACTCGCGAAGGCCATGCCTGCAATGTCTTGCACTCTTTGGTGAGCTCTTCGTATTTCGCCTGCGAGCTGCACGTAGCGGAGTGGAGGGGCCTCAATACATAAAGCCGGATGTGGATTTACATAGGCTTTATATGCGTCTGGTAGTCTAGGGCGTAGGTTTGAGGGTCAAGCATTTGGACTTGGGGTATTCGGATGTTCAGACCATAACATGTGGAAGTCCGCTCAACCCATTCTGCAGCAGCTCACTGGACGTTACTATGTCCCTAAACCCTAAAACCCTATAGAACGCGTAGGTATAGAATCCCTCACACGAACCCCTCAAGGACCTGATGCAAAAGAATCTCTGGGCTTTTTGGGTTCGCTTGCCTGGACTCCCGTTGCAAAGTATACGGCCAACAGTCGTAGTCATCGGGCAATATATGAAGCATGTCTGTGCGACTTATACTAGTGGTCTGGTCCGGTGAATCAAACCCCAAAGTTTCAAAGGGCTGAACTCAACACCCTGAGCCAAAACTCCTAAATCCAAAAGCCAAGACTCTACACCCCCAAACCCAAACCCCAACTTTAAACCCCAAAGCAAACAAAACCGTCAGACGGTATCCCTAGGCGTCATGAGGGCATGCTGTCTCCGACTTGCGTTCGGTTCTACAGAAACCGAAAACCAGAGCCCACTGGTTTAAACCCTATTCCCTAAACCCTAAACCCTAGAGTCTGGCCTAGAGGGTCATTTTCCGTTTCGTGTTCAGGTTGTAATGGATCCTGGGCTACGGGCGTAGGGTCCAGGGCATGGATAATACGTACCGTAAACCCTAAGCCGAAAGATTTTCGTTTGAGGAGCAGCAGAAAGCCATCTCAAGCATCGAGCCCTGAGCCTGGTTCTGAGCGTGGAATTGAGGCTTCAAAGCTGTGGATTCGAGGGGCCCGAGCCCTAAACCCTCTATTTCGAACCCTAGTTTCTTCTAAGCCTGTAGTACCCTCAAAGGCAATCCTTAAGGTGCACTTAAACAGGCCAAGGCCCTGAACCCTTTGTAAGAACCCTAGTATGAAACCCTATAGTACACTCAAAGGCAATCCTTATAGTACCCTTCGAGGGCTCACCGGAACGGCCTGCAGAGTGCTAGCCATGGAGGGATCCGACTGAAAGCTCTGCGGACCCTGCATGGCTCAACTACACTCTGAAGCCGATGTGCTAAACCCTTAGCCCTTAGCTCTAAGCTCTAAACGCTCTTACCATAAATCCTGAAACCTGAACCCAAGATTGAAACAGACCGATGGATGTGCTGGGAGGTAGGTGCAGGAAGTTTTGGGAAGAGTTAGGATGTGGCTGTAAGTACTTCTGTCTTGCTGCCCTGCCTGGCACTTCAGATCACTGCTGAATCGCAGAGTCAGATCCCACGGACTAGAAGACCTTGAACCGGGAAAAATAAATCCTTGATAATTAAAAAATCCTAAACTCCTAAGCTTCAAACAGACATTCGTCGGGGGAGCGGCTGAAGTGAGATGTCTATGGAAGCACAGATACTTTGCTTGTTTGCAGTGTTGCGCTGCGCTTCTTGATCCAGAGAAGAAGCGGCGAAGTCTACATCGCGCCAGTTTTAAGCTTATGTCCTGGTCGCCAAACCCCAAAGCTCACCAGACATCCCCAACCCTGAGCCACCCTACATGCAACCCTCAAACCTAACCCGAGACTCAATTGCTTGCCGGAGGAATCTATCAGCGGATGATACTATTACAAACACTCCCTGAAGATAGGCCCTATGTTGCCACCGCAAGCCCGCACAAAGCCCCAGCACCACTCCAACAAAATTTCCAGCTCAGGGTCTACAGTCTAGAGTCTGAAAGGACCGTTGGACTGTCGCACTCCCTCAGGGTCGAAGGCTTGGGTGTAGCCCTTTGAAAGTTCCGGAAAGAGACCAGAAAAAAAAACAGAAGCATCCTATCTTTGGGCAATGAAAACCGCACGCCATGAGATCCTCATGTTTAATGCCGGGGCCTGTATTGCGACTTGGGTTCTACGATAGTACAGCGTATGTGTAGAAGGTATATAAGCAGATAACACTTCTGTTTTTCAGTATCCTGTGTTAAATATTCCGTTGGACAAGGTGAGCTTCTGCAAGATGTCCCCTTCTAACCCGAAGCCCTAACCGCAAAAAATGAACCCTCAACTGACCCTCAACCCCTGCACTCTCTGCATTTTGTCAGTGCAAGCACATTCCTCCACACCCTGCACGGGCAAATCCGAGAGAACTGCGGGGTGATACGCGTCTCGGAGGATGGAACGGAATCATGTTGACGGTTTCAGGGTTTTGGAGTTTTGGGCTTAGGGTTTAGGGATTTACGGCCCTGAGCCCTGAACCCATGTCAAATCTTGAGGGCCTTAACTAGGAGAGTTCAGAGATGTTTAGGAGTGGATTAGGGGTAGAATCGGGTTTAAATTTAGGGGTTCCGAGTTTAGGGACTTCCAGCCCGAAACCTTAAACCCTTTAATCAAAGTCTTGAGGGTATCGGCTAACCCGCAGCCCCCAGGTACCCTTTAATAGAGCCCTCCTTATGGTCCTTAATAGTGGGTATTTGGGGTATATTAGAGGGCACTTGGGGGTCTAGGAAAGAGTTCAGGGAGGTGTTTAGGGATAGACAGAATAGAAGCGGATAGAGACTTAAGCCAGGCCGCCTGAGACGCTGTACATTGGACTTCAACTGGAGCTAGCATTGTCAAGATGAGCTCCAGACTCTCGAACTCCACGAAAGAGGGCTCGTAATATACCCCGGGCGGATCCTAAACTTCTAAACCTCTCAGCACACCAAGCCCCGAACAGGATGGAACTTATAGCAACAAGACTGTTCAGGCGGTTGAGTAAGTACAGTTTATGTACTGGAATCCTCAGCAGGCTACTGGGAGGTTTTCCTCGAAAGTGGATTGCCAGTTAGGCCCCTTAACCACAGATCCACGAAAGATTCGTCATAAACATACTATTTAGGATTTGAAAGACTTTCTGAAGGGGTTTAGGAGTTCATATAGAAATCCTACCAACCGGGCCTGGAGCTCCTGTGGGTTCCCGCAGACAACGATTTTCGGTGCTGCAGGAACAGATGTGCAGATAAGGCCCCGAAACGAGCGCAACCCGCCTCGTGCGTTCTAAGTCGTGAGTCTCTTACCCTAACTCTGCTTTCGGGGAGCTTCTCTGTAAAAAAGGCTACTAGTAAAAGTAACCTATGTAGGTCTTCTGGAATTGGGGTACGGTATGATCGACACTTCCTCCAACCAAGACAAGAGACCTGGGACTCTAGCGGCAAGAAAGAACTGAGCTGTCACCACGATAGATGCTACGACCTTGAGAAGGCTTTGCAATTCGCGGGGCCTTCCCTCCTGTCTGGGCATGCTAAGGCATCTCCTGATTCTCAGGACATGCGTGCAGAGTCGCCAATTCGATCCTCTAGCACAAAAAACCTCTGCAAACCATATTTGCCGAATTGAACCAAACATGACTATCTTAGGCCGCAACTCCTGAACCCGAGCACTCCGTCAAATGATATGTTGCAGCCACCATTGAGCCATCACGATCTTAGCAAGGTAAGGTCTGACGGGCCCTCAACAGGTGACCCCAAGAACGTCGTCTTGGAAGATCGAAACACCAGGCCTGCAAAAACAGCCACACGATTTCGGGTTGGGGTTGGCATGTGTGGAGTTAAGGGTTGAGGACTTGGCGTTTAGAGTTTTGGGGTATTGGCTCGGATTCCTACGAGTACGTCATTTCAGCGTTCCGTTCGAGTTTGGGGAGGTCCCTTTAGTTTTCCCGGATCCTGAACCCTCAAGCCAGAGGCCCTGAACCCTTAAACCCTAAACCCCTAAACCCTAAACCTGGAACCCTCAAGCCCGAGCCCGTGAACCCCGAAACCCTTCCCGAAGCACGCCTGTGATGGTTGCCCTTCGTGATGAGCGTGGCTACTCTGTATAAGCCTCGGAGTAAAGCCAAAAGCAGCTCGCATAGTAAGGCTTAGGCTTTATCATACTACAGTTGCAAATATAGTTCATGGTCCACAATAAATAAGGGACCAAATTGGAGGCTGTAAGTAAGGCTTTGAAGGGCTTAGGCTTTTGAATCTTTTGACTATGGTGGTAACCGGAGTCAAACATGAAAGTAAGGTTAGAAACGTTCAGGGCAAGCCGGGGGCAAGCGATCAAAGCAGAGACAACTATCGAAAGCTTGTGAGCATAGCCAGAAATTCACGAAGCCGCCCTTGAAAACGCTTACAGCTGCATTTCAGAATGTGGTTTTGGGAGTCTAACACATAAAACTCGCCAACAGGGACTATTATAAGGGGAAGTTTTTACTCATTGTCCAAACCTCCATGTTAACCTCAAAGGCGAAGCCCTCCTCACGGAGTTTGTGAAGCTACTGAGCAGGCGCCTCGTCTTTCCCATCGGAGTGCCAGAATACCAGAGACTCTGAAACGAACCTGCATCGCGAAAGGATCCTGAGCATAAAGACCCCTAAACTCTAGAAACCCCCAACTAGGTCTCTGATCCTGATCATTTGGCCCCCCTAAGTTTGAGAACCGCCTTCTAGGTCTCGTAAAAAAAGGCAGCCAAGTGGCGACCTTGCCGCGCCTTGAGGTCTGCCCGGACTTTTGCCATCGCGCCCTGGGCCAAAGGCTCGGATTTCTCGTTTGAAATCAGCTGAGATTCAGCGTCCTTGAGGGTTTAAGGCTCCAAAGCACTTGACCAATTGACCTAGACCCCAAGCCCTAAACCCAAACTCACAGAGGTGGCAGGCCCGGCCTGTCCGATGGGGATGGACAGCTCGTTGTCTTTACCAGGCAGGTCATTCCTGAACGGATCGGCACGAGAGAACTCTTTATCCTTGTCGTGGTGTTTGAATTTCTGGTCGGGTTTAGGGACTTAGGCTTGAAAGGAATCTGTAAAGAACTTGTGTACGCTTTTACTCGGGGATTCGGATTTGAGACGGATATAAAGGGGCTTTCGAGCTTGATAAGATCTTGACATTCATGGAGCTCAACATTGGTCATACAATAGCGATATAAACTTAAGGACGACCTATTGTACCAACATACATGACACAGCTGGGGCGCTCTGACATGAGTAAGTGTACATCTGTTTACAGAAGTCTGAAAAACTAGTAATGAATAGTATTCCAGACCCTATAGCAGTCTGTGACAACATGCACCGAAACCAATTGTTTACGGCCCCCCACACGTTCACTCCCGAGGACCGGGCTTGCGACCGCCGTGGTGGAGATTCTTCAGCGATGGGTCATGCTGGTACAACCAGGAACGCTGAGTCCTGGGAGAGGTTGGCTTAGGGCTTTGGTTTAGGTTTTGGGGTTTTAGGGTAGTATTTACTTTATTTAGGGCAATTTAAGGTATTTAGGGCTTAGGACGCCTGTCTTCTAGTTTAGTGCAGCCTTTGGTGGGTTCAGGGCCTCGGGTCTGGGGTTTGCATGAGAGTGGGCTCCAGGGCGGGACTGGAAGGATGCCAAGTTTAACTGGGTTGGCCTTTAAACACCCTGAAAGATATTTATATATAGGGTCCCTTATAAACCCAAATAAGGAAAATAAAACATGCCCCAAAATCCAACCTAGTTAAAGCCTCAAGGATGCTTAACCTTGCGATTCCGTTCGAAGCTCCCGTGCGCATGTTGAGTTCCTTTCTTGCACGGTGCAAGCCTGATTGCGGACATCGGGACCGAATGAGGAGCTGGAGTTTAGTGGTTTCGGAAGGGTTTGGCATCTGAGGCATCAAAACCGCAGGGTTGGAGGTGCAGCGGGTCACGAAGGCGGGTTTAAGCAAAAAGAGTAGGTCTGAAAAATAAAGAGGATAACAGGTGGTGGAAGGTTTTGGTATGTTTCCAATACCATGCCCTGAAATGCCGAGCCCGAAACCCTGGGCCATACATATCGTTAAGACATGGCCTAAAATACCCTGACCGACTTGTCAGAACTTGTTGAAACCGACATTGCCAACATTAGTTCCCTAAGGTTGGCACGCATGCTCACCTTCCAAACCCCCCACACGAATATCGAAGTAAAGGCCCTTCAATGTTCGACTCCGACTTCCAACAAATCCTTGGCTAAGTAGAGAAACATTCCTGATGATCTTCCTGTGGCCCTACGGAGAACACATGGATATCATTTGGGTGGTTGTCAAAATTATGGTCCCTTTTGGGGTACCCTAAATATTAGGTGCCGTACTATAATATGACCTAAGGGACCCTAATTTTGACAACCACCCATTTGGCTAACTAACGGCTCTCGCAAACCGGAACCTCCACCCCCAAATGCACAGTCGGGGCCCTGGCCGGGTATTGGAGGCTGGATTGTTGGCGTCATTGTAGGCCTGTGCCATGGATTTCCGGGAGTCCCCAGAAGCACTTTCAGAGGTGTTGCAGAGGCCCCTGAGTATCCCAAACCTCAGCTCCGGCTAAACGACAAGTACCTGAAGACGATAATCAAAAACTGAGCAGCATCAGGATGCCCCGGTGCCCTTCAGTGGCGATTGGTGGGGCTTTGGATCGCCATCCTTCGAAAAGGTCTAAATGCCAGACTGAAAGCACCGATAATTACTACAAGGATCCCGACTACATCCTGATCGAGGAAGGGAGTTAATTCTGAGCCACAGGCCTGGGCACATGCAAGTTTATCTGCCAAAAGCTGCCGAAACCTCCACGTCTTCCCCTAAACCCCAAACCCAAAACCCTTGCCGCACCCCGCAAAACGACTCAAACCCTTTCTGCGCATCTGAACCCGTAGCCTAGCCCCAAAAGCCCGCACCCGCAAGCTAGACTTCACACAGCTTCCTGATATAGGGGCCTGATTAGACTAATATTTTGGGGGTTTCAAGTACACTACATACTATAACATGGGACCTTCAAAGAATAATATTGCTGTTTACCAAGCTTCGGAATTACTCCCTGCCTCGCCGCAGAGGACACCGACTTTCATGCCCCTCACTCGGCCCTGGCCCAGCGGGGCTCATATAGGGGGCCTTAATCATTAGAATAGGGTTCCTTTTCAAGGGGCCTATAAGGATTACTATAAGGGGTATTATGAGGGCTTAATGTAGTAATAATTAGAATGGGATTTTGGGGCCCATTATACTATGGTTATAACAAGGAGCAGCCCAAAGGCCCAAAATAGTATAGGTGATTAAGGCCCCTATATTATGCTTATCAAGGCTTCATCGGATAGGTGGTGTGGGTTTCATTCTTCAATCACTCCAGAAAGCTTAAACCAAGACTCACTGGGTCCTAGTAGGGTCCTTTTATGACGCATCCATATGAGTGAGGCATACTCGAATTTATGGGCCGTGGTTTGGCTTTGCAGTGTTGAGGTTGTGCGGGTGTGAGGTTTCGCGAAATCGCAGATGCACATCGAATCCTAAAACACGAGACCTTGATATGGGCAAGGCTCCACTCCGACGGAAAAGCGGCAACACTACCGTATGGATTTGAAGCAAACGGGTCTGAGGAATGGGGCATGTTTCGCAGATATGCCGCGCCCCCCCAACAGTGCGTTGGGGACGAGGTTGAAGGTCTTTAGCCTGCAGGCCGGGTTGAGTGAATCACAAACCTGAATTATCAGCACCACGCAAGCGACCTGCAGCACATGAGCATCTCCAAGCAAACACCAACCCCCCGAGCGCTGGAACTCGCAACAGACTTGACAAACTTGACACGCTAAAAACTCTTGCGAAGTCTTATTGCCCAAGGAAGCTCCGGGTGGTGTACTGTTTAGGGTTCACGGGCTACCGTGATGAGAGCACCGACGTGTACTCATGCAATACGTTGCCTCCTCGTGCTCCGTGCCCAGCCCTGCCGAATGCGGCACTGCTGCTGCATCCACCTGTTTGATCGCACAGGAATTCAGCTTCGAACGCGGGTTCGGCGTGAGGCTGCCTGAGTTTCAGGTTCGGGTTCCGGGCATAGGACAGCTTAAACTTAAGAGCTTGAGTTTTGGTCTTCCGGAAGGATGGAGTGTCTATGCGAAGGAGTGGCTTGCAAACGCGTCAGAAGAAGCAAGTGCAGTAGCTCTTCAACACCGGGTGCCCCCAATGTAGGGCGAAACAGGAGATCAGTCTTCATGCGAATCTTTTCTCAAGGCTCTTCATTACAACGAAACCTTTCACAACACTCACCTGCGTAGCCTCCTTGAGCCTTTTGTTGGCATCCCAAAGCCTCGGAGCCTGCTAAAGCCATCAGACTCAGAAGCCGCAGAACCTGCGTCAACTCCTAAACACACAAGGCTCGGAAGCTCAGTGCGTAATCGCTATATCTCTACCATCGAGTCATCAGGCCCTACTGCTTTAACTAAGGCATTTAAATATCAGCCACTTGCAAGAGAAGCTGAAAAGTCTCATCTCTTGGATAGGGGCTTGTGCCTTCTCCTTCTTGCGGCTGCCCTGGCCGGCAGGCAAGCACGGAATTTAAGCATGGGAGCTTCACAAATTCCTGAGACTCCAGCGACCCCAAGAAGCAAAGGAGTTCCGCGAAACCATACTTTCCCTTCATAGACGCTTGTTGTCTAAGGAATACTTTTAGCTCCCTCTTCGAGCCGCGGACTCTTGCAGAATCGCCGCGTTGCTTGGAGTGAGTAGATGGGCTCGCGATACGGGGTCTCGGAATCAAAAATCCAACTTCGCAGGGCTATAGGGCTTCGGGATTTAGCCCTTGGGATCTCAATCGAATTGTAAGCTTTCGGACTCGGGAACAAGCGGCAGGCATGTCTGCCGGTCCTCTACCTCTTGCGGATGAAGCTAGCAGCTAGACTACTTTCCCAGAGACTCCAATATACCTTAATTAAGGAATATTCCTCAAATTATAGTAGGATCCCTGATATGATTTAAGGAATATTCTTCACTGGGTTCGTACTTTGAATGAAGGAAGCATCGAGCTTTGGCTCCTTCCTTCCCACGGCCGAGCCTGGCCGTAGAACTCTTCGCTGGTGGTGCTGAAGAAGCGCTGGTCGTGATTCTCCTAAGGTCCAGCGAAGACTTGGGGGATGGAAGGTTTGGGGACTTGGGTGCATGGGTCTTGTGGGATTTAGGCTTTAGGCCTTCGAGGCGGAGGCAGACAGGCGCATCATTTCTTCCGGGAAGCTTTCACGTTGCGACGTCCGGAATTTCGCAGGACGACGTCGTGTCAAATTGTTGCACGGGCAATAACCAGCGCGTGATTGAGCTCGCATAGGCTTGACCCCCGTCGCGGCATGAAACTTTCGTATGTTCTTGCAAACTCTACGGCCGGAAGCCAAGAATCAACAGCTCTCCTGAGTCTCTTAGAGCCTGACCAGGCGTACGACATGATATTATGCCTGAGTGAGTAGTCCACAACCGAACCCTCACAATCAAGCACCGGATCCTGAATGCTATCTTCTCAAACGCCCAAACATTGAAATCCCAGACTGCACCAGGTGGATCCTAAGCCCATGCTCACAATCAACCCCGGAACCCTAAATACTGTTCGCCCAACCCTCTTAAATGGGAATCCGAACCTCAACACCCCTCCAACCCACACCCTTAAAGCCTCTAAACACCCAAAACCGCCAAAAACCCTCCCAAACACAGATCCGGAGTCTTCCCCTAAACCCCATAAACCCTAAAGGCCCTAAACCCCTTGAGGCCCGAAACCCTATACCCTAAACCCCAAGCCCTAAACCCCTACAATCTTCCCGTCCTCGTGACGGTTGAGCCCGGCTCCAAAGCCGCTTCGCGGCCCCGGCAGCTCCCTCTGCTCCTGGGAAGTCGCCGCGGCGCGGAATTTCTTTCCCCTTTTTGGGAGTTTTGGGTTTAGGGGTTTAGGGGTTAGGGGGTTAGGGGTTTAGGGGTTTAGGGGTTAGGGGGCTAGGGGTTTAGGGGTTTAGAGTTTAGGGTTTTGGGGGGTTTAGGAGTTTACAGAGTTCTGTAAGCCTGTAACCTTTTCTCCAAGGTGTAGGACCTGAATTTCTTTCCCTTTTGTTGAGCTTTAACGGACTTTTTGAAACCTTTTCTCCAAGGCTTGGGGACTAGGGCTTGAGGGTTTGAGGGTCCAGGGTTTAGGGTAAACGGCTTCATGTAAGGGTCGCTGAGGTTGTAAGGTTCTAATCTAAAGATTCCATAGGACGCTCGGCTTCTCATGTTGCCTCCACGTTTGCAAGAACATATTTACTAAACACCAAGTTCACAGGTAGACCGGTCTTTGGGCATTGCTTCCAGGGCAGAGGCTCTGTAGACGCCCAGGGTTTGAGCGCTAAGGCTTCGGGGCATAGCCCGAGGTTTTTTGCATCCATGGTGCAAGGCTGGCAGTGCTGAGCTTTGTGTTTAGAGTCCTGCTTTCTGGACACACAGAAGACACCTACAGGGAGAATTTCTGAAACATGCTCACGCTTTGCCCAGTGCAAGCTCACTTACATCGCACCCGATGAAACGCAGAATCTGAAGCCGAAACCGCAGCTCTCGGCTTTAGCCCGCTCTTAATCCCCGTAGCAGTTGTGGAACCTCAGCCTGAGCTCCAAGCCGGCGGGCAGACGGGAGCGTTCTCCGTCGTGATCATGGCCGGGGCCTTACTCGAAGGTTCATGGACTGAGGGTTTAGGGATTGAGGAGTCTTGTGGTTTAGGGCCATTGGGTACGTAATCAGAAATCGGGTTGGAAGTGCCACGAATAGAAGTTTTTCTAGAACAACTTATCCCTTGCTGAACCACCAATAGAAAACGTTAGTTCCAATATTTTCTAATGGTTTAGGACCCAACGGAACCTTGATGTTCATAGAACTCCATTACGATATATTGAGAAGGTCTGAAGAGAGGTTCGTTGCATGGGTGCCTCCGGGCTCTTTGCTGAAACACGGTCTTGGTAGGTCGGGACTCGCTGTGAGGCATTAGGAGTTTGGATCTTGATCGGCGAGTGAGAAGGCGGGGGCAGCGGCTGTCCAGGCTCCAGGATTAGCACTAGGCCTGGCAGCTTAGAAGGCAAGCGGGAAGCGTAAGCTTCGAGCCTCGCCGGTGACTATCTTTGTAGGAACTTTGTAGTTACAAGGAACCGTAGTGTTCGTTTCCACAAGGGCTTGGGGAAAACGGCTCCCGAATCCAGGACATGTTCCTAGTCGCAGCTTAGGACTTGCTGGCAGGGGCTGGGGCGAGAATGCGGCGAGGAACAAAAAAATCTAAAGTCGTGAAAGGCTGAGGGCGACAGCCACCTGGTTAACAACTGACCAAGCACGAACCTAGGCAAAGCAATAAGAAGAGTGTAATTGGGCTACGCCAAGCTATTCTGCAGCTAAGCCTTGCTGCGACCAGAGATGATCTTGACAGGTGGGATCCCAGACGACAACCATGCAGACTGTATACACGCAATGTCAGAGGTTCCGGGAGTAGGACTTAAGTTGCGGGCTCGGGGTTAAGCCTGAACTTACAGACATGTACACTTGAACAACCTTGGTCCCGGGCGATGGCTTTGCCTTTGCCCCAATCATTCCGACTCCTGCGGCGGCTGGGGACATCAGAAGAAAACATTGCTTGCAGAAGTCCCGCAGCTCCACTTGGAAGACCCCCCCTACATTTCCGCACATGAAAACATTGACTCAGATTCCTGCGGGTAACCGTGTGGACTCAAACTTGCATTGAAGGGAAAGCACGATCACAGTATGGATGGTTCGCAGAACCGTAACATTCCTACGACAGCACCCCCGCTGTGACGGCAACTCTGTTTGTTCCGACAGAAAACCTGTCGTGAATCGGTACTTTAGCTGTGTCACTTGGCTTGAATTCTTCTTTCACCCTTGTTGTTGAACTATCACGGAAGTAGGGGACAACAACTGACTGCGTAACCCACGTATGCGTATTGGGCACATGCAGTGCTGGAACTTTTTGCTCAGGAAACCGCCGCTCAAAGTGCGTGTCCGTCAATGACATGACTTTGGCAAGCTTCCTGGAGCAGCTATTCCTTTGTAGAACATGCAAACGATGACGCAAACGAGCGAAGCTGTAGCCGAGCATCGGAGGGTGGTATACAATCATGGCACAAACCTCGCTAGATGAGAAGGAATCTTGCAGAAACCGCAGCTTGGGCCACAAGTTGCCCCGGACACTGTAGCCAAGGAGCATGGGAAACGCTGCAATCACTCTAGCCACTTGCGGTTGGCTCAGTCCCACATCTTGAAGCCACGCGACGGTAGGCTTAAGATTGGCCTCGATGCTGCATCCCAAAACTTGAGGCATTGCAGCTATGACTTTAGCCACTTTCGGTTGGCTCAGTCCCACATCTTCAAGCCACGCAACGGTAGGTTTCAGATTCGCCTCGATGCTGAGGCCCAAAACTGCAGGGCTTGCAGCTACGACTTTAGCCACTTGCGGTTGGCTCAGTCCCACATCTTCAAGCCACGCAACGGTAGGTTTCAGATTCGCCTCGATGCTGAGGCCCAAAACTTGAGGCATTGCAGCTATGACTTTGGCCACTTGCGGTTGGCTCAGTCCCACAACTTCAAGCCACGCGACAGTAGGTTTAAGATTCGCCTCGATGCTGAGGCCCAAGACTGAAGGCATTACAGCTATGACTTTGGCCACTTGCGGTTGGCTCAGTCCCACATCTTCAAACCACGCAACGGTAGGTTTAAGATTGGCCTCGATGCTGAGGCCCAAAACTTGAGGCTTAGCAGCTATGACTTTGGCCACTTGCGGTTGGCTCAGTCCCACATCTTCAAACCACGCAACGGTAGGTTTAAGATTGGCCTCGATGCTGAGGCCCAAAACTTGAGGCTTAGCAGCTATGACTTTGGCCACTTGCGGTTGGCTCAGTCCCACATCTTCAAACCACGCAACGGTAGGTTTAAGATTGGCCTCGATGCTGAGGCCCAAAACTTGAGGCTTAGCAGCTATGACTTTGGCCACTTGCGGTTGGCTCAGTCCCACATCTTCAAACCACGCAACGGTAGGTTTAAGATTGGCCTCGATGCTGAGGCCCAAAACTTGAGGCTTAGCAGCTATGACTTTGGCCACTTGCGGTTGGCTCAGTCCCACATCTTCAAACCACGCAACGGTAGGTTTAAGATTGGCCTCGATGCTGAGGCCCAAAACTTGAGGCTTAGCAGCTATGACTTTGGCCACTTGCGGTTGGCTCAGTCCCACATCTTCAAGCCACGCAACAGTAGGTTTCATATTCCCGTCGATGCTGAGGCCCAACACAGAAGGAAACATCGCAATAACTTTAGCCACTCGCCCGTGGTTCAGGCCCACATCTTCAAGCCACGCCAATGTGGGCTTCATTCTGGTCTTGATGCTGCAACCCCATATAGCCGGAAATTTACGAGCAAGAAGTTCTGTATCCACTGAAGGTAGCTCTGCTTGAAGAAACGTCTGCATGTTTGCACGCTTGGCCTCCTTGTCGGTGGTGAGGACAGCCTTGCACACAAACTCGTGTGACTTGTGAAAGGCATGGCTTCCTTCGTCGGCTTCGAAGAGTCGTAGTCGCTCGTAAACTTCCGGAAGCATTTCGTCTTTCAGCTCCCTCAACACGGCCTGCACTGTCTGGACAACAGCTTTCAACAGCGACGGTTTGTGGCCTGCGCGCCAAACATCCACTAACACCTCCAACCGGCCATCCAAGCCTCCGAACTCACGGGCGGAGTGGCCAAGTCGCAGTACTCGCGAACCCTCCGGCGCGTATCTCAGCAGAGCTTCCGTTTTTCGTGCATCAGCTTTGCAGCCCTGTTCGTCACAGTGCCGGTAGTGCCCATCATACTCCACAAACAAAGCAGCACCTTCCTTTCTCAACACGCCATACGTGGACAGATCCGGGCAGAGCCAGCGTGAGCCCCATGTCTCTGAAGGCTCCACCGGAAAGTCCCGGAAGAGCTCCTGAATGGGTTTCTCCGGCATCACGAGCACCGCCAGGTGAGACAACAGCTCCACCTCTGCCGTGCTGCGATGTACCGCGCGAGGCCTTCCTTTCTTCCACCACCAAGGCCCAGTGCAAGCCGCGATGCCCCAGGCAAGGAAGGACAACAGCAGCATCTTCCCACAACATTTCCACGAGCCCTTTCGACGGCTCATGTTCCCTTCAGGCGGCTGGAAGGTGTCAAGGCTGCATAGCAGGGCAGATGACACGTGCAAACCGATTGCATCAACCGTTCTGACAAGCCCTACAATAGCATCCCATATCTGCACGGCAGGATGTAGATGCCAAGACGGGCACAGCCAGCCCAGGAAGCTGGACTTGGTGAACCCCGGAGAGACGACTTGAAAAGCATGCTTTGGGCCTTGGCTATTACTTCACCCCAGCAAAGATGCCTTAACTGCCACCTTTTGAACTGCTTCCTTCCTGGGAAACTTTCTAAAATCCCCGAACTGCAAAGAAACAGAATCACAGATTGCAAAGGGTCCTAGGGTCCCGGAAGTCTGCGCCGTTTGTGGTGGCCTGCACAGAGATGTTGGCGGAGAGGGTAGGGAAAGGAAGGACAAGTGGCAGGAAGGGAGGGCGGAAGGTCCGAAACGAAGGGCGTACGACAACTGCAGTGGAGTGTAGTGTTTTGTGCTTCGGGGGCTGCGGTGCAGATTGATGTGGCGGTGCTCCTTCAGCCCCACAAGGAATGCCTCCGGAGACAGAAAACGACCTTTCCTGACAGCCTCAAACCTGTGAAAACCGAAAGCCCCATCGGTGGTGGACGTCTGAAACCCGAGATTCGCATATTGGCCAAAATCGATCAGACCTGTCTCGACGACACAAGTTGTGAGCGGGATGCACTCCAAAACGGACTCCCTGGTAACTCAAAGCCCAAACTCCGGCAGAGCCGACAGCAGGCAGTTTTTCACTCGCGGCAATGCTTGGGATACACAGCAAGCCCCAAAAAACTCTGCAGGTGCTTCTCTTCTTGCAAATCGAAAACGGCTAAAGCGGGTTGTGGAGGGCGGGAATGGCTTACAAGACGTTCTAGGATTTTTTAGGGTCCGAGGTGAGGTCGATATGTGCGCTGGTTTACAGTAGGTTTCCCGAGCCTGTTTGCCTACCGACTACCTCCCGAAACCCAAAAAAAACCAAGGCCCGAAGACCCGATGTAAACCCTTCAAACTCTTCGTGTCTCCTTGAAGGGATGAACCCTTGGATGAATGGCCGCCTGTAGGTCCCAGAGAAGGTATGCTGGCCCTTTACATCCACTGAAAATATTCGTAAATGCGATTCCGATCCTCTTAACTAATCCCGCAACAGGGAAAAATCGAAGATGTCCCAAAGGCCTAGTTAGGAAAGTATGGGGCTCGCCGTGCTCTCTGCGTGACGCCGGAAGGTCTCGGACCCTGAAGCGCTTTGGGGACTCGGCAGTCAGTGGGCCTTGGCGCCTCCTAAGCTCGGGCTTTGGGTTTAGAGTTTAGGGTTTAGGAGTTTAGGGTTTAGGGCTTAGGAGTTTAAGGTTTGGATGTAGGGTTTAGGGGTTGGGGGTTTAGGGTTTTGGTGGCTGTTAGGGGTTTCTGGGGTTTGGGGATTGGGATCTTAGGCGCGGTTTCTTCCAGGTTAGCTGAGGGCCTTTGGGGTTTCAGCGCTCACCTTGCCCACGGAAGCCGAGATGCTCTCCGAATCCTCCGAAATGCCTTAACTCAACGACGAGTCAATGCTTTAAAGGACGATGGACAGAGTTCCTCAATTGATGCTATGTCTGTGTGGAGTACTCTTCAGGCGCATACAACTTGCTCCCACAGGCTACTATTATTCACAAGGAGTGTAACATGATCTCAGCATCCACCTCTTCTCAACTGTTTCTTGTGAAAAATACCGTGCAGTTCAAGGTCCTCCCTGAATTACCACATTTTGGAAGATTCGGGTTTTCTGTGGCAGTGAAACAGAAGTCATACCGCCGGGCGAACAGCAGCTGCTGCCGTCTTAGGGTCCGCCGGGCGAAGGACCTGTGCCAAACCAGGATGCGAGGCTTTTCAGGGAAGTTGGTTCAAAGGCTTCGAAAAGGTGTTGAAGCAGAAGCTTGCACTGCCTGGTAGCACAGGCGTACTGTGCGATTGTTGAATACTGAGAGTGGCTTGGCTGGAGGATGGTGTCCGAACATGACTGTTTACAATCTTTGTCGGAAGCGGTTCAAAGCCCTCAAGGCCAACAGCTTTAACCAACATCCACATGTTAATCGGCCTCCCGAGGAACTACTCGCCGATCAACTTCACGAGGAGCTCGTCGACTCGGCTCTTCACCTCCTCGGCAATGACGGCTGCTTTTTCAGGATCCGGGTTCAGGGGCTCGTGGATCCAGAGAGACCACTATGCACCCTAAGTCCTACCTTGCAGAAGCTCTGAATCTGAAAAGCTGAAAATTGCATAGAGCCCTCTATAGTCTTGGACCCTCATCTGTTGCTTTCGCAAAGTCTCGGCTCAACGGTATGTGGCTTGCGAAGGTTTAGGTTTGATGAGAAATGTTGAACACACCAGGAGCTTAAACCTTGCGAATCCTCAACACCGAAGATGAACCCCGGAGTCTCCGGACTTCTACCTGGAGCCCCCAACGCTACAAGCTGGCATGAATCACAGCTCCGACTTTGAATCGGTCGCTGAACGACTGCCTTGAAACCTGCAGCGAAAACTGCTGCCGGAGCACACCCCATTGGAACGTCTTGTCGTCTACCAGGCCATTCACCTGCGTTGGGTGCACATGGGCAGTTCTCTACATGAGGATCGCTTTTTGGGTCCTAAACCAAAAGGAACCATAATTTAGAGAACTATCCACATCTTGCGATCGGTCACGGAGATGAAGCTGAGAGCAGGCAAAGGTTCAGATGCCTGGATACATCAGACGAGAAACCCAGTGCAGGCGACATGTCTCGAGGAATCTGCTGGAGTTGGCTGTTGCGACTCTTCGGGGTTTCAGGCTTTTGGTGGCCACTGATGGAAGAACCACAGCCCGGTCCAGTTGTGCCCTGTACAAGGTCAAGATTCCCTATACAACTTCTAGTTGTGGCTGAGAGATACTGACAGATCCGCATTCCCCCTACACCATCCCAAAGAATTGTCGGAAGTGTTCTCGCTTAGGGAGTAAAGGCGTGCTGAACCCAATACATGGAGCCAGCGAAAGAGACCGAGAGAAAGATGGGGAAAGCTTCATCTAGACCTGAATCCCAAATCCCCAAACCCCGAGACTCCTGCTCGCTTTTTCTCAGAAACGCCGTGACAGCAGACTTCTGATCTTTTCTTTGGGCTCTCTCACACCGCCTCAGCAGCCGTTTGACAGGTGTCAGGTCAAGGGTGAAGGTATGTGGCTGTGCTGCTTGTTCGCAAACGCAGGGAAGGACGCTTGTAGAACTTTGGTACAGGCCAAGCCTACACAAACCAAAATTCTTGTGGTACTGAGTCCCCCAACGATCCGCCAAAAGCTTGAAAAGCTTGTCCTGGCAGCATGCCCGGGCACACTTGGGGGTCTCGGCGTTTGGGTCAAGATTCGGGGACGAAAAGGCCAGTCTAAGTTTGGCTTCATAAAGACCTCAAATAGAGATATCGCGAGTGGAACCGACTTACAAAGATTTTATAAGCTACTTACCAGCTCTCTCCAGCTGCTGATCATGCCCTCTACGAGTTGCCTACAATGATTGCCCCTCAAGCCCCACCCCTGGCCTGGAACCCTTTATCTAGGGAACCTGGATCACCCCTGTCTTCTTTAAACACTCGGTACCCTAAACCCCAAACCCTACACCCTGATCCCTAAACCCTAACACCCTAAACCCTAAACCCCAACACCCTAAACCCTAAACCGCATCTGTCATTGAACTCAAGAACTCTGCCGCAGAAATCTTGCACTGTCCTAACGTAGAGGCTGGACTCCCTGCGACCCCAGGTGAATTTACAGCTTAAGGTAAACAACTGACCGATACACTCAATTTCTTTAATGATCGCTATCCTTATCCTTGGTAGGGGCGGGGAGGGGAGTGCATGATGCCACTTCTTCAGTGCCACTGGAGAAGCCCTGAAGATCATCGCGACATTCTTGCCCTCTTATCTTCTAGTAATCTGTGGCGGCTCACGTATTGTCCTGAGCAAACCCTAAACTGGAAAGCCCTTCACTGCAGAACGCTATACCTGGAACTTGCCTTAAACCCCAAAACTCAGACGCAGAATCTGCGGGACTTTTAAAACTCAACCCCCCCACCCACCCCCCGAAAGATCCGGAGCTGCGACCTGCACCTCTTCCGCTGACAGCGTCCTCCAGTGCGGATTAAGCTTAGAGGACTAGAAGTTTAGGAGACCCTAAACCCCTAAACCCTAACCCCTCCCCTAAGCCCTAAAGTCTACAGTAAACTCGAAGCGTTCAGCCCCAAGCCCGAAGCTAAGGTTAAGTTGTCGGTGCAAGGCTGCGTGGTTCGGGACTCAGTGCTCCGGCCGAGGGGGCAGCTCTAGTCTTATATAAGAACGAAAAAGATCCGAACGATGTGTATGACGCTGTGTTGAACGATAGCGGACCCTTCATTAGCACCTCAAATAATACCAAAGCGAATAGCACTGCAGGACACCGGCATCACCCTGAAACAAACTCTACTAACACTGAGCCCCGCACAACCCAGGAGGCGGCTGCAGCTGCTCGCCTGCCTGCACAGCACGACGTGGGTGTGCCTCTAAGGCCTATATGGTTTAGACTGATTTAGGGTTTAAGGCTTAAGGCAATCCACTGGACTAACTTCAAGGTTGTTGCACAATTGAGCAACGGACGGACAAACCTTCTTGGGAGGGGTTCAGCCTAAACCCTAGACCCTAAACTCTAAACCGGGACGGTGCTCGAATCGAATGGCCATGCGAGACGGGACCGTGGGAAAGACCAAGCTGGACCGGAAGAAAGTAGCTATGGCGCTACAACTACTGCTGATGATAAAAATCCTGCAGCACCTTAAGGACCCTTGACTATGGGAATTATGGTATATTCCTTTAAGGAATATACCATGATATAATTCCTGCATTACCCATAATAAGGCTTATTATGGGTAATTCAGGGTTTATACCATCAACCGTAGGAAGCTGCTTGACGCAGAAGCGACTTCCGGGTTGTGGGGTTGAACCCAGAGACTCCAATATCCCTTAATTAAGGAATATTCCTTAAATCATATTAGGGATCCTACTATAATTTAAGGTATATTCCTTAATTAAGGGATATTGGAGTCTCTGGGAAGGCTCATGCAGCTACGATCAGAGCGCCCTTGCTCAGATGGTTGAATGTTACGAAGTACCCCCCTTTGTTGCAAGAAGGTCAGGCATGCAAACAGTATCTATTTGTCTGTTTTCTGCTAGAAACCAAGATACAGACTTCTTTTTCGAAAGTAAAACCAAAATTAAAATACAGACTTCTTTTTTAAAAAGTAAAACCAAAATACAGACTTTAAAGTAAAAAGCTGCGGCCGAGAAGCGGAACCGAGGCGCGGGAGCATCCACCGCACAAAGGCGGCGACCTGCTTCGCCTTCCAACCGGTCCGGAAGGCGCTGGGGTTAGGGTTTAGGGTTTAGGGGTTTAGGGGTTTAGGGGTTTAGGGGTTTAGGGTTTAGGGGTTTAGGGTTTAGGGTCCGCCGGGCACTTGGTGACAATGCTAGCAACTAATGATCATAATGGTGGTAATGTTGACAACTATATGCTGAGAGTGATGGCAACTAGTAACTGCTGCGGCAAGGTAAAATACGACAACATGCTCTAAGATGCACGAGAAAATCAAGATTCTTGAGGAGAATAACAGTAAGTGAACACAGCATAAGACTACATGGCAGGTCAACGGTCTACTGGGGTTGGAAGTGAATCATATTTAGAAGCCTCTGAGAACTTTCTCTTCGTAGGTACGTAGCAGGAGCCTTGGAAGGATCGCGATTCAGTTCTGGCACTTGGCCTTCACAGCACAGGGGTTTTGATCGTGGGGCTTGCGGATTGAGGGATTAGAGGTGTATCGATATGTATGGTTCATGGGGTAGTCATGTGTAGATCGACCTGTAGATCTCAAGAACTCAGCGTTTCGGGTCGTGTTCTACCACTGAAAGCTTGCAATGACTCGACAGGCTCATGCAGATTGACCTTAGGCATGTGGCCCCCCTAAACCCTAAACCCTAAATCCTAAACCCTGAACCGTGGCCCCGAAATGCTAAGCCTGAGGAACACTCGAACCTGAATGCAAAGAGAGCCTCAAAAGGAGGCACTGCAAAAAGTCCGAAGTGCTCGATGCCAAAATCTCGGAACCCTGAAGCTCTGAAAACTACAGACCCTACCTACCTGTTTTGAGTTTGGGGTTTAGGGTTTAGGGTTCTAGGATTCGGATCTGTAGTAGAGTAAACCTGAATCCTAAATCCGAACCGCTTAAAACACTGAACGATAAATCCCTGAACCCTTGTAGTAACCCCTCTGACACCCTTTAAAGGACCCCCGAAAGGAGCCCTTAAAGGAACCCTTGAAGCAGCCTCCGCGGAACCCAAGGGATTCTCCGATCCAGCCTTAATGGGCCGAGCTTTCGTGCAATCCTCTTCCCCCGGCGCATCCGGGAAGTGCTTGCCGATGTACTCCTGGTCGCGCTTTTTCGGCTTAGGGTTCCTTAAAAATTTCCTTTCCAAGGGGTCTATAAGGATTACTATAAGGGGTGGGGGGCGTATATAGGGGCGTATATAGGGGCCTTAATAACCAGAATAGGTTTTTGGGGCACATTACACTATACCTATCTATAACCACAAAAGAGAACCCTAGAAATCTGGTCGCGTTCTTTCGGGCTTAGGGCTCAAAACTCATGCACTTCTTTAGGGTGCAGGGTTCAAGGTTTAGGGTTCAGGGCTGATCCATTTCTGGGCCGGGCTTCTAGGACTCAGGGCCTACGGCTTTGCAGCGGTTGTGCGGTGCGAGGATCTGTTTGGCTCAGCTTTTCTCGGATCGTAAGACTTTGTAGGGGCTGTGTTTATCGCTTTATGCTGTCTAGGATGTCGAGTTTAGGGATTTGGTAGGTTGGGGTTTTAGGGTTCACTTTTATGGGAACGATCGACCGACGAATTGAACAACCTAGTGGTTTACCGTGCAGTTACGCGCTCGAATGGGAGCTACGCACTGTCGACAGTGGCGGCTGCTCTCGAAGTTTCAGTTAGCCTACTTGCTGAACCTGAGCACAACTGCAGTTTGATGCAGCGGGAGAACCCTAATATAGACCACAGAAATACATTCGAACCCGTGTCATCTTTTCAATAAACCCAGCAAGAGATCCCTTGTCGCAACAATATCGTAAGCTTAGGCATGGCATCTTTGGGAGGGGTCGAGCTCTCGAAGATCACTTCGCAAACGCCAAACTTTGCACAACACTGGAAGCCCGAGAAAATCATGTAAAACCCTGAAAAGCTTCTAAACCCTTTCGGGAAAATCTGTCCTAAACCCTGAACCCTAAGTCCCAAACCCTGAAGCATCCGTTGTTTTCTCAAGGGTCCCTCCTCGATGTCGCGCATGAGCACAACATCCTCGCATCTCGGGCCGACCCCGTAGCCTCAGCTCTGACAAGGGAGTTTCCGAAAATTAGAGGTACCTCTAAAGGGACCCTTTTAGGGTTCGTCAGAGGGATCTATATATGAGGGTTCTATAGAGGGTTTAGGGTTTAGAGTTTCCGAAAATTGCAGGTACCTTAGTTTGGGGTCCTTAATAACAAAGACCCTATTTCGGAAACTCCCACAGCTAAAAATCCAAAAGATTCTGGGAGCTTGGGGGGGATCCCTTAATGTAGTAGCCTTAATAATTAGATTAGGGTTTTGGGGCCCATTATACTCTTCTTATAATCATGAACCCCAAAAATAGTGTTGGAAATTAAGAAATCCCCTATATTAACCATGTTGTTCGGTTTTGTAGTCCGGAACAGATTGCGGAATGATTTAGATCCGGCTGCGTATTCAGACCCTAGTGACCGAAGCTCTTTGGGCTCTGGATGTGGGGTTCAAAGATCCCAAAGACTCCCCCTCCGCTTCCTTAAGCCTAAATAAAGCCCACTTCGGGACCTAGGGTTTAGGACTTAGGGTTCGGGGATCTCCAGACCCGCCAGAAGCCAGTTTAGATTAAACCACTGAACAAAATGTTTAAGGCGCAGAATCGGTCGGGCTTTCCCTTAAAAGAGCAGCAGAATTAGTAAGACAGCGAGAAGGAGAGCTGCAAGCCTGGTGTGCTGGAGCTCCCAAACCCTGAACTTGAGAGCCGGAACCCTAATAACACGTAGAAAAGAGCTCGA
Organism: Symbiodinium sp. CCMP2592; assembly: GCA_905221615.1. NCBI lineage: Eukaryota > Dinophyceae > Suessiales > Symbiodiniaceae > Symbiodinium > Symbiodinium sp. CCMP2592. The sequence goes on from CAJNDT010001291.1 coordinate 700,234, forward strand.
AAAGCCGGTGAAAACTTCCTTTGTGTCTGCGAGAATGCTGTTGACTGTTTTAGAGGTTTGCGACTTGGGTGATTTGGGATGTTGAGACGAGATGGCTGCTCACTGCTTCTAGAACGCTGCTAGAACTTCGCCACAGCCTCATTGGAGGAAGCCTTGAAGCAGCTGCGATTCTCGTATGAGCTTCTGTCGATAAGTAAAACAGACACAAGGCAACATGTCACCAATAGGGGCCACAAGAAGATTCCTAAAGTAGCACCACATGCCCCCTCTCAGCACAGCCCCACAGCCCTGTCATCCCGAATGCTGACCTTACATCGTCTCAGCACCCGGCTCACCCCGGAGCTCAAGGGGTAGTGCTCAAAGAACCACATGGCCTGGCTGGACTCACCGCTGTGAAAGTTATTGCATGTCGCATCCGGGGCAGACGGCGGGAGTGCTTTGCGACTGCAGGGTCTAAGGAAGTTCTATCCTGAAGCTCCCGTGGAGTCGCGGCGCTGGGCCATCATGTCATTAGGGCTTGTAGGGCTTGACATGAAGACTGTGCCTTGCATGTTGTCTCTAACCTCTGAGGCATGGCGAGGCAAGAGCGTAAAGCTCCCCGGACTAACCGGCCACTCAGAATGCACGAATGCCCACTTCCCTGCAGCAAGCCATGGAGTTCTAACCTTAAACTCGGCTCTGCGCTAGACCCCAAGTGCCGGAACGTAAAAACTGGACGGAAGACAACACTCGTGCTCCAAGTATGACCATCAGACCTTTCGATCCCTGAATGAAACGACTTCGAACGTGCAGGTACCCAGTCCACAACATACCAGCAGCAAGACAACATAAACAACAATGTTCATGCAACGAGGATATATGCCAGTAACCTGATAGTCAACTCTAGTAATCAATCTAGTAACAATTCCAGTAAGAAGCTGCTAGCAGCAGCAGCAGCAGCAGCAGCACAAGCTAGCAACAGCGCAGTTTATATTCGTGCTACTTTGAAGAGCAGGAAGTATAACATCAGTCACAAGGCAGCAAGATGTCCATGAGGGCTGCGCCATAGACGTGGTCTCCGGCGTCAGCGACTGCACGTGGTGCCACCAATATGGCCTCGGTTTACGGGCTGGGGTACACCAGGAAGCCCATACCATGAGCATGGACTGGTTTAACCCTGGGATCCTCGAACCCCGAGTCCCAGGACCTTCAGCCCTGGACCTTGGACAGTATAGGCTCTCCGGAGCCTGAACGAGAAAGCCCCGAAACCCCCTGGGCCCCATGTTTCGGCTGTTTAAGGACCCATCATCATCTTCCGATCTTTGGCTTGAGGTCCAGTCCCGGACTAGTGGGTCGACCCCAACCCCGTCTGGGAAGTAGATTCCCCAAATCGTCAACTAACCTATAATAGGCACCCATCAAAAAGTACGAACTTGGGTGCTCTGCTTCTGAGATCCTTGGAGGGAAAGAGAAGGCAAGGAGGAAGATTTGGAAGAATGCAGCGAAGACAATAGGTTTGCAAATATGGGTGTCCCTGTGACACTAATTACACCCAGCATCAAGATCGATGAATCTGAAATGACTATAGAAAAGCTTCCACCTTCGAACTATCTCCTAAGCCCTTTTCCTTAAGCTTCGAAATGTTCCGGCACCCGCCGATCTACACAGTAATGACGAGGTCCAGAAGCCTGCCCAGACTGGAACATCCAAAGTGCGACATCAGCATCCACCACCCCTAAAGCCCCGAAACCTAAGCCCCTAACCCCTCTGCCACACCCAACTAAACATTACTAGGCCCTTCCGAAGTCCCAAAACCTGAACCCTGAACCTTACTACGTACACTTACACCCTACCTAACCCCTCTGGAGCCCTATAGGCCCCAAAGCCGAAATCCTCGAAACTTGCGGCACTCCAAAAGGGGCTTGCAAACCTGACACCCGGTGTTGCAGTTTAGGGCTTTGAGGGTGTTTATGCGAGGGTTTAGAGTTTAGGCCCTATATAAGCTCTAAACATTTTACACCCTAAACCCTCGACCTGAAACCCTAAACCGTAAACCCCTGAAGCCTAAATAAACCCTACAGTTTAGGGCTTAGGGCTTTAGGGTTTAGTGTAGCTTTCGGGAATCCAGGCGCCCGGCGGTATGTACAAGGCCTCGCCTGGCTCCAGCTCGACCTTCGCAGGGGGTTTGGGCTAAGCACACTAGGGGGGTGTAGGGGTTTTAGGGGTTCAGGGGTTTAGGGGTTCAGGGGTTTAGGGGTTCAGGGGTTTAGGGGTTTATGGGGTTTAGGGGTTTGGGGGTGTAGGGTTTAGGGGTTTGGGGGTTTGGGGGTTAGGGGTTTAGAGATTATGTGAAAAAGTGGTCAGGGTTTAGGATATTGGGTTTAGGTCTTATGGTACGATAGCAAGGCTTCCATGCTTTATGACGCTACGGATTAAGATGCGCAGGCTCTAGGGGTCAAGAATAGAGTTAGAAACACCACTCGGTTGGGAAGAGCCCGAAAAGAGAAAGCGAGCAACAGGCTTCTGAGCACAATGGAACCTGGGCCCTGGTACGAGATCTGCCCAGGGTCGTGGGCCTTTCCTCAAAGAGGCGAGGTATCCCAGATGGTTGCTTGTGGAAAGCCACGGTGGCTTTGACCCTAAACGCGAACCCTTCCTAAGTCCTAAACTCCTAAACGAACCCAAAGCCTCAAAACGCTCTGCTTCAATTCGGAGGCTATTAGGGATGTTCATCCTTCCGTCCTGCGATTCGCCGGCCGGGGCTCCGGCCATGTAGCCCTTGGCATTCTGCCATCCCGGAAAACGATCGCCGTCTGGGGCATCCAGGTCCACCATGCTCCTGCTACGGTTTGGAGAAGATTCGGGGACCTTCCTACCTCACCTCACATCCAGAAGGCTTCTGTGCCCTGGTGCTTGCTACGACGCTTCTCAAAGCCCAGCCCAGACCGTCAAACCTGCAGCCCTGCAGAGCCCCGGGGTCCTAAAGTTGCACCCTGCAACCTAAGGCAAACTCTAAACCAATAAGACAATCTTAGTAGAAAAGTGTAGCCGAGAACACCATATAAAACCCTGAAACCAAATGCTAAAGCTTTGGAAGTCTCTCGAGGATCCAAAACCCCAACACCCTAAGCCCTACCCCAAGTCTTTACCCCAAGTCTTGAAACTGGCCGGGCCCCCTTAAACCCTAAACTCCCGAAGCCCTAGACCCCGAAATCCCAACCCCTGAATCCCTCAAGGGCCTCCGGTCCAGATCGTGGTGCACCGGGAAGGGGTACAAGTGCGGCCAGTCCTCCGTCGGTTCTCGGTTCCTTTTGAGGGTCTCCTTTAGGGGTCTAGGGCCTCGGGTTCCCTTTTCAGGATTCCTTTACAAGTTTGGGGCTAACCCCAAAAGGAACACCAAACCCCTAAGGACCTTGAAAAGGAACCTCAAACCCCTGAAGGAAAATTAGAGGAAACTTAAACCCCTTAAAGGAGGCTTTAAAGGGAACCCCAAATCCCTAAAGGAACCGTTACGGGAACCCTAAAGCCCTAAAGGAGGCCTTCTAAATAATGGTATTTCGGTGTTTCGGGGTTTGGGGCTTTACGGTTCCTTTAAGGATTCCTTTCCGGGTAGTCCTTTGAAGCGAGTGCGCTGCAGGCCTCGGCTGCACCCTGTACGAAGTGCAGCACGGCTGCTCGCGAATTGCAGGGCAGCGTCCCGGCTCCAAAGCCAGAGCGGCAGTCATTTGTCCAGCACATGTCCAGCAGTCCAGCGACCCGCGGCAGGTGATTGCTAAGACGAGACACTCTGCCTTTAGCAACTTCGCAAGTGATTGTGCAGAGAGTGTTCATGGTTCGTCAGAACTCCTAGCACAACCCAAGTAGACCACCTCATCTTCCAGGCATGCCACAGCCAGGGTTCCACTGCCTGGGGAGCAGTCCAAGACTGCTGCCGCTTTCGCGGCGGGGTTGGATCTGGGCATGGGAAGGGGTAGTGTAACGGCGACACTCGATGCTATTGTAGTGCTGCACAGAAGACACAACGGAATGTGGGAGCGGCGCAAAAGTGGCTGCCAGTGGCTGAGCGGAACAGCGGCGCCCAGCGAACAGCTGCGATCGCATTAAGGGTTCCTTTAGGTGTTTGGGGTTCTGCTCAAAAAAGCATCTTTTGGGGGTTTAAAGTTGCTTTAAGGGGTTCCTTTTAGGAGTTTGGGGTTCCTTTGAAAGGGCCTCCTTTACGGGTTGGTTCCTTGTAATGGGCCTCGTTTAGGGGTTTAGGGCTCCTTTCGGACTTTGGGGTCCTTTTGGAAGGTCTAAGGTTCTGTTCAGGGTTGTAGTTTGGGGTTCCCTTTCAAAGGCCTCCTTTAGGGGTTTCAGGTTCCTTTAAGGGTTCCTTTAAAAGGTTTGAGGTTCCATGTAAAGGGCCTCCTTTAAGGGTCTATGGTTCGTGTAAGGGTTCCTTTACGTGTTTGGGGTTCCTCTGTTCCTGCAAGAGTTCCTGGGATTCCTTGTTCAAGGTTCGTTTGGGGGTTCCTTTAGGGGTTTGGGCCTCCTTTAGGGGTTTAGGGTTCCTTCAAGGCATTCAGGGGTTCGGGGTTCCTATTCAAAGGGTGTCCTTTAGGTTTTTAGGGTTCCTTTCAGGGTTCCTCGGAAACATGGGCTTCTTTGAAGGAATCTATGAGGGATCCACAAGAGTTCAGTGCTTTGGGTTTGCCTTTTTCAGGGTCTAGAGTCGTGGGCTTTGGGGTTCATTATAACACACAAGCCCCCAACACGGTTGGTCTAACTATTCAGGCTTGTATACTCTGGAAACAATGAGCCTTAAACTCAATAGGTTTTGGGTCTTGGGTTTTGGAAACCCTAAACTCCTAAAAACTAAAACAGTAAACCCTACACCCCTAAACCCTAAACAGTAGATTTGGGGGTTTGGGTTTGGGGGTTGTGGCCCGGCCTCTGGGGGAAAGAGGATGAAGCGCTTGCGCCCCGTGAGCTGCACGTGCCTGAAACGACTACTTGGATCGGGAAACTTAGTAAGTACTTGGAACTAGTAAGCAGGGTTCTAAGTGAGGTCAATATAGTTGCATCTACTCTTAATCCTAATTCAGGTGCTTAAAGCCCTACTTACCAAGTCCATTGAGCCTCTAAGTAAGGCTATAAGTACCTTAAATGGGGCTTATAATTCGGTGTAACTTTAGCTACTTACTTATGAGCCTACTTACGAAGTCCAATGATCGTGCAAGCAAGGATCAGGGTGAAGAGCTCTGAGGCTCAGGGCTCTGGGTCTTTGCGCTTTCGGGTTTAGGGATCCGGGCTAGGGGTTCTAGGGGCCCTCAAGTTATTGGTGAATTCCAATTTGTGGGTTTGGTCTTCGTGGTGCTTGGGTGGGCTTGCCTTGGGTTTGGGGGACCGTGGGCTACCATGATGGACTTGCAAGGGTGCATTCCGAGCAGCTCTGTTTTTTTTCACGCGGGCGCTTCCAATTTGTATGGCGTTCTGGCCGATCAGGCGAATGCGTGGAATGTATGCAAGTCTGTGCGAGTATTGCACAAGCAGACAAACACAGACATGGATAGAGACAGGGGGAAGAAAGGAGAAAGAGCCTGCAGATGAATTGGCCGGCCTACCTTCTGCGAGGCGACCACCTCTAGGGACTCGTCGTTTGGTGTGCTGAATATTTGCGCAAGACGCGTATGCCGGCAAGCGCCACCAAGAGCAATCGGAAGGCAGTGACACAGGTGAGGAGGCATGGCCCACAGGGCGGAAGCTGCCGTGCCGGACAAAACGACAACAATATCGCAACGGTATATAGCGTTTCCATGGCTGGAATCGAAGGTGTGCGTGCTGGGGAGACGACCACTCACTTGTTTCAACTGTTGCATGCTCTATAAGCAGGGCTGCGCTTTTTTCCGTGGCCATGCGCACGCAGTGCTTTGCTTCTGCAAGAGTGATTGAGATTTGACTCGGCTGCAAGGGTTCCAGCCTAAGGCATCGAAGGTGTTGGCGGGCTTTGAACAATTCACTATTCGGAAGCGGCGGATCTGCCTAGGAGCGCGAAGCGGCCGTCAGACCGCAGCACCGGGTCTTCCCTGTTGGGCAAGTCGATCAACCCATGCGCTGGCAATTTCAGAAACTGCCTGCCAACGGTCTTGACGGCTTCTGCTAGGGCCGTGAAGGAAGCCAGAAGAACAAGGTGGTGCAATTCTTGTCGGCCGCCTGAAGCTACTTGCTTACCAAGCGTTGCCACCAAAGCCATCCTCATTACCAGTCGCATGGTCTGACTCTACACTTGCATCCTGCTGCCTGGGCATACGCTGCCAACCAACTGGCACACAAGACCTGGCCATCGTCAGTCAAACCCGGGTCGGTAAGCTCGTATTCTCCGAAGTTGGGATATAATCGCGGTAGCCCCCAGCCGCCCCGGGCAACGCTGGTCTCTATCATGCAAAAGTAGAAAGGCCAGAAATGATGAAATTCAGCAAGTGTCGCGCGGTGGGCGCGGCTTCACTGCAGTGCTTCCTTCAACTCTTGGCCCTTTTTGTCGGGTAGGTGAGCCAGGCGACCTTTCATGTTCAGCCACCTGTGCGCGTAGCCCCCTGCACGGATGGATTCCGCGAAAACGGATCCCCGCGCGCTTTCTATGGAACATGCCCAGTCACCGTGGACTTGCCGGACATTGGGGCCGGCTTGCAAAGGAGACTGATATTGCAGCTGGAGTTCGGAGAAAACCTGAAAAACAGTTGAAATGCGTGCACCAAGAAGGCAGCCTTCTGGCTGCTTGTCTACAGGAGTCGTACTTCTTCGGCAGGAGGCAAAAAGGCATGACGCGCCAATGTAAAAAAGATCCTTCCAGGTGGCACCGGTGCGAACGTGGGGTTTTTCCAGCAGGACGAGTGAGCGCAGCAGCACAGGTGGGGTGAGCACCGCCGTGAAGGCTGGTGTGCCGGAGTCTGGAGTCTAGGGTGTATTTGTCATGGCGAACACAGTAGAGCTGATGAATGAGTCCCGGGTCCTCAATCTGCTGGCGTTGGATGTCATCACAAAAAGCGACACAAGCAGTTTCCATGGCATCCAGGATATTCTGGTCCGTAAACTCTATGCGACAGTCGTGATGTTCGTCCTCGGGAAGTCGCTTGTTTTCTTGCGAAAACTGTTGGCTCGGTCCTTCTTTTGCTGCTTAAAGGGGGGGCTCTCCTCCACGGCATTGACAGCAACCAAGCGGCCAAGCGCTGCGCGCACACAAAACGAGGCAAGACGCGACCGCTGTTCCTGGGTTACCAACCCACAGGACCGGCAGACCGGCGCACCTTTCAAATAGGGTTGGCAGCACCTTGAGCCTTGGAAAAAACACCATGATGGCTCCCCTAAGACCTAGACCCGAAACCTTAAACCCGGAGCCTAAACCGCAAACCCACAGCCCTGCAGCTAGCAAGCAGGTAAGTTTCTATTCCTTCTTGGGTTTAGTTAGATACTCATAAAAATCTGGAATGATACCCACCCATGACAAAGTGTTGGGGTTTAGGCTTGTGATGCCGCCTTCCACGAACCGCTCTCTGAGGGAGCCACAGATTCGGCTGCAGGTCGTAGTGACAGTGGTAGAGCCTGAAACTGGGAAAAAGTGTGCTCGGTTTTTTGCGGTAGTTAGATCTGAGATAAGCAAGCTGTGTTACGAATCAACATTGCGAGCGGGCCCGGTTTCAAGTACAATTTTCCTTGAGGGTCGTCAGTGCAAACGGAATCCATGACTCGCTTGCCAAGTTCCATGGTCCATTTTCCCCAACGAAAAGACCAAAGCCCAATTAGGGGACCAGCATGGCCACAAAAAAAGAAGCGCAAACATGCAGAGGGGCCTCAACATCTGTCTGAACACCTATAAAGCCGTATGCATCCCTGTCAAAAACCGCCTGCAAGTCGATGTATATTCCTGAGTTCAGTGGGTCCCTGGACCCGCCAAGGCCCCCACGTTCCCCCAAGGCCGGCGAAGAGGTAGAAGCGCTGAACCAAAGGTAGAACGTTCATCTCCTGCGGGATAAAATCCAAACAGGCATGTGAGAGTTTTTGGAACTAAGACGCTAACTGGGATGTGTTTGATGACCATTCCTACGCAATTTTGGATGTACCTTGAGGTCCCTCGTTTTCCGAAACTCGCATGTAGGGTCTTGAGTGCATTCAGTTTCCGAGAAGGTCACGATGCCAGAGGCTCTGGCCCTAGAATGCTTTTCCTCAGAGTTCCCAAAGATGGTAGCCTATAATATTAACATATCCCAAAGCCCTACTCTAAGCAAAAAGTCCCCCTACACTATAGTACCCTTATAGATCCCATATCGTCGCCCTTGTAAGCCCCCTTTAAAGGAGCCCTACATTCTATGCATTGTGGCCTCTATGATAAGCTCAGCACCTGAAGCCTGGCTGCAAAGCCTCAAGCCTGGCCGTTCACCAAAAATTCCAAAAAACTGAGCGAAATTGAGGCCTTGAGCCGGACAAAAAAATGGAGAGAGATTATAATCATTAGAATAGGGTTCTGGGTCCCATAAAACTATAATTAAAATGAGGAGCCCCCAAAACAGTACTGGTATTGACATCATGATTTTGGGCCCTGTATTACCCAAATCAACAACAGAAACCCGCTTTAGAGGTGAGGGTTTCAGGGCACAGCTCGAAACCTTCAATCCCCCCGATCAGCCCTGAATCAAGAAGGCCTCGACTGTGTAGCTTTGACTTAGGGCTTATCAGCTCTTAGCCCTCAAAGCAAGCCATCCGTCATGAGTTTATTGGACATTGTACGAAGTCTTGAGAAGGAGGCCTGCATCAGCCCCCTGATTGAAGGACGGTAAGGTTCCATGGGAATACTGAGCCTAAAACCTAGACGTTACGTCAGTTGCGATACCTCAGGCCTGCAGCTCATTACTATTCTGTCCGATTCGATGTCTGCAAACCTTCCAAACCTAGCAGGCACTATGTCTCCACCATGATAAGAAAAACACACTCAGAAAACCCTTCAGTGGAATACCCTACTAGCAAACTTCAATATTTTTTATCCTGCAGCCCATCCCTGGCCTGCCACTCTTTGATCACATCGAAATGGATGCCTCGGTTTCTTTCTCTTCTTACATCATAGGGACCCTCAGGGGGGAAGGCGGGAGGGAGTAGGGGACAAGACTTCCTTGAATAGGCCTTATTAAACCCTTATCATGATTACACTTGGTTCAGGTTTCATGCGCCGTAGCGTTTAGGTTTGCGGCTGACGGTTGAGGGTACATGGGTTCTTCGCGCAGGCACTGAACCATGAGAATCCTTACGTAAAAGGCGATACGGGTTAAAGGTTTAGGCTGAACACCTTCCGGGTGTGGAGTTTAGGGTGTTGGTGTTGGTTTTAAGGTTCAAGGTCTACACGGCTTGGAATGTGGATACTGGGTAAGCAATTCGACTGCTCGAAGCTGAATCTCTTGCATTCCAGCCTGCAATCATGTTTAGAATGAAATCCTACGTTGTAGTAAACCCTGCTCCCTTTGCCAGGCTTGTCAATATGATGCGAGGCTTGCTTGCTAAACTCTGAACCCTTCCTAAACTCTAAACCCTCATCCCTCTCCCTTACAAGGCTTGTGGGTATGATTTCGGGCAAGATCTGAGGCTTAGGGTTTAGTTTAGTTCTGTTTTCGAACCCCTAGCTTACCTTTGGTTAGTAGAGAATGGAGGAATGGGGCACAAGTATAACTACTATTACTACCATTCTTCCATTCCCTACGAACCCCAAACCCTAAACCCTAAACCACTAGACCCCTCACCCTAAACCCCTAACTCCTAAACCCTGGCACGGAAGTCAAGCCGCTCCAGAGGTCGTCTGCCATCTCAGGACCAATCCTTGCATGGGCCATGTGCGTGGTTGTCAAAACGATGGGGGCCCTTTGTGGGTCCTTAAAACCTAAACCCTAACTCCTTATGGGTGGTTGTCAAAATTAAAGTCCCTTTTTGGGTCCATAATGTAATACGGCACCTAATATTCAGGGTACCCTTTAAAGGGACCATAATTTTGACAACCACCCATGTTGGGGTTTCCGAAATGGAGGACCCTAATATAGGGACCCCGAAATAAGGTATCCCTAGTTTTCGGAAACTCCCATGAGGGTGTTTGTATTGAACTTAGGGGCCCCTGTGACTTTGAGCTGGCAGGGCTTCTACTCTTTAGGTTGTATACTTTACGGCCCGGTACGCTCTTAATCCGTTAGCTTCCTGGTGCATCATAGGTACTGTCCTAATCAGCATACGGCTCTGGTGTCCATTACGTACTGTATAGTGACTGTATAGTATAGTAACTGTACGCAATTTACCAAGGAATAATCAATGAAGTTTGGATTTGTTCGGGCTTCTACGGCATTAGGCTATTACGGGGTGTCCCTCCTCTTCAGGTCCTGATTGAGGCTATTGATTGGGCCCAACGTGAAGTACATCGGAGACGGATAAGGGTGTCGGATTTCGGATTGAAGGTCTAGGGATAAGCGACAAAGGCTGCGTTGATCTAGTAGGGGGACAAGGATTTCGGGATGCTTGCTGGGCTGCGGCTTCTATGGTTTCCATGCCAAGCTCATAGGATTTCGGGTTTGCGGTTCCGACAATCCCGCGGTCCATTAGTGGCTTGTAAGTGAAGTTGGAAGAATCTGAGTATGTCCAAGCCGACTTACAGACCGAACATGTAGTCTCGATGTTTCAGTAGTGGCCCCTTAAACCTAAACCCTAGAACCCGAACCGTGGATGATTTCTTAGTCGAGTGATTTGGCTCTGGCTCCTTGCAGCCCAGGCGGCGGACCCAAAAAGCCGTTCTCCTCCTCTTTGAACCTCATCGAGTTTCTTCGTACTGCGATAAGGACCGGATGAGCAGTGACAAAATCTCTTAAACATCGATACTGAGGTCTTGTGGCTGGCCTTGTGCTTCCGTCTTGATCATTTCCTCTGTAAAACATGTAACAGGGGAAACACCCCGAATAGTGGGAGCTTTATGTCAAGGTACCTTGGACCTAAACAGAACCCCCGAACATAATTTCAAGTATAACGTGGGACGTAAACCCTCTCCTTGAACCGTACAGTTTTCAGGAGACTGGCTTTCTGTGGTTGGCAGTTTACGTACTCCTGCATATACCCCCAACTAGACCCAAGAGTAACCTAGGAATAAAAAGGGTGCCCTTTTTGGTTTAAAGTGGCTTATAAGGGAACCTGAACCCTTAAAAAGGGAATAAGGGCCTACTCTAGGTCCTAGCCAAAAGCCCGAGACCCCCAACCCAAAATTGGTCTTAACCCTCATGAAAATCCAAAACCTAAGCCCTGAAGGCCCCCCGGACTAAATCAAGAAAGGCCCAAAAACCCCTGATCCCCACAGAAAGCCGAGAAGCCCTGGACTTTGGTTGCTGATACCAAGAAAGGAGGAATCTCCAAACCCCTGCCCGGAGACCCGATATCCTGCACCCTCAAAGGCAACAACCCGAGACCCGACCGAGCAGAAGCCCCAAACCCAACATCCTGAACTCCGAAGTCCTACATCCTAACACCCCAAGACTTTGCATCCTAAACCCAGAGGAATCGGGTTTTCGGGTTTGGGTTTAAGGTCTATCCGAAACCTTGAAAAGCCCCTCAAGGGGGCGACCTCCATAGCAGGTGGATGCCAAAGTAGGGCAGCTTCCTCTTGCCGCCTGGAACAGACTAATTAGCAGACTAGCAGAGCAAGTTATGTACAAAGCCCAAAACATGTGTAGTCATGTTACTAGTCTGAATGGTATTCGTCGTAGTAATAAGGAAGCGACAGGCAGCTCTCTTCATGCGGGTCTTGCAAAAGAGCGAGGTACCACTGCAGACTTCCTTTTGTTGGTATCCCCGCTAGGCAGGAAGCAGGCAAGGAAGCAAGGACACCGAACAAGATCGGAAGCAAAACTAACCTAGAATTATCCTATACGCCCTAAACTACCCTCAACCCGCATAAAGCCCAGACCAATGACCCCAAAACTGAAAACACCAGACCCCAACCCGAAAGAAACATCAGGCCTGAACCCTGAACCCTAAACCCTGCAAAACGCTGCACCCTAACCCCTTGAAAACCCCCAAACCCCTAGAACTAAAGCCTCTAAACCCTACTAAACCACTAAACCCCCAAACCCCTCACCCTAAATCCCTAAACCCTACAAAACCCTGAACCCTACACCCCTAACCCCTAAACTCCTTAACCCCAAACCCATTACCCTAAGCCCCTTACCCTAAACCCCTAAACCCCACAAAACCCTAAACCCTACAAAAACCCTAAACCCTACAAAAACCCTAAACTCTACAAAAACCCCTAACTCTAAACCCTACAAAAACCCCAAACCCCCGATGAGCACCCCTTGACCAAGCCAAAGGCCTGAGGTGCGGAAGCGCTTGGCTTCGGCCAGGAAGTCGGCGAAGGTCATCCTGACGGGGGCCGGAAATCTTTGGGGCTCTCGGGTTTAGGGTTTATAGAGGGGTTTAGGAGTTTAGGGGTTAAGGGTTTAGGGTTTATGGTTTCGGGTTTGGGGGTATATAGGCATTTTTGAGCTCCTGTTGAGCTCCTTTTTCCGTCTGCAGACGTCTACAGATATAGGTTTAGGGGTTTAGGGGTCGGGGATTAGGGCTTAGGGCTTCTAGGGTTTAGGGTTTTGGGTTTTTTTTTTTTTTAAGTTTTGGGGGTTTCGGGTTTAAGGCTTCGGACCTTAGGGTTTGGGGTTTACGGGTTTCGGGCCTAGCCTTTCAGGGGCTCCGATACTTCAGGACTTTATAGGCTTCTCGGATTCTTTTTAAGGGGTATTGAAAAATTATAAAAAAAATTAAAATTTTTTATAATTTTTTAGAGTTTTAGGGCTCCTTGAAGGGGGATTTTTTGGGGCTCTCAGACTCTCGGGAGGGCCGAGGGATTGTATAGCCGGTCCATAAGGGCTTTAGGGTAGTAGGCTTCAGTTCTGCCTCATCCATTGGGGAAGCCGGGCCATCATGGTAAATGCCCTGTCCGTTCTTCCGCCGAGTGTCACTCCTCCAGGTACCAATCCTGCGCAGACGATATTGGAGAAGTTGGATCAGTAGGGTGCATGATACCCGATTGGGTCCTTGCGGGTCCAATCATCGTGGCGGTAGCCGAGAACACCGACTGGAGATCAAGGATGGCGTGTAGGCATCGCACAGTGTCCACAAGGTGGGTTTCTTGATCGCGACTGCGGCCCTGGAAGGCACGAATGCCATGGATCTCCGTGCTCTGGGCAAAGCAATCCGGCAGATCCTCCCGTGCAGTGTTCTTGCAACGGTGCCGCCTTGGTGCAAAAGCGAGTGACAACGTTCGCATAATGTGCCAAAGCGACTTCAGAACTGGCACATGAAACAGTCGCCAATACCATGTGGCGGTGTGAGCGAAAAGCTAATTCAGCGTGTCGCACACAAAGTACCCGCTGTCCCACGCTACTACTTGACGACTCTACTTAAAGTTTGCACAGAGCCCGGGGGTATACAAGGGCGTTTCAAACCCTAGGGCTTCGGAAACCCTAACCCCTAAACCCTCGAGGCCCAAACCCTAGACCCTAGCCCTGAACCCTGGAGCCAGACTCTAAACCTATAAACACTAAACGCCCAAACCACAGACCTTGCCCCAAAACCCACAAAAAATGGGCTTCTTTGATATCTTGACGTGTCATCTGTAGTCACTAGAGTCCCAGGCTCCAGATCCTAGAGCCTAACTCGAGGAGCCCTCCCTAACACCTTACCATGCCAGTAGGGTTTTGCTGCATATTGCAGTATCAATATATAGGGGGGGGGGACTATAAAAGGGAACATAATCAGCAACTATTCTGACCCCTACATCAGATAGTTACCTTAATATATGACCAATATAACTTCTACTGAACCTTGCTAACCCAACACTGACTTCTTAGGGAGGGGGGGGGGGGTATGCAGACCGCGCTCCCCCAACAAAGTTCCCTGACATCAACCATCTAAAACCCTAAACCCTAAACACTAAACTTTCCTAAACCCTAACCAATAGGTTTGGGGGTTTGGGTTTGGGGGTTGTGGCCCGGCCTCTAAAACCCTAAACCCTAAACCCCAAAACCCTGAACGCCGGCCATGCGGAGCACCTCGTCTGGTCCGAAGTGCTGAAGAGACCTCTCAGGAGCTCGGAAGCGGACAAAAAGGAAAGTGGTTCAGGGCTTGAAGTGTTTAGGGTTTAGGGTATTAGGGTTTTGAGGTTTGTAGTTTATAGGGTTTTAGATGTTTTAGGGTTTTAAGGCTTATGGGGTTTAGGGTTTAGGAGTTTGAGGGTTTAGGGTTGTATGGCTTACGCTTCTGGGTTTAAGAGTCTATTGTAGCCAATGTGGATTCCTTTCAGGATTTCTTTAAGAGACATCATTTATGTATAAATATTAGGGTCAGTACAACCCAAGGATCTTGCCAAGTTAGGGCTTTGATAGGGTTGCACAAAGGCGTTTATAGTTCTGTATAAGCGCTTTGTACCGGACTGTTCGTGAAATTTTGCAGACTTCGGATGGGGCTTTGTTATTGTAGGGTCTAACTAGGGCTTAGGGTTTGGGATTTAAGGATCTAAGGCTGAGGACGGTGAGGCTACGGTGCCTTCGTCTGAGTTCCCCTCAGCAGCCGGACGCTGCTGAGACGGCTCCGAGACGTCGATCTGGCGCTGCCCTCAGCATGACGGGCGCTTCAGTATCCACGTTGTTTCGGCTTGCAAAGATCTGATTTTGGTGCCATGGGCCTTTGTAAGAGTGTTCATTCGGCGTTATATGGTACAGAATATAGTTGGGAGGTCCCGGGACGCAGTAGGTAGGTTATAACTAGGGCTGCATGTAGTTGGGGTATATACAAGCCTGAAGTTCACCTGCTTGCTGAGTCCCTAATTCTCCAAGTGGGGTTCATGTACTCTCTTGGTGTACACACCTAAATAGGGACCGAGGACACAAAAGTACCCACTCACAGGCTTCGAAGAAAGTCCTCAAGCAGTGCAGGGGGACTAAGCCCCGGCGTGTTGTCAGCTGCTAGGCGGCCCAACCACGAGTAGCAACGTTGGCGTGCGTAATGGACACAGCGTGGGGTTAGGATCACCCTCATGGACCCTCAACCCTCAAGCCTTCAATGCTGAAATAGCCCTTAATGCCACACTTTCTGCTGTAACCTCTCAACTTTTTGACCTAAACCCTGACACCCTTACAACTTGAAACTCTAAATGTGAACACACATAAACCCGTACAGTCACCGTAACAGGAAGGAACCCCGAATTCTCGCAAAACCCTCCGCCCTAAATCCTTGAGGGCCCTCCCCTCCCTGCTCTTCACTGTCCGAGCAGCCGTTCCGTGCGGAGTGGCTCATGACCTCGGCAGAACCGAAATTCAAAGATACACGTGGGGGCGAAAATATCTCGTTTGGAAAATATTTATGTTGGCCACTCAGAGCATCCAGCCACAGAGCCTACCATCCATCATATAATTCAGCAAGCTGCACTGCAACCAAATTGGGGTTCTTGCCGCCTAATCCAGAAGCTCGGCCCTCTCTCGTAAACCATAGGTCTCTTCAGTGTATGCTGCCTGCGAATCACCTCAGCAATTGTCTTGGCTCACCCTGCTTCGACCTGTGCGCTCTTGCATCCAGGTGTTAGCCCTGGAATTGATGGGAGGACAAAAGGAGAGTTTAAGATTCTTGGGGTAGGGGTTCCTTCATATGAACCCTATTATGGGAACCCTAATCCCTACTAAACCCTCATAGGCAAAACCCCCTTTTGCCTCCTATGAGGAATGAGCTCGCCCAAGGCAGGAGGTGCGCTCGCAAGAAAGCCGTCAGAGCCTGCGCCCGGGGCCTGGGCCTAGTCGCAGCAATGAGACCACACACTGCTCCGACATTCAGAGATTGTGTGAATGAATGATATTATGGCTACCGGACGGGGGCGGTTGTTCCGATCCCATCCTGGGGGGGGGGTGGGGCTCCTCGAAAAGACAAAACAACTTCCGCGGGAAACATGTTGTTAACATGGGCGTGGATAGCGTAAAAAAACTCTACTACCTCTACACCTTGCTGCAAACCCTCAACCCTAAACCCTAACAGGGGTGTTCCCGCAGCAGAGTCCACTTTTCTGAAAAAGCGCTCGTCTTAAGAATTTCTACAAACCCCTTAAATGGAGCCCAGAAGTCCCTCAAAGTCAAAGCCCTATGAATCCCTAGACCCAAGAGTAGCCTAGGAATAAAAAGGGTGCCCTTTTTGGTTTAAAGGGGCTTATAAGGGAACCTGAACCCTCAAAAAAGGGAATAAGGGCCTACTCTGGGTCCTAGATCCTATTAGATCCCAGTTTGGTTTTCATAGAGGAGCCCAAAGGCAAAGAGGGCAAAAGGGTACTGCTCAGGAACCTGGACTACAAATTCTATCAGATGCCAGAAAGCCCCTAAGGTTTAGGGTTTAGCGGCTTAGGGTTCAGGCCTAAACCCTAAAACCTAAACCTTAAACTTTGGGGCTTCGGGTTTAGGGTTGCAGGAGCCCTCCTTTCCTGGGCAACTGCTGGGGCCAAGGCTATCTTGCCTGAGCCCTCGTCCAACATCACTCCGTACCTCCCAAGTCTTTTGAGGTTTAGGGTGGGATATTAGGGTTTAAGGTTACTGTAAGGTTTTAGCATATTAGGGTTTAAGGCTTTTGGGTTAAGCATTTACGGCTTGGGGTTTTTGGGTTCAGTGCTTAACTTAACCTTCTAGGGTTCAGGGGTATGGGAGTTTGTAGGCACTTTGAACAGTGGCGTGTTTTATACCTCAAGGGTGTCTTGAAGTGTGAACAAGGTAATAGAGATGGTGCAGGCACTCCGCACACAGGGACATCAGCGAACGACCAAACTGACCGAGACCTAAACTCTGTGAAGTTTTAACTTGCTACGCCAGCCCATGAGTATAATACTTGAAAGTTAAAAGTTTGCACATTGGCTATCTAGGTAAAACCCCCTTAGACCCCCATTCTTCGTGCCTCTGCGTCTCAGGAAGATGCTTCTCGAGGTACTTGAAGTCCCACTGGAAGAGCCTCCGCAAGCGATCAGGTCAGCATTTTGGGTTTTTTGGGGGGGTTTAGAGGATTGGGTTTAGCTGGAGGTAGGGGAGGTGCAGCATCGACGGTCGATGTTGATTGATTAAAGAGTTTGGGGATGTAGGTTGTTTGTTTTAATATCTTAGGCCTCTGCCTTCCACTCTGCAGCAAGGGTTGTAGGCTTGAGTATGTCAGGGCTTCTTTTGTTGGACACAGAGCGCTTTCTCTAAATGAACCAGAACACCCTGCACCATGCCCAGAACAGCTTGCACACTGTAGACCCTGAGACAGGCTTACAAGCCCCTAAAAAGGGGACTGAAAAAGTCGGAATATAGGTAAGGTAACTAATCTCATTACGATACTTATAACTTATAACCCTACTTGCCAAGTCCACTGAACCTCTAAGTAGAATTCTCGATACCTAAACCCTAAACCCCTAAACCCCCTAAACTCCTACACCCCCCAAACCCCCTGAACCCTCAACCCTAAACCCCAAAACCCCGAAACCCTAACCCCTAAACCCCCTAAAAAAATAAACCCTAGACCCTTTAAACCCTCAACCCCCAACCCCCTAAACCCCTAAACCCTAAATCCCTAAAACCCTAAACCCCAAATCCCTAGAACCCTAATTCCCTAAACCCTTTCTGAACCCTCAAGGCGCCTCGTGCCCAGAAGTCCCTCTGCCGGGGCAACGAAGGCCTGGCCCTCGCAAAGGAGAGCCTCGAGAAAAGGATCCGATTTAGGCTTTAAGGGCTTAGGGTTTAGGGGTTTAGGGTTGGATTTAAGGGTTAAGGGCTTAGGGGTTAGGTTTTTGTTTTTTCATGTGCTTTGGGTTGAGGGTTTATTTGGGCTTAGGCTTTGAGTTTAGAGTTTTTTTCAATGTGCTTTGGGTTGAGGGTTTAAGGGCTTAGGCTTTGGGTTTAGGGTTTAGGTTAGGGTTTAGGAGTTTTGGGCATTGGGTTGAGGCTTTAAGATTTAAGGGTTCAGAGTTTCGGGTTTAGGCTTTGTGGTTTAGGGTTTTGGGGTTTTGGGCTTTGGGTTTTAGGGTTTAGGGTGTTGGGTTCTGGGATTAGGCTTTAGGAGTTTGGGGCTTATAGGGTTTAGGGTGCCTTTGTCATTGCTGATTGGAGCTTATGGGTCAGCCCAATCTCTTTTCGCAGCATCTCCCATGTCTGCATGCAAGTCTTCTTCCTGTCGACTCTCTCTTGATGGTGCACTTTGCTGCAACATGCGTCCGGTGACTCGCGGATCAAATTACGATATACTCTCGTTGACCACGACGGACTTAACCCCAGTCTTGTCCAAGTAAACTGGAAATGAAGGACTTCCTCTTGAAAGGACATCCCGTGCAAAAGACAGATTGACCTCAAAGAGTTGCTCCTTAACTCCAAACTTGAAATCCCAATCAAACTCACAGACCCCAATCCCTGCACCTTCAGCCAGAGAGCCAAATCTTTTTCTAAGTCCGTCTTCGGTATTAAGGTCTAGGGTCGGAGGCCCCAAGCAATATAGGGGCCGTAATAATTAGAACAGGGTTTTGGGGTATACTATGCTACAATTATAATAAGGAAGCCCTAAAACAGTTTAGGGAATTATCGAGGCCCCTATAGTAGGGTCGGAAGCCCCAAGTAGTCTCTCCGCCTGCGCTTCGGCGCTGTCCAGGCGCTCCAGGCGCGGCAGCTGCCCGCGCAGCAGGGACGCAGGACAGCGACTGAGAGTGCAGGGACCAGTGGGTTCAGGATTCAGGGTTTAGGGCTTAGGTGTTAGGGTTTAAGGTTCAGGGTTTTACACTCAGGGTCCTACAAAGGTTACTAGAAGGGCTTCTCTAAGGGTTGCTACTTAGGGTATAGGGCAGTATAGGGTTCAGGGTTCAGGATTTACTCAGGGTGGTTGTAAGGGTAGCTCCTGTAACCCTATGAAGATACTCATAAGACGGCTTGCAAGTCCCACGACCCTCCGAGTACTCCAAAGGTTGCTATGAGGGCTGTTCTTGAGGGTATAACGTAGGAACCTGATTAAGAAACCTTGGGCCGCTCTTAGGGTTCCTTATGTGAACCCTACTATTTTGGAGTTATAGGCCCAGGTTTCTTAATCAGGTGGAGCAACCAAGAGGCCATGGCACGCTGTGCTCGAACAAGCGAATCCAAACAAACTGCCTCAGCACGAGGCAGATGCACGAACGGATTCCTCCAGAGAGGCTCCCCTCGCTGGCAACAGCGACATGCCGCCAGCACCTCGTGAATCCTCTCCCCTGGCGGCCATGAAGGCTGTTCAGCTCGGCAAAAAAAACCTCGCCACATGCTCGGGGAGACGATGTCCGTGAGGATGAACCTCGAAGACAACTCCCTGCGGCGCTCTTGGGAGATGATGGTGGTGCAAGTATTACAAAGCTCGCCCAGCCTCGGACTGAGTCGAAGGTCTGGACACACCAACTCCCGACTCCAGGGCCCCAGAAACGGTCCCTCATTGCATCGCCTGCATGTCGCATCCGTGCACGTGTAACGCCGCAAAGGAACCGGGCAATCGTCGTAAGCGAGGTGAGTGAGCACCTGCTCAGGTACTGGCATATGCACCACCTCCAAGGAACACCCGAGATAGTATAGGCAATTTGGCCCCTATAGTACCCTCCCTCATCCCCGAAACCCTCAGCCCGCAACTCCTACCAGCACAGCCGAGAAACTCGAAAGCTACAGAACCTTACAAACCAACCCCTGAAACCCCTAAAACCTATATCCCGCAAACCCGTCATTGCCCCAAACCTTTCCAGACCCTGAAACTCAATCAAAGATTGAAGATACCTGCACCCTTAACTCTCGACTTGGGATCCAACCCCTGAAACCCTTAAGTCCGATAACCCGCAAACCCGTCGTTTCAAATCCTGAAACTGAAGATTCCTGCACCCTTTAACTCTCGATCTGGGATGCCCGGCACTGGCCAGGACGTCGTCTCGGCCCGCTGCCCGCAGACCTGCCCAGGCTGGGTTAGGGTTTGAGGCGATTTCGCCGGCTTGAACCGTAAACCATTTAGATCCGTTTGGGGTTTAGGGTTTTTAAGGCCTTAGTGGGCAGTGTCGGGCGGGGCATCTGATGTTCCGACCTCTGATGGCTGTTCAGAGTTTGGGGTCAGGATCTCAACCTTCCCTTTCGACCTTGAGCCCTACTCGAACCCCCAGTCGAAACCCTGCCACTGTGGGGTTCCAGAGTATGGGGGTTCCTCTTTTTGAAGAGGTAGGATTGCGTGGTTAAGGCAAGCCCTGAACGCGATAAGACAGAATCACACCACAATCCCACATCTGGCCCAACCATCACTTTGGCATCCCAGGGCCCTGAAAAACTTAAACCCCTGAGCCCTTAAACCCAGAAACCCGGAAAGCAGTAAACCCTGAAGCCCTAAAGGTAAGGCAATGGCAGTGACAATAACGGTAACCTCAAAGTATGAACGTTTCGACCTGGAGGAACGGAAAGCGCCCCAATTGATGCGACCAGCGTGGCGGAGCCACTCATGCCCCCGCACTTAGAGGATCATGGGACTTAGTAAGTAGGGTTATAGGTACCTTCATCGGAGTTATAAGTAGATGTAACTATAGCTACCTTGCTTATAACCCTACTTGCTAAGTCCCATGATCCTCTAAGAAGGCTACAAACATGCCGTCCCCGGCCTTTAGGACTGAAACACCAGATCCACAACACCAGCAAGCTCAGGCCCAAAATCAAAAGCACCCGAACCCAAAGACCCATTAACATACGGGAGTTTCCGAAAATAGGGGATCCTAATATAGTAAAATATAGTACCCTCTTTAGTAGGATTTATTATAAGGACCCCAAAGTACTGGACCCCTAGTTTTCGGAAACTCCCATACTAAGAACTGCACCCCGCCATGAAGAAACAACAAAGTCGCTATGCAAAACCCCACAAATACGACCAAAAATGCGAGCACCAAAGCACAGGACAAAACCCGCGCCAAACACAGAAGGCAGCCCTAAACCCTAAACCCGAATCCTTAAATCAAAAACCTTAAACCCTCAACCAAAAACTCTAAACCCCCAACTCTAAACCCGGAACAAAAAACCATCAAACCAATAACCAAAAACAGTAAACTCTAAGCCCCAAACCAAGAACCCTTAAGCCCTAAACCAACAAAAAACCCCTAAACCCTAAACCTAAAGCTCTAAACTCCGAGGTGCGGCCTCTTTGTGGCCGGCCTTCCATCCCGCTCGCTGGCACGCCGGGCCTCGTTTCTTTGGTTTTGCGGCTTGGGACTTAAGGCCTTGAGGGCTTTCGGGGTTTGGGGTTTAGGAATTCGGGCTTAGGGCTTTCAGGGTTTAGGGTGTAGGGTTTAGGGTTTAGGGGCTTAGGGCTTTCAGGCTTTGCGGTGTCTTGCTGTAGTAAAGCGCGTTCGGATCGCGAAATTCGTTGCCTGGCATGAGGCTCACAGGCTGGAACGGTTGCATCCACAGCTCGCCCGAAACAGCCTGCGGCTTAAACCGTGAACAATGAGCCCGGTTGATGCGAAACCGAAAGAAAGCGGATGGGGGGGAGTGTTGTGAGGTCTGAAAGGTTGGGTACGGCCCCCATACAGTAAGAGTCTATAATAGGGCTACTATTAAGGTCCTAATATATCTATATTATGAATATTATTCAACGATTACTGAGTGGGGGCCGTACCTCACTGAAAGGTCTGATCCAGATTGTTCTAAGCACCGCACCACAATAACGTGCAGCTTTGCACCGTGCGCACACCTTGTGAGACCATGTCTGCGAATCGAGGGACATTCTTCTTTGTATGGGGCTTTGAAAACGGGATTGGGTTTGGGGGTATGAGAGTACAGGGGCTAAGGGGGCTGAAGCATTTACGTAAGATTTATGGTTTCAATCAAGGCTCAGAGATGTAGGGCGTGGTTGTGTTCTCGGCAGGACCCTCCGACTTTACTTCGATGAAGACTTCCATGCTGTAGACTGCTGTGGAAGTGATACAAACGCCCAGGCTAAACCCTAAACCCTAAGCAATTTCCATGGCTTTGGTCAAAGGACGGCTTGACCGAGTCGATCGCGATGAAGGCCAGCCCAGCCATGACTGACTGGCATGAATGGCGAGGAAGTCCGTTCAATAATCTTGATGGGAGGCCAAAAGGGGGTTTAAGATTCTTGGGGTCGGGATTCCCTAATATGAACCCTATAATGGGAACCCTAATTCCCACTAAACCCCAATAGGCTAAAACCCCTTTTGGCCTCCTATGAAATCTGTGCTTGTGCAAGTGCGCATGTGTCATATACACCTTTGCTGGCTGCGCCCAGGGTGAGATCTCAGTTCATCAGGATCTCGAGGTAGCCTCGTCCTCGTAGTAGGCGTACTGGAGAATGTCCCTGTCGTCAGGCCGGCGGTGCGATCTTTACCCTTTTCTGGATTGACGTGGGATGCACAACAGGGCCTTGCGCCTTTTGCTTGCTGTCTCGTCTTGCCTTGGCGTTGGTATCCGGACTGCGATACATCACGAGTTCGGTAAATGGGCACAACACTTGTAAAGCCGGGAGCTGCTTGAAGAGCCAGCATCCCTAAACCCTAAACCCTACCCCCTACAACCCCAAACACTAAAAGACCCTCAAGTTGGGGTTAAGGGTTTAAGGTTTAGGGTTTAGTCATTAGGGTATACGGCACCTACTATTTAAGGGTACCCCAAAAGGGACCATCATTTTGACAACCACTCAAGTGCCAAACGCACAGAAAGGCTTCGGGGGCCACCGTTTCGTCAGACGAAGTAGGCTTCTCATTACTAGTCTCTCCAAAATCAGGTTTAGGGTCTAGGGTAACTCAAATTGAAACATACGTTCACCAATATTCCCTAAATTCTTAAACCTAATTAAGCCCGAAATTCCCCAACAAGAAGCTTACATCCAACAAGATCATGGCCTGGACTCAGTTTCCCGGAGTCCAGGGACCTTAAAGACTAGAACAGGGTTCCTATTTAAGGGTTCTCTTGGAAGGGGTTCAGGGTGTAGGGATCCCTTTACAGGGGCTTCGGGCTTTGGGTTCCCATTAAAGTGTTACTAAAAGGGATCTTCTGATTCAGGGTTTAGGGCTACAGTTGCAGGGGCTTCCGATGAGAAGGAGGCCTGGGTCATAGGGTTTTAACCCTTATAAACCTAAACCCCGGAACCCTGAACCCCTGAACCCTGAACTCCTAAACCCCTAAACCCCTACACCCCTAAACCCCTAAACCCCATACCCTGAACCCCATACACACCCTCGATGAGAACGCTGGCAGCTACCGCAATTAGCTTGACCCCTATAGTAGTAGCCTTGGGCTGCCAATGCCCCAACAAAAGCTCTCCAGGACCCCAAACTACTAAACCCAACCATTCAAGCCTTGATGACAAAGTTTGGGGCTTAAGGAGTTTCAGCGTGTTGGAAGTTTTGAGGTTTAGTGTCTGGAGGTTTAGAAGCTCCAGGTTTTACGGATCTCGGGGTTCGGGGGTTCGAAAGATCGCACGCTTGGTTAGCAAAGGACATCCTCTGGCATGTGAGAGAGAGAGAGGTTCGGGGGTTTAGGGGCCTTAGGGGTTCGTTCAGGGGTTTAGGGTTGAGGGTTTAGGGTTTAGGGTTTAGGGTTTAGGGTTTAGGGTTTAGGGTTTAGGGTTTAGGGTTCAGGGGTTTAGGGTTCAGGGGTTTAGGGTTTAGGGTTTAGGGTTTAGGGTTTAGGGTTTAGGGTTTTGGGTTTAGGGTTTAGGGTTTAGGGTTTAGGGTTTAGGGTTTAGGGTTTTGGGTTTAGGGTTTTGGGTTTAGGGTTTTGGGTTTAGGGTTTAGGGTTTAGGGTTTAGGGTTTAGGGTTTAGGGAGCTTAGGGTTTCCGAGTCTTTTCCGAGGCTTGCACAGCGGGTGCTTCCTTGCGGCCGCAGTGGGAGCAAGGCGCGTCCTCGGCAACCCTACTCCCAAAGGGTCCTAGGTACTGTTATGGGGGATACTTCCCCAAATCATAATAGTAATTCCTAAACATAAAAACCCTACATTCTACTATATAGGTACTTTGGACCCTCAACCATAAACTGCTTTAACCAACCCGGATATGCCAAACCATACACTCCTCCTTTAAATGGCCAGGATAGAAATACTGCTCTTGCCGAACTCTACGGCTCACTAAGGCTCCTGTTGTTGGGGTTTGAGGAACCTGCGTTTGGGGTCGATACGTTGCGACACCGCCATGTGGGCTTCAACCGGTGGAATCTGATGGACGCTGGAGGACTGTGGCGAAGTCTGAGCATCTTACCCGCTACCGGGGCAGCCAAACATTCCTTGAGGAATAGAACGGCCACCAAACCGCCCAAACCTACATGAGCATTGGGAAAGCAATAACTAAGAACATAGGCATGGTATCAAACCCTGTAACTTTGACTTAGCCTCATATAACACCCAAACCCATAACCACCTAGCCTGACGTAATCCGTTAGCACCTGAAACCCTAAACCCATGCTTCAACCCCCAAAACCTCAAGCTGTTCAGCCCCAAAAACCTGAGCATGAAATTCCCAAACCCTAAACCCTAAACCGCTAAACCCTGCGCATGAAACTCTCAAACACGCAAGCCCGGCCTGTGCCGTGTCGATGGCCATAGCGCCTTGGCCAGTGCCTCGCATGCGAAGCACTTAAAGGTTCAGGGGACTTAGTAAAAGTTCCTTTAATGGCTCCTTTTACGGGTTCTATAAGGGTTGCTATAAGGTTGTGTGCTACAGGGCTTTTGGGTTTAGGGGCCTTAGTAGGTGGGGTTATCAGCACCTTGATTAAGGAGTTATAACCTTAGATACCTATCATTAACTTACTTATAACAACCTACTTGCCCAGCTCCCGATCCTCCCAGCATCGTATGGTTGAGGGGGGGTTATGCGTGTTGGAGTTGAGGGCACAGCGAAGTCTGACGATGCTCACGGTTTGCGCAAACCGAGTTTCCCAGCGAGGTTTCAAAATATGAGTGCACCTTGTTCCCGATGACTCGGCCTTTTGGGAGTGTCCCCCCAAAACAGAGGATGAGCGGAAATGTGAGTGAGAGCTGCTTTTTCTAGCATACATAGAAGCCTGCATGAGTTCTGAATTATTCCCAAGGGCTCCGTTTTGCCCTCTCCACCATATCATACCCCAAAACCTGTTTCACTTAATTAATGCTCCTTTTTGCTCCCTGAACCCTTAAACCAGCCCTTGCAGGAACCCTTAACTAGAACCCCATCAAAACTAAATCTGGATTAGGTGGAGAAGTGTCACGCAAACTTCGGAATCCGGGCTTCGAGCGTGGGATGCCCCACTTATGGGAGTAGCTGCAGCCCCCCAAAACCGGCTTAGGGTTCAACGTTCAGGGATATGGGAGTTGCCAAAAGCTAGGCGTACTTATTTTGGGGTCCGTATCACACGGATCCTACTATTTAGGGTGCTAGATTATGGTCCCCTGTTTTCGGAAACTCCCATATGGAAGTACCCGCAGCTCTAAACTGGTCGCTTCGCAACCAGTCCTCTGGCGTTTGACGCGTTCTGCACCAGTCCCGCAAGCGAGACACCTGATCCACATCGGCTTGCCCGCTTGCACATGCAAGTGCCACACGGTCAGTGGCATCTTGCCTCAGTTGGTTCCCTGTTCCAGTCTAGTCTAAACCCGGTTACTTCATGTGGGGTTTGCCCTGTCATGTGCTGGCCCACCTGGCCAGTGCTTGTGCTCCCGTTCTTGCCCGAGTCATCCACACCCTGCACGCTAGGCAATCTAGAGCCCTAAACCCCAGACTAGAACCCCAACAGAATCCGAAACCCTACAACCTTAAACCCCCAGAACCCTAGAGCCCTAAACCCCAGACTGGAACCCCAAACCCTAAACGCTACGCAGAATCCCAAACCCAAAACTTGGAATCCTCGCACCCCAGAGCCCTAGAAGTCAGGAGCCGCAGCACTAGAGCCCTAAACCCTAAACGCTAGAACTACAGAGCCCGTAACCCTAACACCCTAAAACCATAGAACCCTGAAACCGAAGAATTAGAGCCTTATACCCTAAACCCTAAACCCTCTACCCTTAACCCCTAAACCCGTAAACCCTAAACCGAGCCCTGAAGCCTCCCAACCTTACAATCAAGCGCTTCTGCGCGAATGGCCTCGTCGCGTCCAGCGGATCAGCGCTCTCCGGCCATCGCGAAGTGGGTTTGAGGGTCTAGGTTTATAATAGGGTTTAGGTTGGGTTAAGGGTTGAGGGTCTTGGTTTAGGGTTTAGGTAGGGTGAAGCGGATTGAAAAGGCTTAAGTTAACAATGATGCTGGAACTCAGGATGCTCAGAGGCGGGTGTGCCTGGCCTGAATAACCTACCGCTTTAAGGACTTATGTACAGAAATAAATGATAGGACACCCCCCCCTCAAAAAACACGGTTCTGCAGTGACCGGTTGGGTGGTTTCATAGGAGCTTACATGTGCTTGCGGCGTCTGTGGCTTCAGAAGTCCGGGGGTTAAGGGGTCTAGCGGTTAAGGAGTTTAGGGGTTTAGGGCTGTCTGTCAGGGTTTTGGCGGGGCTGTGGGCTTTGGGGTTAGGGCTGAGGGTTCAGGGGCGTCGGGGTTATGCAAGAATAGTCTTGCCAATTCAACACCAGCTATATCACGGGATATCTCGACACTTCTCGCAAAATGGCTCTGGAGACACTACTTAGAGAATCCTTGGACGTAGTGAGTAGGGCTATAAGCAAGGTGACTATTGGTGTATCTACTTAAAACCCTGATTGGGGTAGTTACAACCCTACTTACTAAGTCCCATGATCCTCCCGTCTTCTTCGAAGCCTCAAAACCCCAGACTGAACGCAGCTTCTTCGAATGATCTCACCCTTTTGAACCCTAAACCAGCCGAATGCCTTGGGTGTCCAAAAACTTTCGCTTTAACGCTTGAGGGTTGTGGGTCGATGGGTCCACGGGTTGAGGGATGTACAGTTCGGCTCTTCGCATAATAGAGACACCTGAAGGGCTTTTTTGAGGAGACCGGCACCCCTTCCATTCGGACTGCAAAGGAATCGGGCTCACCTGTCCCATTGGACGTAGTAAGTACGGTGATAAGTGAGGTAACCATAGTTCTATCTGCACAAAACCCTAATTGGGGTATTTACTCCCCTACTTACTAAGTCCCGTTGGGCATGTAGCAAGAGGGTCAAAGTTTATGTTGGCAGAACCGTAATGGGATCCGACACTTATACCCTCACCCAGCCCCTAAACCCTAAACCCTATATAAACCCAAACCTATGCTGAACTTAGACCCCTCGCAAAAATTATGGGTTTTAGCTGTTTCTTAGGGATTATAGGAAGCAAAAAATAAAAACCTATCTTTAAGTACCCCTGAGAAACTCTACACTTGCGGAGGAGGCACGGCACAACAAAAGAAAGCAGGGGGCGGATACTCGCCTTCTTGGCGTCGCCGAGCATGACTGGCTCAAGTCGACTCATGATCTGCGAACAGTCCCCAGAAAAAAAATGGGGCTTAGGGTTTAGGGCTTAGGGCTTTAGGGTTGAGGGTGTTTACCCAAGGGCCGCCGTTTAGGGCCTCGGGTTTAGCAATACCGGTGGGTCCGATTCTTCACTGATCTGGACGCTACACAGGGTCTGTTGGGGCCACGGGCAAAACCATGTGCTTCTCAGAAATCTCAAGATCAGTCTGCAATTGCTAGTGTAATGCAGGGGCCTTAATAACCATCAGCTATGGCTCAGGGTGCGTAGGGTTTAGGATTCAGAGTCTCAGGTAGTGTAGGGGTTGAGAGTTAGGATCTAAGTCTCAAGTCTCAGCTTAAGCAGGCTTCAAGATTTTATGCTGAAGCCTGTGCATTAAGAACTCTAGTGCGCCCAATGCCCCAGATTTTGAGCAACAGACAGTAAATCATACGGAAGGCTCGCCCCAGAGCTCAAGGGATTATCCTTGTTTGAGCGGTACTGGGATTTCTGCCCCGAGACTCCAAAGCCGCCTAATTTGGGAATATACCTGAAATCACGAGAATGCTCCTCCAATGATTGAAAGGGTCTTTCTGATTTTCGCAGTGATGGATGGGGCTTGTGAAAGAAGATCCGATACTGCCTCGCCAAATGCTTTGCCGCCGGTGTAAATGACCTGTCACTCTGGAGCGCTTCAGCGTTTCGGGCTGTCGGGGTGTAGAGTTATCGAAAAAACGGTAGGGTTCTTGGGGGTTTTGAGGTATCTAAACAACCATATGGGTTGTTGTCAAGATTATGGTCCCCTTTAGGGTACTCTAAATATCATGTGCCGTACTATATTAGGGACCCAAAAAAGGGACCCTAATTTTGACCACCACCCATATGGAATCGTGGCTCCGATGCTTTCGGGTGGAGCTGGGCCCACTTCCCCAAGCCTTCCCTTCCTAAACCCCGCGCACTATAGTAGTATAGTAGTATAGTAGTATAGTAGTATAGTAGTATAGTAGTATAGTAGTATAGTAGTATAGTAGTATAGTAGTAGTATGGTTCCAACCCTCCTAGCCCAAAGACCTCCAGTATACCCCGATAACATGTGCTGGAAACCCTGAGATCCTGCGCTCCATACTGGGAAATCCTGGAAACCCTCATCGAACTGGTGCAAATTAGAGCTTCTGTAAGTTGTAAGGATGCATGACTAGATAACCTTACTGATACTTTTCCTGAAGGTTCCTCAACGTAACTTTGGTATACTATACCCCATAGCTCTATTCTGACTAATGAAGCAGAACCTTCGAACCCCAAGAATTGGCGGCGCATCTTTAAACAAAGAGAAGTACCTCGAGGGTCGTACCCTCATTACCCCGTTTTTAGGATACCTAGTTTTATGGTTAGGATCCGTTATATAGAAAAGTAGGTACCTTAAAAAAATGGGGTAGGGTATAAGCCTCTAGGTAGTTCCTTATAGGATAGCTCCAGATAACCTGATGCTCCTTAACCCTGATCCCGCCATGTTAGAACTCATCAACAATTTTCTTCAATCAACTACCCACAAGCTCTTGAGATTCCTGCACCTCAATCAAGTATTGAGAACAGTCTCTCTTAAATGAGTCTGTACATTGGTGGTCTCCGGCGCTCTCAATACGATTCTTCGAAGCTTGGGGGTCTAGTGTTTATGAAGTGTTGGTTTAGCTAACCAGTGGTTTTGGGGTTCCCTGGGCTCTTTAGCTCCTTATTCAATAGGGATTATCATCATCCCTGGCTCCTTAGCTCCTCCAATATCAAAGGTTAGTTAGGGTTTAGGGTTTAAGAAGTCTAGAGCCTGTTTTATGGTTCTGAACACTAAACCTTGAACCTAAAACTAGTGTAAAGGGTCCTGGCTCTTTGACTTGATCTCGCTGCACCCGACCCGTCCCTGAAATCCCAAACGCAAGCGCGACGTCGCGGCGTGTGCTAGGTCCTCCGTGCAGATGACACCTGCGAGGAAGAAAGATGTGTTTAGGGTTTAGGGTTACGCTGCGGCACCCAACAGTGGACGACAAGCTCTATGCCAGTCAGGCCTGTATCCACTCTGGTACAGCTGAAGCTAACTTCCAGCGCGCAGCATCTCAGCAACAGTTGTTGCGCAACAAACGTTCTGACGAGAAGTTTCTGTTCAAGTAGATCAACAGGACTTGGGGTTCAGGGCTGAGGAGAAACCTTTGTGTATCGAAACATATGCAACCGTCGCGGACCACCGCTTCCTGCCCAGGTCAGTACCATCACCGCTACCACGCAACCTGAATGAACTTTTTTTCCCATAAATTTCAGTCACCACTCGGGTGATAGTGTCTCTCCAGTCAACTCAATTGGGATGCAAAGTTTGGCCGCGGCAGGCCACTCACCCACGGCACCTTGCGATCTAGGACCGAGCGACTTACATATCAAGAACAACATGCAATCGCCAACTGTATGCAACACACTGCATCCTGCACCATATCCACTAAATCAGCAGCATCATCAGGACAATACAGGGGCCTTCATGAACAGGGCTTTGAGGTATACGATGCTCGAATTATCGTACCCAACCCCTAATTATTCCGACCTCTTTATGTTACTTCGAGGCTTACTACAGCAGGTCATGGTAGCTACCGAAAAAACGAAAAAAACTAAAATGATCGTACATAACCCTACATGGGGCCTCAATTATTAGAATGGGGTTGCGGGCACCGTTGGAAATTATTCAGGCTCCTATAGTAAATAACCCCAGACCCCAAACCCCAAACGCAGGGGTTGTGGTTTGGAGTTGGGGTTAAGGGTTTCCGGGCCCCAACACGATACTACGTAGAGTCTACATCCTGAAGGCTGAGAAAGGTCCTACGCATGTTTGCTACTGCTGAAAGAAACAAAGTTCCGGCGTGAGAGTTTGTTTGCACTAGGGAGAAACAGGGGGAAAGAGGCAAACAAAATTAGGAAACCCTAAACCCTAAACTCTAAACCCGAAACCTAAACCCTAAACAACCGGACAAAGAAACAAAGCCTCAGAGTGCCGGCCCAAAAACGCCAAGCCCTGCACCCGAAGACCCTAAACCCATAAACCCTATAATTGAGGGCCTCAATAATTAGAATCGGTTTTGGGGGGGGGGGGGGGGGGGGCATGTTAGACAATAAATACAATGAGGAACCCCCAAAATAGTACAGGTGACCCCAGACCCCTAAACCCTGCACCCCTTTGAACTCGAAGCTTTAATAGGATCCCCACCACAATTTAGGGTCTATTCCTTAGTTGAGGGATCTACTCCAAATCATAGTAGGATCCCGAATCTAACGCATAAACCCTAAAACCCTAAGCCAGGAAAGCTCTGGCCCTGCCTAGGTCACCGAGGTGCTTCTCGATGAGGTTGTTGTCCGTAAGCACCTTCTAGGACTGTGGGTTCCTTTTACTCTAAGGGCTTAGAGTTTACAGGGTTTCGGGTTTTGGGCTTAGGGGTGTAGGGCTTTACGTGCGAATACAATGTAGAGTCTCTATGAATAGAATATGGCTCTGGGGTACATGAGTACATGATATAGTGCAATTTTATAGGGGCGTTAAGGGCGGGTGTTACCGTTTACTCCGACCCCTATAGTTTATTACCCTATATGCCGCATCTCGGAAGCGCGAAATTCATCAAAGGCCTCAACCCCCCACTTCGAAGCCGCTAAACCCCAAACTCTAGAACGCTGCAGCTTCGGTGCAATCTTTATGTAATATGGCTTTTCCAGCCGATTGCCCTGAAGGATGTTGAGCTCCCCAAGCCGAACCCGATGAAACACTGTAAGACGTGCTACAACCTAATAAAGGGGTACCAAGTTGTCTTGCATTCAGTTTTAATAAGGAAACCCTCAAATCAAAAAGGGTAAACAGTAAACAGGTGCTACTGGGGAGCCTAGAATTTCGAACCCCCTAGAAGAAGCTAAGGTTCGGAACCTCTTGGACCGAGTAATGCAGCAGGCTGAGGTGCAGGTTCAATTAGGGCAGGAGGCCAAAATTTTGAGGGGTCTAGGTTGAAAAGATAATCTTAAGATAGCATCCTCTTAAGCCCAAATAAGGGAAAACATGAAATTTTCCCAAAGGCCTACCTAGTAGATGGAGCTCGCACCCTTCTGCAGGAGACGGCAGCTTCTCGTTGTCTAGCCAAGTAAACCTACTTGTCGGGTAGCATGGGGAACTAAAGGGTAGCCGTTTTTGGTTATATAGGGATTATATAGGGACTATACTACCCAAAAAAGGTTAAAGGTTACCCACTCTACTACTAGGTAAAGAAGCCCTGGAGCTCGCTGCATTCGTCTCCTGTCTCTGAGACCTGGTCTCATGCATCCTCCGCGGCCATGTCAGCAACGCCCAAAGCCGGCCAGGAGATCTCTAGTCTCAACTCTGTTCCGTGCAAACGGTTTAGGTTGGGTACGGCCCCCATACAGTCAGAGTCTATAATAGGGCTACTATCAAGATCCTAATGTATCTATATTATGAATATTATTCAACTATTATTGAGTGGAGGCCGTACCTAAGGTTTAGGGCTCTGAGGCTTGAGGCTGCAGAACTTTTGGCGAAGGTGGTCACGGCTTGGGTTCCACAAGCCGCAGGGCCTAACAGCTCGGAAAGCCTACTCGCAAGGTCACAGACGGGCCCTTTAAGGGTTCCTTTAAGGGATCTATAGGGGTTCTATGAAGTTTAGGGTTTAGAAATATTGGGGAGTTTCCGAAAATAGGGGACCCTGTTGTAGCACCCGAAATAGTAGGATCCTTATTATCGGGGCCACAAAACAAGGTACCCCTAGTTGTCGGAAACCCCCACACAGCACTGTACTAAGCAAAGTAAGTGGCTAAGAGCATCAGGTGAACATGAACACCCTAACCTAAGCCACGAGCCCCGAAAGCACGGAACCGCAAGCCTACGGAAAATGTGCAAAACTCAAACGGCGGACTGCCCAAACCCAGCACCTAAAATTCTTGCTTCGGCAAACATCAACCCTAGGCCTTTAGCCTCCATCTGTAAGGCCTGAAGGACAAACCCAGCAACTCAAAGCTTGCTTCAGCAAACTTCAACCTCCATCTGGAAGGCCTGAAGCCCCTAAACCCTAAACCCTAAAATCCCGTTGTAGAACCCTCACAGAGCCCTTATGGCCCTTATTGTGATACCTTGAAAAGCACTCTTGCAGGAAGCCTAAACCATCAACTCCAGGCAGGACAAGCCTGAAAAGCCCGATGCAGAAAAGCCCGACAGCCTGAACCCCGCGGGGGTTCCCAAAAGGGTTCCCAAAAAGGTTCCCAAAGGGTTCCTATAAGGGTTACCAAAAGGGCTCCCGAAAAGGGTTCCTTATAAGGGTTCCCGTCAGGGTTTCTTAAGAGTTCCTGTAAGGGTGTCTTGTTCAAGGTTTAAAGAAATCCCAAAGCCTAAACCCTGAACCCTGAGATCCCAAACCCCTAAGCCCTAAACCCCGACCCTGAAATCCTAAGCCCTCTGGGCCAACGACAGTTCGGCTGTTCGGCACTGCTCGGTCCCTGAAGACGGCCTAGGGTTCGAAGCTTAAGGTTTAGGGTTCCCGAAACCCTAAACCTTTGTGGTTTAGGGTTTAGGGTTTAGGGTTTAGGGGTTTAGGATTTAGGGGTTTAGGGTTTAGGGGTTTAGGGTTTAGGGTTTAGGGGTTTAGGATTTAAGGGTTTTGGGTTTAAGGCTTTAGGGCAGGAGGCTTTTGAGGGTCTGGGGTTGAGGGTTTTATGGTTGCGCGTACGGTGTCCAATTGGAGGACCGAGGGGCTGAATAAGTGGGCTGCACTTGGGGCTTCAAGTACCCTCACTGAAGCGATGCTAATCCTGGCTATAGCTCGACCTACATTTGACTTACTACCTCTCCCTTCTGCTTCCCTAATCCCCACACCCTACACCCTAAACCCTAAACCCCGCACCCTGAACCACAAACCCTACACCCTGAACCCTGAAGTCAGAAATGCTACGACAGCCCGGAAAACTTGAAAACCTCGAGACGAAGGATCAGCTGCCACAGGAACCACGAAGACTGAAACCTCAACCTTGATGCTGAACAGCACTGTGGGCTTAGGGTTTCGGTTTTGGGGTTTAGGTGTTTGTTTTAACCGTCTGCTCGGTAAGGTTCTCGGATTTAGGTTTTATGGTTTAGGTTTCAGAAAGGTACGCTGTGGGGCCCGTGTAGAAAGGTTTAGGGCTGGGGTCAGGCTTTGGGGTTTAGGGTTTAGAGGGATCGTCTTTGTGGTTGTGATACTTGTAACTCTATAAACTAAATACTTCCTAAGTCCCCCGACCCTCCAGGTAGCGCTTGAGGGTCTTCTGAACATCTGAGTAGCCCACACTACGCCCTAAACCGTACTTAGAGGGTCATGTCGATATAACTATAGTTACCTTACTTTTAACCCTACTTACTAAGTCCCCTGATCCTCCAAGTAAGCCCTAAATCCTAAACCCTTCCAGTACCCCTATAGATCCCTTTAAGGAACCCCATATAGTACCCCTATAGATCCCTTTAAGGAACCCCTTGTAGTACCCCTATAGATCCCTTTAAGGAACCCCTTATAGTACCCCTATGGATCCCTTAAAGGGCCCGCAGCCCTTGATGCGCTTCGCTGGAAGCCCCTGCCTTCTTGTGCACGATGTTGAACACGGACTGGCAGGCGCACTGCTTTGAAGGGCGGTTTCCTAAGGGTAAGTAGGGTTCCTTTAAGGGTCCCTTTACAAGGGTCCCTTAAGGGATCTGTCAGGGCACTATGAGGAGTTAGGGTTTAGGGTCTACTTTGAGGATCGGGGGACTTAGTAAGTAGGGTCAGAAGTAAGGTATAGTTATGTCCACTTATAACCTTAAATAACATACTTATAACTCTACTTACTAAGTTCCGTGATCCTCTAAGTAAGGGTTCTGTAATTACGTGTTTCACGAAGCTCTAGAGAGGTTCTAAGAGGCTTTATACAGGTGGTTTCAGGTCCATTAGGGGCTGAGCGGCATATTATACTCCAGACCGACACCTTTATCCTAAAACCTAAACCGTAAAATTTGGCGCAAACGTTTACCTTAAAGCCGCCCTCCTCAAAGAAAACACGGAGCCCAAAACCCCAAGACCCTAACGCCCAAAAGATAAACCGCAAACCCCCTGAGCCTATCAGGAGAGTGACGATAGGGACGTCCATGCCTCAAATAGTTCCTTGAGATACTAAAACCAAGTTTGTGAGGATTACAGTAAACCCCATAAAGTTGGAAACCGGATGAAGGCCAAATGGAGCTGGGATTCCCCTTACATTGCTCTTCAGGATTGAGGCTATTGGGTTTCCAACTTTTGGGCTTCTACTATATCCTGAAGCAGTGTCTTGGGATACTTTATGAGAAGAACAGCGCTGCAGGGTTTAGGGTGTAACTAAATTTAGGGAGGCTTCTATATCAGTGTCCTGAAACCCCAAAACCCTAAACCCTAAAGCCCTAAACCCCCAAAACTTCCTAAGTCCCAGACCCTAAACCCTAAACCCCGAAACCCTAAACCCCCTGAAGCACCGGTGCCTTGAAGCATGGAACGCCCCAGAAGGCGAAGGGCTTCACCGTGTTCAGCTTCTGCACTGTCTCCTGTACTTTGAGGACCCTTGGTTTTACTACCTTAGCGATCTATAGAGGTGCTAGAAGGGTTTAGGGTTATGGCGGTTATGGGTCTATTTAGAGGATCATTGGACCTGGTTAATATTTTTTTTACTACCTTAGCGATCTATAGGGGTATTATAAGGGTTTAGGGTTTAGGGTCTACTTAGAGGATCACGGGACTTGGGAAGTAGGGTTATTGATAAGTGAGGTAACCACAGTTACATCTACTTATGATCATAATGCTACACTCATCGGGATACTTATAACCCTACTTACTAAGTCCCACGACCCCCTAAGTAGGAACAGCGAAACGGGCTGCAGGTCCACGCTTTCTAGGTGATGCACCTTACTTTGCGGAGTTTCAGGCTTAGGTTCTAAGACTTTACCCGGGGCGTACTTGGGGCATCTAGAACCTACATAAACGTCGAACGGACACGAAAGGTCATCCTACCTACGACCTGCTCACCCCGCCCCTCGATCCACCCCATTCGGTCGATTGCGATCATGCAGCCATTGCAAGCCTCAGCCCTAAACTCTTAAGCTCTAAACTGCCGTCGCGAGTTGTAGGCTTCGCCTAAGGGTAGGTTTGATTTCAGTGTTCTACGAGAGGGCTTGCAGTTATGGTCCTTGGGTGGAAGGTCTGCAGTGGTACGGGTACTTAGGACGCAGCACTTCCAAAAGAGCTCTTGGCCCACTCTTTTAACTCTTGAACAGTAACTACACCCTGGCCCTTAACCCTACAAAACAGACCGCGAAAATGGTAGCCAGTGAAGTTCGATTCCAAAGTATTCCTGTAGGGGTTGTCGGACTTGGGGGAAAAGCCCTGGCGTGTCCTCGTCATTGAGCCGGAATGTTAGGACGTGCCTCGCTAAAGGGAGCTGTGGCTTAGGGTTCAGGGTTTAGGGGTTGTTCAGGCAAAGGGCTATGTTGGGGTCGCGCAATTTTGGGTGGTTTTATGTCATGCTCTCGACATTGCAAGGTCCCTTACTCAGGGTCCTCACAAACGGGATCTTGAGGGTCGAAATTCGGGTCCCTTATTTCCTGAAGCTGCCGTTTGCAGCTGGGGCTCATATACGCAAGTAGAGTGTCCCAGTGAGAAAGCCGAACACATACCTTCCGATTAGTCATCGGGGTGTGGGGCTTAAGAGGTTTAAGTGCTTCGGTTTTAGGCGAAGGGTTGCGGCAGGGATTCTACGCTGATTGGCAGTTTAGTTGTTATTCTTGTCTGGGTGCTTCGGCTCTGGGTTGGGGCGGGGGGGGGCGGTAGGTTCTGCGATTTGAGGGTTTAGGGTTTAGGGTTTAGGGGTTTAGGGGTTTAGGGTTTAGGGTTTAGGGGTTTAGGGGTTTAGGGTTTAGGGTTTAGGGTTTAGGGGGGTCGTCAGAGTTTCAGAATGCAACATGCAGGACCGCCGCCGTCTGACCAGCCCTGGCCCAAAGGCTGCAACGCAAATGTCTCGATGACCTGCAACGGTAAACCCTCAACCCTGGACCCTGACGCCCAGGCAATCCCGGTTAGAATCATCCTCAACCCTAATCCACCAACTAGGTTGAGGAGGTGGGTTATTGTAAACCCGAAACCATTGGGATCACAATCCTGCTTGGTTTTTATGAGGTCGGAACCAGCAGCCCAAAGGGAAAGCTTGCATGATCCAAGGAAATTGCAGGTGGAAGTAACTTAGGGCTTAAGGACCAGCTGCAATAGACTCCACGGGCGCAACATCCTCAAGGACGCCACTGCTAAAGTTCCAAGTGACGCCTCAATAAGAAGGACCTGGCTCGGACACCTGAAAACTACCGGGTGAGCCAGGTTTTGCTGGGGGTTGTCCTTTAGGGGTTTAGGGTTTAGGGATAGTTTGCGGAATCGGTCAGATATCTGCTTGCAGGAAGGGGGCGATTACTTTCGACCGAGATGACCGTAACCCATGGGAGGATCTAAAAAGTAGAATGGCAAGTTTGGTACAGTGTAATATGGGGCCTGGTAGTCCTAGAAATTAGCAAAAAAGGCTTGCGGTCCTTATGCTAGAATGATGCGGCAAGTATGAGGGGATACTATTGCAAGTTGTTAACGACCCGATATGTACCCACACAAGCAGGGAGAGCAATAAGAAAGACCGCAGCCCGGGGCGAGACAAGGCTTGGAGTCGATGTGGGCGGTATATGGGCGTAATTATTTTTTTAAAAATCGACACATCATCATATACCCTGAATTTCCAAACCCTGAACCCCAATCCACAGTTCTTAAACCATCTATTCCTTACCCCCTGGGACCTAACCCTATGCTCTTTTTCCAGGGCTGCCGACCTCTTGGTGAGGCCCAGTTCCCGCAGGGCTTCTTTGACCTGCAGCCAGGCTAAGGGCTTTAAGCTTTCTGAGGTTGGGGTTCCAGATTTAGGCTAGATTGGTGGCTTACGCGTTTCGGGTTTAGAACTGATAGCGTTTAGTGCTTAACTGTTCTCTACGCTGGAATTGCGTCCAATTGACATGGATCTGCTGCAGGCAGCGCCGGGAATACTAACAAGACTCCGCCACATCGGAGCAGCAAAGCCTCTGGCTTTCTCACAGCTGCAGGACACAGGAAGTTACAGTTCACCCGCCCTCCCGCCATTGAATCCATGAAGTCTTGCACTTGAGGCTCTAGGCTACAGCGTGAAAAAGGCGCCTTAAAGAATACCAACATGACCCTCCCAACCCCAAAACCCACGGCCGTTGTCGTATTGTTCTACACCCGATTGTACGCACTTCCAAAGTCGAAGCCTGAACCCGAAGTTCCAAATCCTAACAAACGCCCGAAACCCTAACCCACCCTGACCCTAAACCCTAAACTCTAAACCCTAAGCCCTAAACCCTAAACCCTAAACCCTAAACCCTAAACCCTAAACTCTAAACCCTAAGACCTAAACCCTAAACCCTAAGCCCTAAACCCTAAACCCTAAACCCTAAACCCTAAACCCTAAACCACTCTACCGAGCAACATCCCCGTCCAAGCTGACGCGCGCCTGACGGCTGCCGCCGGTGCGCCCATTCCGGCAGACCGCCAGGACGTGGCCCTGGCAGCTTCCCAGAGAGCCCAATATCCCTTAATTAAGGAACATAGCTTAAGGCCTAGGGGTTCCTTAAAGGGTTCCTTAAAGGGATCTGTAAGGGTTCTATAAGGGAATGAATCCTTAGTTCAGGGGTATTGGGCTCTCTGGGTTTCCAGGATTCAATGGTAGGGGGGTTTTAGAGCTTAAAGCCTACAGCAAACCCTAAACCCTAAACCTTGAAGCCTAAACCCTGAGTGCGGAAGGTTGCAATTTCAAAGTGGGTGACCTATGACTCTTCTGGCATACTCACTGCTGCAACGGTCCATTCCACCTCCGTTTAGGGCTTAGGGATTGGAGTTTATGGTTAGCGGCCCACGAGACTGTATTCCTCATGTCAACAATCTCCGGCGGCTGCCTCTAGAAAGCCCTACATTTTAAAAAGAAGGACACTAATCATCTCAGAATCTGCGGAGGAACCCTGAAGACGACTACTACTAACTAGTGATTTTCAGGCTTTCACATGATTGCAACACGAAGAAATCCAAAAACTGCCAATAAATTGCAACTCCCCTGAACCCTTAACTCGAATCTCCCTGTAACTCTCCTTAAACCCTCAACCCTGATCCCTGAAGCTTAAACCGAAACCCTAAACCCAAAAACCACAAAGCCATAAGCCCCAAAACCTTACTGCATCTCACGACCGCATCAGTTTGGAGACTTGTTGTCTTCACGAGCAACGAGTCTGAGATTAAGCAACCTAACTATAAGGCGGCTGAAGCTGCAAGCCTCAGCATAAGAAGAGACATGTCGGGGCCTTAATTCCAATAGGGCTTGGGGGTTGGGGGGCTATTAACATGTCGTCGCGATAAGCAACCCTAAGGGATAATTTTGGGTAGCCATTCCTGGGCACCCCAAAAAAACATAAGCAAAAATTAGGATAGGGGCATCCCAGATAAGCCCCCTTATAATGAAGCCCATTAAGGTAGGGATATCCCTATAAAATGCTTACGCTTATGTGCTTCTTTGGCCCCTAAATTCCGGCCTCCAGAGTAGGAATCTGAACAGCTTGGATTCGTCGTACCCATGTCTGGTCCCTAAACGAACCAAAGCTGCAAAATGGAGAATACAAAAAGATGCGAGTGTGATACCAGCCAAAAGCAAGAACACTGCTCCTGCACACACATCCCTAAATACTCTCCAGAGCCCTGAGCCTCAAACTATGTGCCCCAAGTCAACATATCTTACAGAGGCTTCAGGGCACGTAGAACCTCGGTATCTTCAGGAAGATAACGCCCTGTAAGAGGATAAGAACAAGCCTAGACAGGAACAGCCAAGCTCACTCAGCTCCCGAATCAATATTGGAACAACCCTAAGACTTAATTAAACCCGAAACCCTGGTTAAACTCTAAACCTCAACCTCTACTTTAACCCGAAACTTTATCGAAGCCCTGAGCCCTAAACCCTAGGTAAATCCTAGACCTTAAAAACTCCTAGCAATTAAACCCAAGGCACCAGAACCCCAATTGAACCCTATACCCCCAATCCTTACCTTAAATCCTCTCATTGCTAGGCCCAAGACCCTAAAGCCCCGTAGGGGTTTAGGGCTGGCCCACCCCCTTTTAAGGAATTATACATATACAAATGCGCACACACACAAGTATATATAATATGTATGTATGTATGTATGTATGTATGTATGTATGTATGTATGTATGTATGTGTGTATATATATATATATGCATATAGATACTAGGAACCCCGAAAAAGGTGGGGTTCAGGTAGCATGGGCCCCGCCTTCTTTGCCGGCTTCGGCTTCCGCTTCTTCTGCTGAGTCTTTAACCTGCCCTCGTCTTTTATCCTGCGGGGTTTAGGGGGGTTTTTGAGGAATTAGGGTTTGGTGTTCAGGGGTTTCGGATGGGTTTAGGATGGGTTCAGAGTTTAGGATGGGTTTGGGGCTTGGGGTTTAGTGTTTCGGGGTTTAGGGGATTAGGGTTTTAGGGGTTGAGGAGGTTAGAGGTTTACGGTTTAGGGGTTCGGGTTCAGGGTTTAGGGTGGCTAAGGTATATTTAGCCCAAGAATATTTGGGGGTTTATGCTTTAGGGTTTGATTAGCCAAAGGACATTTCGGGTTCGGGGTTAAGGTCGGGCTTGGGGGCGGGGCCGTTGATCACGGCAGACGAAATCATCGGAACAGGAAATTTAGAGGTACGTCAACTTCAACCAAGAGCTCATGTGGACTCTAAGCCAATCGTATGCTAGGCTATTCCGTGCCATCAATCTGCCACACTTCTACTACATCCTAAGCCCTAAGTGAGGCGAAGGTTTAGAGTTTAGGCGATAGAATGATGATCAGTTTTGCTATAAGCAGGGCAAGTATTTGTGAGGAGGTTTAGGGTTTAGCCGTTTAGGCTACGTCTCAGGGATTCAGGAACTTTTGAAAAGATTTGATGAAGCTTGGGATTCGGAAGGGATTGAGGCTTCGAATTTAGGCCTCAGGGTTTAGGGTTTAGGGTTTGAGGGGTTTGGGGTTTAGGCTTTAGGACTTCGAGGCTTCGGGCTCTTTAGGGCAGCGCATCCACGGCTCCACTTTTTCCTCGGCGCTGCGGTCGCTACACGTATGGGCTCAGGCAGTGTGCAAGGTTTGGGGCTGTTTAGGGCGTAGGGTTTAGAATTCAAGCCTTGGTTGCTTGGAACAATCGGGGGACGTAGTAAGTAAAAGACTTATTAGACATATCCTATCCCCCATTAGGAAACCTTTTGGAATACTTGTAACTCAACTTCCGTATTTACTTAGTCCCCCACCCCCCCCCCCACTAGTGGCTGTGGAGGCTTAGGGTTTACGATGTATACGCTTCAAGGCCTACTTAGAGGATCGTGGGGCTTGGTAAGTAGGGTTGTAAGTACCTTAATCAGTTATAAGTAGATAAAACTACAGTTACCTTACTTATAACCCTACTAATTGAGTCCCATGATCCTCCAAGTAAGGGCCTAAGCCTTAAACTGCGGTCTCACTCGGGCCGATGGTGCTGCGTGCCTCGCAGAAAGTCGGAACTAGTTCATGGTTGGGATGGTATTAAGTTTTAGGGTTTAGGGTTTCGGGTTGAAGGTTTGGGGTTCATGGTTGGGATAGTATTAACTCATTAACAATCTAGACTGCTATTCCTTCTTGGGTTCAAGTACCCAGAAAAAGGTCAAAATTCATGCAACTATGACAAAGAGAAGTATAACCCTAAAACCCCTAAACCCTAGAATTGGGGTCCTTGTTTGTCGTGTCGGGCTAGGGGTTCAGGACTTCGGGTTCGGGTGGCCGGCCTATCGCGAAGAACGGAAAACTAACAAACGTGCCAAGGTAGACTCGGATACCCAGTAACCTGAGAATAAAAAGGCCTCTCTTTTTGGTATTGGGTAACTTTATAAGGAACCTAGGACTACAAAAAGGGAATAAGGGTACTACTGGGCATCCTAGACTAACAAACGTGCCAAGGTAGAGCTTAGGTTCTTTTGTGGGTTGTGGTATTAGGGCCCAGAGAGCCCAATACCCCTTAATTAAGGAAGATGGCTTAAATTATGTGAGGCTTCCTGTTATGATTTAAGCTATGTTCCTTAATTAAGGGGTATTGGGCTCTCTGGGGGTTTAGTAAGGGTAGATAGCATCAGGGCCTTCAGGGGCACATTAAACTGGAACTTAAAACAAGGAACCCCGATATTTTGGCCCCTGTATTCAGCGAGGCTCGGTCATCCCTAAGTGTGCCGCTGTGGACCGTCCTGAACCCTAACCAGTAAGCTTACACCCTGAACCCTAAAGCCTGAACCGGCAACCCTGAACCCTAAACCCTAAACCCTAAACCCTAAACCCTAAACCCTAAACCCTAAACCCTAAACCCCTAAACCCTAAGCCCTGAGCAGCACCGAAGCGTCTTCCACTTTTTTCTGCTGGCGAGGGGGCTGTGGTCTCCCCAGCTGTGGTCTCTTGAGAGGGATGCCCGACAGTCTGCGCCCAGGAGCCTAGCCGGTGCCTCAGCCACGTCCCATGCAAAGTGCAGGGCATGTGGCGTCACTTACCAGCAATTTGGTCTCCTTTCTGGGCTGACCGGGGAAGCTCCTCTAGAAGCTAGGTGCTTTGAAAGGGTTGACAAACCAAAAGTCCTGTCTACTAGTATCAAGGCAGCTTCTGCTAGAATCACGCCGACTCTTTCTTGCTCTCGCCCTAAACTGTAAAGGCTTAGGGATATTAGGGTTCGCAAGCCCTGCTTGGAAGAAGCTGCCTCTGCGTCCAACGGGCAACACGGGCCAGTGAAACAAAATCCGCTGCGCCTGCAGCGGCATTCACTGCCTTAAAGCTCGGTCTTGGCTTTCTTCATGTGCGCGAAGACCTCAAGATATTTGTCGCTTTAAGGGGCTTCTATCCAAGGGTAAGAGGAGGGATCCTTAATAAGGACCCCTAGGTATATACCTTTAATATAGCTATTATATACCCATTATATAGCCCATTATGGGGTAGGGGCCCCCATTAAGGGTCCCTCCTTTTCCCCTTTGATTAAACTAAACCCTAAACCCTAAACCCAAAAGACCCGTTTAAAGGAAGCCTTATAGATCCCTTTAAAGGAAGCCTTATAGATCCCTTTAAAGGAAGCCTTAGGGCTTCCGGGTCACTATGGTTTGAGAGTAAGAGCAGCTTAGGGCTTGGCGCCTGAGGCTTTGAGGGCCTCCCCAAGGACTCAGGGTTTAGGGTTTAGGGTTTAGGGCTTAGGGTTTAGGGCTTAGGGTTTAGGGCTTAGGGTTTAGAGGGATTTGGGGCTTTCGGTTTAGGTTTGCTGGATGGGAGACCCAGAGAGCCCAATACCCCTTAATTAAGGAATATGGCTTAAATCATAATATGAAGCCCTGTATATGTTAAGCCATATTCCTTGATTAAGGGGTATTGGGCTCTCTGGGGAAAGGTGGAAAAGATGAGGCCTCGTGGCAGGGGTCTTTGCGCCGGCTCCCCTAAGCAGGTGCTATCTCCCGGCGTTGATTCCATCTGAACATGTTTTATTTAAGGCAGCCTTAAGGGTCACTATCAGATTATAGGAAATTGAGCAAGAAACCCACAAGCTCAGAACGGGGTCCTTGACTACAGGGGCCTCAGCAATTCCCATGAGGATTTGTGGCACTTTATGCTGCATTTCTATCCAGGACCGAGAGCCCCTGAACCCCTAAACCCTGAGACCCTAAAACCCCAAACCCCGAACCCCTAAACCCTGAATCCTGAACCCGAGGATAAGTATAAGCCCTTATTGCTCTTCGGTCGAGCTTTTGTTTGGGGTTTAGGGTTCAGGGTTCAGTGTCTAGGGCGGTTGGAGGGAAACACAAAGGACTGTTCTGTTTATTCAACGGCTTCCTGGCGTAGTCTCATGGCTTTGGCTGTT
Organism: Symbiodinium sp. CCMP2592; assembly: GCA_905221615.1. Taxonomy (NCBI): domain Eukaryota; class Dinophyceae; order Suessiales; family Symbiodiniaceae; genus Symbiodinium; species Symbiodinium sp. CCMP2592. The sequence goes on from CAJNDT010001291.1 coordinate 743,695, forward strand.
AAGCGCTTACGTATTACGTGCAGACATGCACATCGGCAGATGGCTAGATAGATAAATAGATAGACAGATACATTGATACATGGGTGGTTGTCAAGATTAGGGTCCCTTTTTCGGTACCCTCAATATTAGGTGCCGTACTATAATAGGGGCCCATAAAGGGGCCGTAATTGTGACAACCACCCAGATAGAGATAGATAGGCTGGTAGTAGGGCAGATAGGCAGATAGGTAGACAAACTCAACCCTAGCCCTGCACCCTCCGATGTCCGGCCTTCTTCCTTGTAAGGCCCCTACAGATATGATCATTATTATTACTATCATCACTATCATTATTACTACTATTATCATTACTATTACTGCTATCACTGTTATGACTATGATCATTATTACTACTATGATCATTATTATTATTACTCCGATTGCCGGCCTTCTTCATATTAAGGCCCCTACAGATATCGTCATTCTAAACACCAAACCCTAAATCTTAAAACCCTAAACCCTAAACACTGTTGTTATTACTACTCCGAGTGCCGGCCTTTTTCATGATGGGCACCTCCTCCTCCACAATGCGGATGGCATTTCGGATCTTGCCCTCGAGCCTGGCCAGGCCAGCGTTTGGGGGGGTCTGGGGGTTCAGGGCTTCAGGGTCTACTAGGTTCCTGGATAGGCCTTTAAGGGATCTATAGGGGTATATACTATAGGGAGAGCTTGGGGGTTTAGGGGTTTAGGATTCAGAGTTTAGGGTTTAGGGTTTGGGGGTTTGGGGGTTTAGGGTTTGGGGGTTTAGGGGTTTGGAGGTTCAGGGTCTACTAGGTTCCTGGATAGGCCCTTAGTAATAAGGGTTTCCTAAGGGTAAGTAGGGTTCCTTTCAGGATCTCTGCCAGAGTTTGGGGGTTTAGGGGTTTGGGGGTTTAGGGGACTAGGGTTTGGGGGTTTAGGGGTTTAGGGGTTTAGGGTTTAGGGGTTTAGGGTTTTGGGGGTTTAGGGTTTAGGGGGTTTAGGGGGTTTAGGGTTTAGGGGTTTAGGGGTTTTGGGGTTTTGGGGTTTTGGGGTCGAGGGTTCAAGGCTTCAGGGTCTACTTACAGGATCACCGGACTTAGTACGAAAGTAGGCATATCGGTAAGGTAGCTAAAGTTGTAATTACATACAACCCTAATTCAGGTAAACATACTGTGTAGCGATAGTACTTTGTGAGTAGGCTTATAAGTAAGGTATCCGCCAGCTCAGGCTACCTTAATCGAATAAGTTTAAGTAAGTCCCCCGACCCTCTAAGTATCTTGAAGCGGTGCTCTAAGTACCCAAACCTGAGGCCCTAAACCCTAAACCCGAAGCCCTAAACCCTGAACCTCATACCCTAAACCCTACCCCAAACCCGAAGCCCTAAACCATCCTAAACCCTACCACCCAAACCTGAAGCCCCAAACCCAAAACCCCAGACCCTACCCGGAAGCCGTGCCTGTCCGCAGACATGGCCAGGTAGCCCTCGATCTTCTTCTTCATCTCATCGCCTTGACAGTCACTCGCGAGGGCGAGGTGACTTCCAGGAGCAGGGGACTCAGTAAGGGAGGGTTCCTTTAAGGCTTCCGTTAAGGGGCCGATGAGATCTGCAAGGATTCCATAAGGGTTCTGTGAGAACAGGAACAAGGGGACTTAGTAAGTAGTAAGGCTTCCTGAGGTCTGGAAGGATTCTATAAGGGTTCTATGCTTCTTGGGGCCTAGGGAGGGTTTGTGGCTCAGAGAGGGTGGTGGGGTTGCTTTAGGGATTCCTGAATAAAGGGCCCCTTTTTCGGGCTTCAGGGCTCTGCAAGGGCTCTACAAGGGAACCAAGCTTGCGGTTTACGGTTCACGGGTTCCTTAAAGAGTTCCTTCGAGGGTTCTATTCGGGATCAACACGTAAAGCTTCCTTTGGAGACGCGGGGCTCCAGTCTCAGGCGCGTCTGGCTTTAGGGTTCGTCTGCGCTTACGAGCTGAATCTTTGCAATGCCCAGGTTTTGGACTTGTGCTTTAGGGTTTCAGACTTTCGGAGTTTGGATTAGTTTGAATGCCTAGGGTTTGCAAGCACCAGGGCGCGTACAAGGTTTAGGATTTTGGGATTTTGGGCTAGTGTGGGGTTTAGGCCAGCCTGACTTCTCAGGGGCTTGCAAGCCCCTTACGCCCTTGTGCCTGTACCCCCGAACCAAAAGCAGCAACCCCTAATGTTGCACATGCCGAAGCCATATACATAAATGAGCTCATTCCTAACTGAAATGAAAAGATTCACCAGTGCAGTTTCTGTTGAGTCATCAATCCTGAACCCCTTCAAAACCTCTTCCACGAAACCCAGCAACACCCTCCTGACACCTTGAAAAAGAATGATCTAAAGCTGTCATCCCAGCAGCCGCACAAGTCCATGTTGGCCGGCCCGCACGTGGGCCCCAAGTTCTCCTCACGCCGCGGATGGCTTCAGGGTGCAAGGTTTCACGGTTTTATGGCAACTTTATGAGTTTCAGAGGGTCGTATGAACCCTAATCCCTAAACCCTAAACCGTATGATATGGGGCCATAATAGGGTGGCTTAAGGGAGCAGGGTTTCAGGGCTTTTTAGGTTTTAGGGGTTGGGGTTCAGGGGCATTCTGGGCTTCAGCCAGGTTCTGGAGGCTCGCGCGGGTAATGCAAGCCCCTAAGCCCTAAGTACACAACATGGCTCTTTCACTGCTTTTTTTGGGTGGGTGCCACGGAAACACGAGAACTCTTGGGGTTGGACAACACTAGACCCTATCATCCTGAGAAGAAGCAGAATAGTAACGCTCGTACCGATACAAGTACTACGGTTGATGATATAAACCCCGCATTACCCATAATAGGGAATGTACCATTGTTCCCATAGTTTAGGCTCCTTAAGGTACTGCAAGATTTATCTCGTAGTGCCCATACTCATCGCAAGACGAGGGCCGAAATCAATACTCGTGCCAATACTAGTACCAGAACTGAAACTGCTACTAAATCACTATCTTATTTCTGTTGTAGGGAGTGTAAGGACCGAATAAGATGCTACTAAATCACGATTTCTGCTGCTGTAAGGATTGTAAGGACCGAATAAGATGCTTCGCTTACTATGCTAGCTTAACTGAAGCCTCCTGCCCAAAACCCTCGAGTCCCACCACCCTGTAAAAGAGACCCTATGGCCCCATATCATACGGTTTTGGGTTTAGGGTTCATGCGACCCTCTGAAACTGATAAAGTTGCCAGAAAGGCTGTGTAAAAACATCTCTAGCAAGCCGACAACACACCCCAACGCCGGTGCATGACCCTGAAACCCCCACCCCCACCCCTGCCGAAGCCCACCCCCACCCCTGCCGAAGCCTCGGCAAACTTCTTCAAGCTGTCGAAGTCTCGACCACCCTGGTAGTCCTTCGGCTAAAGAGCTTGACTGCTTTAGGGGCTCTGGGTTTAGGTTTTGTTTTAAATTAGATGCTCTAGGGTTTGAGGTCTGGGGATGCCTGGTGCAGTTTCTGGTTCCTGGGCGTTTCGTTGCGGAGAGTGGCTCGGTAAGCTTGTATTGAATTGGGCTTCATGAGGTTCTGCACGGCTCCCTAAAGCCTGAACCCTAAACCATAGACCCTCAACCCTAAACCCTAAACCGTGCCCTTGTGGATTTATAGGTCTCTGCGGGGCTCTACGAAGATTTGGCTTTTGGACATTTGGAGTTCGGGGGACCAGGATCCTAGTTTGTATTCAGGTACTTGTGCTGATTACTTGGAGGATTAAGGGGACTTAGTAAGTAGGGTTATAAGTAAGGTAGCTATAGTTAGATCATTAAGGTACTTATAACCCTACTTACTAAGTCACACGATCCTCAAAGTGTTGCAGGGATGATTGACCCAACCTTGATACGTACACCCTCTTAACCGGTTTCGAGTTCAGGGTTTAGGGGTTGCGGGTTTTTCGATTTAGGCACGCTATGACAGGAATTCCGAGCCAGAGCTCAAGGGCCTGAGCCAAATCGTCCTACATACTTAGAGGATCGCGGGACTTAGCAAGTAGGGTTATAAGCACCTGAATTAAGGTTATAAGTAGATCTAACTATAGTTACCTTACTTATAACCCTACTTACTAAGTCCCCTTATCCTCTAAGTACCCTCCTTACTTGTCGAGTTTCCCGGGGAACTAAAGTTAAACCTTTGGGAGAACATTGGGATTATTAGTTAGCGGATATTGTAGCCCGAAAATGGTAGTAAAGGTCACCTACTCTACTACGTGGCCCTGACGCACAAACAACAAGCCGACACTGTAACTGCAGTGCTTGATTGATGTTCAGATTTCACGACTTAGGGAACAGCAGTCCCTTGGATCCCCCCATATCATGGGCATAATGTAGCATAAACGCTACTATAACCATGAAAACCCTCAGGTTTTTGAGACCCTAAACCGTAAATCCTAAACCCTAAACCCTTAACCCCTAAACCCTAGACAAACCCAAAACCCTCAACCCTTAAGCCTGAACCCTTAAACCCCTAAACCCTAAACCCCTAAACTTAAGCCCTAAACCCTAAACCCCTAAGCCCTAAACCCTAAACCCTAACCCCTTAAACCCTTAAAGCCTTATAGATCCCTTATCGATCTCTTATAGATCTCTTATAGATCCCTTTAAAGGAGCCCTAAACCCTAAACCCTTAAGCCCTTAACCCCTATCAGCTGAACCCCCAAGTGGAAGGCCGTCCTTTAGGTCGCCTGGCTCGCCGTACTTGATGGTCGGGTATCCCTGCGGCTACCAATGGGATGTCTTTAGGGTTGAGGGGTTGAGGGGTTGAGGGGTTGAGGGGTTGAGGGGTTTCGGGGTTTAGGGGTTTAGGGGTTGAGGGTTTAGGGGTTTAGGGGTTTAGGGTTTAGCTTCGCCACGGGGTTTCACATGTCTCAATTCGTTTCTACAGGGCTCTATACAGGTTTCATTGGATGCCATAAGGGCCGTATACAGCTTTCATTGGATGCCATAAGCATCAGCAGGGTTCTACAAAAATAGGGTTGCGGATTGAGGATTTCAGCTTGGAAGATGCACGGCATGAGGTAAGGTAAGGCTTCTGGTTGTGAATGTCCCCGGTTTGGGGGTTGAGGCCAAAAACGTTTGCACACTGAATGGCAGCTTCTTGGCCTCTTCGACGGCCATGGCGTAATCCGCAGGGTCCCACCTGTCGCCGTTGTAAATGGCCCGATAGTTGCCGATTGGGTACCCCATCACATGGAGCCTACGGAGAAAGAATCGGATCGCGTCAAATGGAAAAGGCGTCTGATGCACCTCGAACGGTGCATCCTCCCATCGCTGGAGACCGCAAGTGATTGAGTGCGCCTGCGCAGAGCACAGAATGGCAGTTGCCATTTCTCCGAAACCGAAGTTGCGACTGTCATGTCTCCCTTTCGACAGCTGGTAGTCTTGGTAAGGCGAGAGGATGGGCACCGCCGCTCCCACCTTCGGTTTTGACCGTTGTCCCCTCGAAATGAAAGTAGTCAAGAGGCCAAAGAAAGTTCCATCAAGCTTCGAAAGGGCACTGGTACCTAAGGCTAGGGCATCAGCATCTGGGGCTTAGGGCTGAGGGCTTATGGTTCAGGACTTAGGGCTCACATCGGTTTCAGCGCTTTGGCGCTAAAGTACAGGCACATAAGGAATACAACGTGACTGCTCGGATGGGTACTAGGACTCTTGACGAGGGAGCCCATGGTAAACCCTTCCCCCAAATCCTTCCAGATTAAAACACCACACCCTAAACCCTGTGAACCTTAGTTCAACCCTTAAAGCCTTCAAGCGCCCCCAAAATGCCTTGATCTCGAACTTGGTGCACAGAGACTGGCCCTCGGTAGTGCAGTCGACGTCCGCAACCTCTGAGGGTTCAGGGGTTATTCTCTCGGCATGGCTTTGGGGTTTCGGGCTCGGGATTTGGCATGTAAGGATGAGGGTTTCCCATTTTGGGATGAAGGGTTAGGGTGTAGTGTAGGGGCCGTAATAATTAGAATACGGTTTTGGCGCCCATTGTACTATGATTATAATAAGGAACCCCCAGAATAGTATAGTGGATTTAGTTTAGACTTTTGGGGTTTTGCGTTGTTGTTGAAGATTGGGGCTCCCAAACCCCTCTCTCTCTCTCTCTCTCTCTCTCTCTCTCTCTCTCTCTCTCTCTCTCTCTCGCTCTTATAGGGGTTTAGGGCCTAGGGTTTGGGGCTTAGAGTTTAGAGTTTAGGGTTCAGGGTTTAGGTTGTATGGCTCGCAACTAGACCAAGCATGACCCCGTGTCGCTTCTGGCCTGTTCGGGGGGGGGGGGGGGTAATGGCTGATCCACTTGGGGTTCAGGGTTTATAGGGCTTCGGGTTCAAATAAGACATCCTCGAAGGATCTGCGCCCACCCCCCGAACCCTACAAGCCACGAAAATCTGCAAAAATTCCTCACCGTTAAGCAAAAATACTGAAAACAAATCTTAAACAAAAACCCTAGAAACTCCCGCTCAAAAAAAAACTACAGAACTCCCCTTGAAACAAACACCCTTCACAACTCCTTAAACAAAGAAAAGCCCAAGGTTTTTTTTAACAACCTATAAAAAAAAACCTATGGTTTTTTAAAAACCTTCACTCCGCCTTAAACAAAGAAAAGCCCAAGGGCCAGAGATCCCGGGCTGCCGTTGAACTCATCCATCAGTTTGTCCCAATCCTGGGCTCTTGGTAACTAAGCAGTGGTGTTGGGGTTCCCTTGGCTCTTTAGCTCCTTATGTACTAGGGATTATCATCATCCCTGGCTCCTTAGCTCCTCCGATATCACTGGTTAGGTACGGTTTCATGGTTTTTTTCTCATTGGTCAGAGGTTTCAGGGTTTAGGATTCAGGGTCTGGGTTTCAGGGTTTAGGGTTTAGATGGGTTTAGGGTCCAGGGTCGCTTTGGGGTTTAGGGTCTAAGGCCGTTTAGGTTTTATGGTCGAGGTTTCAGGGTTTAGGGTTCAGGGCTTCGGAAACCTTAGCTCCCACCAGCTCTAGGACTCTTGGGTCCAATATATGGCTATGCCATAAGGGGATATTGCTGCTGCTACTACTACTGCTCCTCCTCCTCCTACTACTCCTACTACTCGCCATATGAACAGTTTCAGGTGCTGAATCAGCTCGCACAAGTGATTCTGATCCCTACACCTGAGCAACGAAGTTAAACAGAAAGTGATTGTGCAAAGAAAGTAGCAACAAAAAAAGAACATAGTTCAATTAAACTCTCCACCCAAAGCCATGAAAACTCTAGCTTCAAGCTTAAACTCCATACCTCTTGCCCTAAACCCTAAAATCGTGAAAACCTAAACCTCTAAATCCCAAACCCTCAAGCTGTGGACCTCTAATACCCCCAAACCCTAAACCGCAAAACTGAAACCCTCAACCCCTTGAAGGAACCCTTGAAAGGAAGCCTAAGCCCTAAATTTCCTTTCAAGCTTCTAGATCCTCAGTTTCTTCTTTCACAAGGGTGGTTGTCAATTTTATGGTCCCTTTTTGGGCCGTTATTATAATACGGCACCTAATATTTAGGGTACACAAAAGGGGGCCATAATTTTGAGAACTACCCGACAAAGAAGAAAAGCCAAGCCAGGACCCCTAACCCTCAAGCTGTGGACCTCTGATACCCCGAAACCCTAAACCCCCAAAACTGAAACCCTCAACCCCTTAAAGGAACCCTTGAAAGGAGCCCTAATAAGCCCTAAACCTCCTTTCAAGCCTCTAGATCCTCAGTTTCTTCTTTCATAAACAAAAGAAGATAAGCCAGGGGTCGGGCTTCAGCTTCTTGCAGTGGCCTCACCAAGGGGCAAGGAACTTGATGAAGACACTCTTCCTCGGCTTTATTTTGGCTTTAAGGCTTTTTGCTTGTAAGGTTTAGGGACGCTTCTTCGGAGTGTATATTTTTGGGCTCTTGGCTTTATTCTGAGTCTAGGGTTTGAGTTGAAGGTTCCTCGGCTTTGTTTTGGGTTTACTGGGTTTAGGGGTTGAAGGACTCTTCCTCGGCTTTAGTTTGTGTTTGGAGTTTAAGGTCTTCAGGATTTAGGGACGCTTCCTCGGCTCAGTGTTGGGTTCTCGGCTGTGTTGTGGGTTTGGGTTTAGAGTTGAAGGGACTCTTCCTCGGCTCTTCTTCGGGTTTACTGCGGGGTTTCGGGACTCTTCCGCGGCTCTTCTTGGTATGGGTGCCTTTAACGTTTATCAACATCATAATTCAGTAGGGTTTTGGAGGTATCCTGTAGGCCGTACTGTACTGTAATTTCGACAGGAACCCGACCCTTCCCCAGTTCTTCTCAAAATGGGTCTCTGCGGGTGCTTTTTGGGGCTTTGTAGCTGTGCTCAGGTTCGGGGCCCAGGGTGTAGGGACGGTTTCTAGACCCAAGAGTAACCTAGGAACAAAAAGGATGCCCTTTTTGGTTTAAAGGGGCTTATAAGGGGACCTGAACCCTAAAAAAAGGGAATAAGGGCCTACTCCAGGTCCTAGGTTTCGGGCTTAGGGCACCCTAGACCCTAAACACTAAACCCTTCAGGGCTCCAGCAAGGGGTTCCTTAAAGGGATCTATAGGGGTACTATAAGGGGTTCCTTAAAGGGATCTATAGGGTACTAGAAGGGTTTAGGGTTTAGGGCTTACTTAGAGGATCATCGGACTTAGTAAGTAGGGTTATAAGTACCTTAATTAGGGTTATAAGTAGATATATCTCTAGTACTTATGACCCTACTTACTAAGTCCCCTGATCCTCTAAGTAGGGTCCAGGGCATGGGGGCTTCTGCACTTCTCTCGCCTCTTCCGCTTGGCTTCTACACACATCTACACCCGGGATCTCATAAACCAAGACCGAGGCAAAGGAAGACGGACCCAGAGACTCCAATGTCCTTTTATTAAGGAATACCCGGGGTTGCTTTCAAGGGATCTATAAGGGATCTATAGAGTTTAGGGTTTAGGGGACTCCAATATCCCTTAATTAAGGAATATTCCTTAAATCATTTTGGAGATCCTACTATACTTTAAGGTATATTCCTTAACTAAGAGATCTGGGAGTCTCTGAGGATGTGTACACCTAGGAAGCAAAAGAAGAGAGCGCGTGGCTCACCTAAGCTGAAGCCCTTTCAGAAGTACTAAACGGGCCTTAACAATGAGAATAGGGTTTTGGGTCCGATTCTACTATAACTGTAATAAGGAACCCCCTCAATTTGTAATTAAAGGTAATGATTAAGGCCACTAAATTCTGCTCAAAAAGTTTGGAGTTGATAAGGACTGAACCAAGTGCAGAACAAGTGTAAGCTAGCGTAGCCAAAAACGCCAAGGACGGCGAAGCGTTGTTTTGTCCAGTTCTGGTCGAAATGCTGAAACATCTGGAGCTTCGGGGTACAGGGTTCCTTGTAGTGGATCTATGCCCTTAGGCGTTCTACGCAGTTCTAGAAGGATTCAGGTTTAGGGTGTAGGGCTTGGGGCTTAGATCGGTTCCTCTTGTTGGGGTGTTCGGCTTCCTGGAAGTCTTTAGGATTAGGAATAACCTTGTAACCTTGTCTAGCTCTATATAAGAGCATCCTATGATTTCGCGTCTGGGTCTGTATCAGAATCCTTCCTTTTGTCATACTCTACACTGAACACCCTAAAATTGAAACACCAAACTCCAAACCCAAAGCCCTGCCCAGAGAGCCCAATACCCCTTAATTCAGGAATATGGCTTAGATTATATAGGGCTTCATATTATGATTCAAGCTATCTTCCATAATTGAGGGGCATTGGGCTCTCTGGGTGCAAGCCTAAACCCCTGAACCCTGGAGGCCTGAACCCCCCAAGATGCAGATCCCATCAAGAACCCTTGAAGGGACCCTTGCAACCTAGAGCCTCCAAAACCCCTGAATTAGGAAATATACCTTAAATCATATAAGGGATCCTATTATAAAGTATATTCCTTAATTAAGGGGTTTTGGAGGCTCTGGGAAACTCTTATTAGAGATCCCATGAACATATTATAGTAATTACTATAGCAGACCCCTGGAGGCCCCTGAACAAAACCCTACAAAATCCCGAAACCCTTCAGACTAAAGCCAACTCGAAATCACCAAACCCTCAAACCCTCAAACCCTTAAACCCCTACAACGTCAATCCGTGAAAGAAGCTTAAACGGACCCTCATGGAACCGCGAAACCCCGAGCCCCACGTGACCGAGATGCCCTGCCGTCTCGGCGTCCCAGTTCTTCTCCGTGAGCTCGAGCGCGGTGGCCCCCTGACGGCTTTGGGTGGTTTAGTTCGGGGTTTGGGGTGTAGGGTTTGGAGTGCAGGATCCAGGGTTTAAGACTGTTTTGCCATAGCAATAAAAGGACTGTCCGGGATTTGGTAAGGTTTCATACGATTTGATAGGATTGCAAACGGTATCTGAGAGGATCAGGGACGTCGTAGGTTTTTCAGGTAGTCACGTGCAGGCAGACCCTGACTCTACAGGGGTGGGCTGGGGTCCCCCCATTTGCACGAACCCAGAGAGCCTAATACCCTTAATTAAGGAATACAGCTTAAATCACAATATGGAGCCTTTTGTAGTTTAAGCCATAGTCCTTAATCAAGGGGTATTGGGCTCTCCGGGAAGCCTGGCTTCAGCGATGGCAGTAGTTGTATTAGCAGCAGCTAGGACGTTCCTGTTGCGGCGGCAGTTGTCATGGAAACCCTAAACCCTACACAAGAGGCCGGTGTCGTGATGACCCAGGATGTTTTGCCCATGCCCTCAACGAGAGCTGACACGACTCATACTGCCAGTGTTGTGGCATCGCATAACCCCCGGCGCCGTCACCAAACAGAACAGAACAGTTTGATCCATGGAATAATAGATTGCCCAACCCGAAATCGCTTATCCAACCGCGCGCCTGCTGTTCTCAGGTTGCATATTGTAGGGGCCTCAATAATTAGAACAGGGCTTGGGGGCCCTTTATACTATGAACAAATATGGAACCCCCCAAAATAGTGTAATTGCTAAGGCCCCTATGGTATGCGGAAGGCTCAGCATGATGTGCGCGGGAATGTCTTGTCATGTTGCAAGGACGGAAGGTGCCGGAGGATTACTTCGTTAACCCGATCCTTGCGGTCAAAGCCGCAAGTCCAGAAATCCGAATACAAGGACCTCAATAATTAGAATGGGGCCTGGCGGTATATTAAACTGGAACCATAATAAGGAGTCCCCAAAGAATTGGTAATTTATTTAGACCCCTATTTTACGTAAACCGACACTCCACCCCCGGAATAATAGGGGGTGAAGATCTACTCAGCGCAAGCCAGGGCGTAGAGTGTAGCAGTAGAGGCCAGAAAGTTGGAACATCCTTACCCTCATGGTCTTACAGTAAAGCATTAGGATAAGGACCCTTAGCATTAATCATGCTTAGTCCATGTTCATAGGGGTCTCAAGCTGGCCTCAATATATTGGTAGTTGAATAGGCTTCTTTGTTAGAGGTGCCTGGAAGAGAGCCACAAGGGCGAGGGCGCGCAACGCCATGGCCGAACAAGTGCGACGCGCAGAGGGAAGCTGAAAGCACAAAACTCTGCATCCGGAGACAAGCCTTGCGATTTGAGATCGAGTTTCGGGTTTAGGGTTGCGGAAGCCTACTTAGGGGTTCCACTGAATAAGGATGCAAGTCGCTCCGGCTCTATATTGGGGATCTATACAGGGATTTATTGGCGCCAGGCTGGCCAAGGGGTTTGGGGTGCAGGGTTTCAGGGTTTTTGCTTCCAGGGTGATGTACGCCGAATGTAGGCTTGGGACGTGAGGTTCAGGGTTTAGCTTTGTACCTGAGGGTTTGAGGGTTTAGTTCTTAGTGGAAAACATACCCAGTCGCCACCCTTAAGCCTTAAAATCCGAACCGGCAGCCCGCAATCCTAAAGCCTCTTCTGGGTAACGAAGTCCCTTTACGGGACCCTACATCACAAACACTACACCCTCAAAGGCCAACTTCAATACACACGTAACAACACTGCAAAACCCGAAAAAGTCTTGAAACAAATACAAAAGACTTACGCAGCCTCCTTAAATTTACAGACTTTGAGAATGATCATGAATATCATCTCTGACCATCACTGCTTCTTCATCTCCACCTTCCATATCACCATCACTATCCGCATAGCCTGTATTAACCTGGACCCTGCTGCCAGGCCTCCGCACGGTGTCAGGGCGCATGCAGGCACAAGACTCACCAGACCCTTCTTTCTGCGGGTTTTCGGGGCTATACTGAACTTAGAACCCTAGCAAAAATTACAATTTTAGCTGTTTCTCAGGGATTATAATAACCAAAAACTAAAAATTATTTCTAAGTACCCCTAAGGGTGGTGGAGCCGTGTTCCGGGTCATTCACGGTGTGGGAGGGCATGGAGTTTGATTCATGGCTTCCCAGACCCCCGAAAAAGATCCAAAAAGTAGATCCCTTAATGGGTTACTTTAAGGGTCCCTTCACGGGATCTATAGGGTTCTAGGGTTTAGGGCTCAGGGGAGGATCCAAAAAGTAGATCCCTTAACGGGGGTTCCTGTAACGTACCCTTAGTAGTATAGGGCCCCAAATTAGAGGATCTACTTTCTAGATCCTCCCGGGGGTCTGGGTTGGGGTGCTGGGAGAATTGTACCACGTCCGGTTGCCCAGCTTCGAGTTTTTCAGGCTCTGCGGGAGACTTGATTAATGGCTGTTCGAGGCTCGCGGCGAAACGGCTTCAGCCTCATACAATCCCTAAACCTCTCAGCACACCCCTCTATATCATAGAGACCCTTGGGTGGGTAGGGGGGAGGTGAGTATGGTGCCTTAATACCTATAATAAGGGCTTGATCAGGCCCCCACCCCTAAGGGTCTCTATGACTATATCCCGAAAGCTCCCTGCCTTCCAACAGCGCTACGTTCAAAAACAACCGACGCTTTTTACCCTAACCCCCCTGAACCTCTATAGCCCTAAAGACCCAGTCACCCCAAGCTCCAAAGCTTCAAAAAGTCCACCTCCCCGGCGACATCCTCGGGACCCGAACTGAGAAGAACTAAACCTCCTCCTAGGCTTCCTTGGGGTCGCTATGTACTTTCGGGTTCAGGGTTTGGTTCAGGGGTACCCTTTCAGCCGGAAACTCCGACTTCAGCATCCGTGTGCTAGAAGAATACTACTTTGCGGATCCGGGGGCTTAGTAAGCAGGATAAAAAAAAGGAGTAGCTATAGTGGTGTCTCCTTATAACCCGTATGAGTATTCACGGGCTCGTGGTTTGGATTCAACTAAACTTCTGTAGGATGTAGACAGGACGAATGCGCTCCTATCTCACACCCACACCCAGAAAGCCCAATACCCCTCAATTAAGGAATACAGCCTAGATCATAATATGAAGCCCTTTATAATTTAGGCCATACTCCTTAATTCCCTTTTGGAACCCTTATAGATTCCTTTAAAAACCCTCTAAGGAACCCTTAAATTCCTTGATTAGGGGGATTAGGGGCTCTCCGGGCAAACCTTGATTCCCGGAGTCCACGTCAGGTCCTCAGCCGCGCATCCTTGATAAGCTTTTCTGCTTTGATGATCCTCAGCTTGCCTTTGGTGTGCTTGGCTTTCTTCCTCTGCCTGGCATAGCCCGCAAGCAGGGCTTCGGACCGAGTTTTTTGGGGTTTGGGGGCATACTTAGAGGTTCATGGGGCTTAGTAAGCCGTTTTAAGTACCGACCTTAGTTAGCGTTGTAGAGCAGGTATAACTACAGTTACTTTACGCATAACTACATACCCTGATCCTCCAAGTAGGTCTCGAACATGCCGCGGAGGGAAACGGGATGTCGAAGAGGAGTGTAAGGAGGGCTCTGGCACGGCGGAGTAAAGGGGTGCGGTGCGGCTGGCTTGAACAGGTTCTCAAGATCTTGGGTTTAGTTTGAGGCCGTTGAAGGATGAGAGATGGACTGGGGTGTAGGATTTTGGACGTAGGCCTCCACATAAACATCAGAATCGCACAATCAAGGATTCTCTGGAATCCTCCCTTATAATGGCCTTTTTATCTCCGAAAGCAGGACCCTTGCGTATGTTTACGTGGTCCGCATGTGGGAGCCTTAAAACCCTGAACCCTGCACCCGAATCTTACCGTTACAACCAAACCCTGACCCTAAGCCTTACCCCCACAACCTAAACCCTTTGCCCTATGCCCTAAACCCTAAACCCTAAACCCCTAAACCCTAAACCCCTAAACCCCTAAACCCTAAACCCCTAAACCCTAAACCCTAAACCCCTAAGCCCTAATCCAAAGACCTTCACTGGGCCCCCCGACTGCTGAATTTGCTCCGCGCGCTTCGCTTGGGCTTTGAGATTTCGGTCCCGTCCTGGGGGTTTTTGCCCCAATAAACCACAGAAATAAAAGGTTAAACTTTCCGATTGCTACTAAACTATAAGAGCCCAAAAAAGTTTAAAGGTTAGGTATTGGGGATCTAAGTGGGGGTTTTGCGAGATGTATTGGGAGGTTCGAGCTGTGCGGATCTCCTCGAAATTTTACAGCCACGAGCCGCAACTGGCACTTCTTGCACCCTAGACCTTAAACCCGCAAGCAAAAAATCACAGGGTAGTATCCTTCTGCCGAACACCCATAAAAGCATCAAAGCCTAAACCCCAACCCCGAACGCTGACAGATTACTGGCGGAGCGGGGTTGGTTATGTAAGGCCTCTATCATACCATTTTGATGCCAGTTCCTCATATATGATTCATTGTGAACGAATTAATGGGCCTCTTTCAATTTTCGATCACGACAGGGCTTGTAGTCGCCGCGGACTGACGACTGAAGGTCCAGGCACATTCTCAAACTCCCCAAATCTAACGAACATGGTAGCTTCTGCGGTTCATGTGCGAAACCTAAGGAACACACAGGTTCAAGCAGAAAGTGTGTAAGTGCTACAGTTGATGATAGAAATCCTGCATGACCCATAAGAGGGAATCTACCATAATTCCCATAGTTTAGGGTCCTTAAGGTAATGCAGGATTTATATCATCAACAGTAGCAGCTTGCAGCAAGGCCTGCAAGACTTCGGTCTGAGCTTCTGGCGCCTCAAGACGGTTTCGGCAACCTGTCGAACATGTAGATAGATTAGAAGCTGCCCCCACCCTGTAATAGTGACCATAAGGACTATATAGGATTATATTAGGGCCCTATTATATTCCTATTTCACTATTACAGGGTGGGGGCAGCTTCTATTATATAGATGGTTGTCAAAACTATGGTCCCTTTGAACCCTAATTAATAGGTGCCGTATTATTAGGGACCCAAAAAAGGACCGCAATTTTGAAAACCACCCATGTAGACATTAGGCTTCAGGGTGTGGGGGGTCAAGGTTTAGCCTACCTTTGGTTAGTAGGGAATGGAGGAATGGGGTTAACTACTATTACTGCCATTCTTCCATTCCCTACTCACCAAAGGGAAGCGAGGTTCTGGGCCTGATAAAGCCCTGATGCCAACAGGCAAAACGTACTTTCCTAGAGCTCCAGTGAATGCCAGTACTGAAATCAACCAAAGTCCGTAACGAACCTACCTTCCTGCCGTAGAAACCTCGACGCTGAACCGGGAGCTTGGGGTTTGGGTGGAGGAGTTTTTGGGGCTTTGGGTTTCCACGGTTCCGGCCTTTAGGGCTTTAGGATTCAGGGCGTCAGGGTGTAGGCTTCGTTAGAGGACCATTCAGCTTTAAACCACGAAACCCTAAACCCGAACCCCTAAACCGCCGGAACCCTCGGCCCTAACCCCTCGAGCCCGAACGTGAACAAGCAGCCCTGAACCTATCTCCAGTCTCCAAAGGGCTTGCCCTCATGCTAGACCCAGAGACTCCAATATCCCTTAATGAAGGAATATACCTTAAATTATATTGGGATCCCTAATATGATTTAAGGACTATTCCTTAATTAAGGGATATTGGAGTCTCTGTGGACCATGCTTCCACCCAGTGACTACTACAGTCCTACAAAGCCGCTCCTTGTGACGCCTAGGGACAACTCCCAAACCTACACCCTTACTGGGTTTAGGGTTTAGAGCTTCGGGTTAGGGACTAGAAGAAAACCAACTTCACCAAAACCGAAGTACTGAATCCCTAAACCCTATAAACCTCAAAAACGAACACAAGCATCACTAACCCCGAATCCAACCCCCTAAACCCTAAACTAAATCGTTCAACCCTAACCTCTTAAACCCTTAAACCCTAAGCCCTTAAACCCCAGACCCTTAACTCTTAAACCCTAAACCCTTAAAGCCCAAACCCTTAAACCCTAGACCCAAAGCCCTTAAACCCCTAAACCTTAAACCCTTAAGCCTTAAACCCTAGACCCTAGACCCTTAAACCCTTCAACCCTAAACCCCTAGACCCTTCACCCCTCAGCCCTTAAACCTTAAACACGAAACCCTAAACCCTAAACCCTAAACCCTAAACCCAAGGCCCAAGGCCCCAAACCCTCAACCCTAGGGCCCTAAACCCTAAACCCTAGCACCCTAAACCCTAAAAAACACGAAACCCAAATGCAGTAAAAGGCCTTGATCGTCTCGCCCGGCCGCCGGGGCTGGATCTTGGCTTTGAGGTTCCCACCTGCAGGGCTTAGAGGGTTTGGGGTTTAGGGTTTAGGGTTTAGGGCTTAGAGGGTTTCGGGTTTAGGGTTAAGGGTTTGGGTTTTTTGTAGAGTTGGGTTGACGTGCTTCTTTGTCTGTCTGCCCGCGCGGCTCACAACAAACTGACGAAAAGTTGCCATGGGCAAACCAACCCTAAACCCTAAACCCAAAACTAAATCCTAAACCTAAACCCAAAACCCTAAATCCTAGACCCAAAACCCTAAACCCTAAACCCTAAACCCAAAACCCTAAATCCTAAACCCAAAACCCTAAACCCTAAACCCTGTAAACCCTAAACCAATTGGGGTTTAGGGTTTGGGGTTTGGGGTTTGGAGCTGCGAGGTCCTTCAAAAGCTCGCTTCGAGTTTTAAGGGATTGGAGCTCGTGGATTTGGGATTGGGTTTGGGGTTTAGGGTTTAGGGCTGGTGGTTTAGGGTTTAGGATTTAAAGCTTAAGGTTTGCCGTTTAGGGTCTCAAGGCTGATAAAAGGACTGGGGGTTTAGGGTTTAGGGTTTGGGTTTGAAGTTTAGGATTAGGGTTTAGAGTTAGGGTTTATTAGGGTTTGGGTAATGCCGAATGCAGTGTGTGAACACAGGCGGTCATGGGCTTGTTTCGAGAGCTTACCGGCTTGGGAGACAGGATCTTCGCTTGGAGCTTGCTGCCTGCACTTCCGGTTTAGGGTTTAGGGAACCCCGAGATCCCACTATCCCTCGATTGGGGAATATACCTTAAGTGATATGGGGCTTGGTACTATGATCTAAGGTATATTCCTTCATCAAGGGGCATTGGGTTCTCCGGGAAGCTCAGGGAGTATTGGTAAATCCAACCGAGGATCCTTGCAACACGTTGCACGTGATAACTGGACCAGGGCGCTGGGGTATGTTATAAAGTACGCTTACATAAATAAAGCCGAAGCGATGATATCAGCAATGAGAAAAGATTAAGGCCCCTATAGTAGACTTAAAGGAACATGTTCCCTTGCATAGAGAGGTCGAACATTTTGCATGCACAGCGATGGAGGGAGATGGGGAAGTTTAGGATCTTAGGTGTCGGGTGCGGTTAAGGGCTCTTGGGGCAAGCGTTGCAAGTCGTTGTCCTGCTTAGAGCGCCCGCTCACTTTCTGATAGTCTGGCTTCCTTAGTGACCTCGTTCACACAAGCTTATCGTACACATGGTTCATCTCGGGGGCACCACAAAACCGAAGAAGGGCTTGAAGCAGAGCCCGCCAGCATCAAGCAACTGAAGAAAACCGACACATGCTCCATCATTCGACAATTCTTGACTGAAGTCACGAGGGTTTTGGGGCTCCTACAAAGGGGTCCTTCAGTTGTTTCGGGTTGGGTTTAGGATTTCGGGTTTTGGGTCCAGGGTTATTCTCTCTCGGCTTGAGATTTTCCGGTCTTACCCGAAGCCCAGGCACCGACGTCATTCTCGTCCATGGCGGCCGCGGCCACCCTTGAGGGTCCTGAAACGCTCAAGTCAACACCGAGCAACCGCCAAAACTTACATAGTGGGAGTTAGGATTAGGGAGACCCTTGGGGATATAGACCCTCTCAATAAGGCCCCTTTTAAGATACTACCTACATAGGGTTTAGGTTTTCGGAGTAGGGTTTAGGGATGAAGATACTCACAGCATGGTTTTGCAGAGCATCCTCCCCTCTTCTCCTTGAAACCCATTTGTCCTGAATCGCCTACAACCGAGAACACGAAAGCTTTAAACAGAAACCCTAAACTCCTAAGCCCTAAGGAACAGCATCATCAATTATTCTGGCCTCCATAGTGTATCCCAGACCCGAAATCTCTCTCTCTCTCTCTCTCTCTCCCCCCGAAGGCTCCAAAACCTTTTGCTGCAGATTACCCTTTGGATGGCGACAACACAATGCCAAAAAGTTGATCACACTTCTATGCATTGCAGGTTCTAGGACCAGTCCGGCAGGATCTCGGCTAAAGTTGAAAGCTTCCGGCGTAGGGTTTAACGTTCAGGAAGAATACATCCAAGGGTAAAAGGAGGGACCCTTAATAAGGACCCCTAGGCATAGACCCTTAATGTAGCTGTTATATACCCATTATATAGCCCGTTATAGGGTAGGGTCCCCATTAAGGGTCCCTCCTTGTCCCCTTTGAATACAGGTAATTCTTGAGAACACAGGAAAGTCTTGAGACACCCACAGCATTCATCCCCGGAATCGGGTCTTGCCATCCGGGGTCACTTTTCAATCTCAGTGGAGCTGCTAAGGAAGCCTCTGTCTATCCTATAACTGGGTTGGCCTTTAAACACCCTGAAAAATATCTATATATAGGGTCCCTTATAAACCCAAATAAGGAAAATAAAAAATGTCCCAAAATCCAACCTAGATAGCCACTGGCTCTTTCGCATCGTCTTGGCACGTTGAAGATTGAGATTTGATGGGAAGCTCCTTCCTCGGTTCGCTTCGCTGCGGCAATGACAATCAAGCGCTAAGCCTTCGCGGATTTAGTGTTTAGGGCAAAATATAAAACTACTGCTGGCATATCTACACGCTAGGCATTTTGCCTATCTAGATGATCAAAGAAGACTCTCAAGACAGCATCCCAGGAATATGTCGCAGCAGTAGCAACCGCGGCAAAAAGAAGAAACGCTAAATGAGACTGGTTGCTGTAGTCATGATCACATGGGGACTTCCCATCTTTTTGGAGCTTTGGGAAAGCACACGCAAAGATGTCTTGCGGCTTTCCCGGGAAATGATCAAGGCCTAAACACTAAGTCACGCAGTCAAGCTTTTTGTGGCGCGAGGATTCAGGGGTCAGGATCGTCTGAACACTTCCACTTTACACGATTCGGGCTTTGCCAGTTCAAGGATTTCAGGGTTCAGAGCAAACACAAGTTCACTCAGCAACAAAGGGAAAGGAAAAGAGCGATTGGCTAGGCTCAGCATATAGTTCTAAGGTGAACACACGGTCCAACGCTGCTCCCTCGTATGGTGGGCAGCGCAAGCGAAGATGCACAAAACGATGGCGAATTAATTGGTACAGTCAGTTCGGAGGAGCTTGAACCCCAAAACCGAAAACACTGCACGTGAAAGTTCGCTCGTTCGCACAGACTCTTTGTGTAACATCAAGTTCAGTTCAGCTGTTGTCTGCTTCCTCCCACTGGCGGCCCCCTATGTGCCTCTGTGGGCCTTCAGCAGGGGCATCACTTCAGGTGGCCTACAACGCTGGCTACGAGAGAGATGCCACTTAGGCCGACTTTTCAAGCAACCCCCCCCTAAAGCCCTGTAAACGCTGAACCCTAAACCCATCTAAACCCTAAACACTGAACCCTCAGCCCTAGACCCACCCAGACCCCCAAGATCCTAAACCTAATCCTAAACTTGAAACCAAAAAACCTGAGTCTGAACCCTGAACCCCTAGGGTTTAGGGCTTAGGGCTTTAGGGTTTAGGGTTGCATCCCTATTCAACTCAGGATTGCATTACCCCGATTATGGAGATGTGAGGATGCGCCACTCTCGTGGCAGCGCGGTCGAGTGATTGCGGCCACGCCACGAGAAGCAGGCTTGGGACAGCCCCGCACCGGCTCCTTCAAACCCAAACCCTATACTGAACTGGGACCACTATAATTTTAGCTGTTTCTTAGGGGTTATAAGGACCAAAAATTAAATGCTATTTCTAAGTGCTCCTATGAACATCTAAGAACCATCTAAGAACCATCTAAGCTCCGAGCAGACACCCCAAAATGGACAAGTCCTGAAAAACACTAACCGGCAACATCCGAAACTCTAACATAGTGTGATTCCTGTCAAAAACAAAACCTGTGGGTAGGAACACGAAACGAACTCTAACGAGACAAAGCCATTGCATCTTCCAATCCTGAACCTGCAAACTTTTTCCTACGGAAAACCACTTCATTCCTAAGTGCCTTTGGCGCGGCTCAGGCCAGCCGTGGTTCTCAGCTGGTCCCGCGCTTGGATGCAGCTTCTTGCCAGGCTCGAGGACAGAACCCCTGCAGCAAGCAGGTAACAGTACAAAAAGGCCTGAGTGTTGCAAGAGTCGTGGTCGTGGTGCCGACAGAAGCCAGGGTCGTCGTCGTCGCAACATTGCAATAACAATGATAATTGCAACGACTATACGAATAACAACATTAAAAGTGGTTCTAAAACACCCATAATAGCACTGCAGTAGTAATGATTAGACGAATATGAATAATGGCAACAAAGATGGTCTCCTGCCCAGCCTGATTTGCAAAGAAGCTGCAGAAATTCGTCGCCACCAGCGACAAGCACCTGGATTTGTGCCGTATCCGCAGGTGCTCTCGGGGGCCCTATGCAGGTGCTCAACGGGGTTCCGAAAGTTTTTAGTGTTTAGGGTTTAGGGGCCCAATTGTGAAATAATCTGACCCTAACCCCAAACCCTAAACACTAAACCCTAAAAACCCTGATTCACTTGACAAGGGTAGAAGTGGGCTGATCCCATTGATGCAACTATGTATCTACTCCCTTTTGCGGCTCACTCGATCTCAGAGTTGACTGTTCTGGGTGTGCGGCGTTAGGGTTGTTATAGTATCCTTATGGGAGGGGGCTCCAAGGGGGTTAGGTAACCTACTAATCCCTAGTTCACTCCAGTGCTCCCTGAGGCTCTCTTCAGGTTCCCTAAGGATCCCTTGTACCCTCCCCCCTTGAACCACCCTCCCTTAAGGAATCTATATAGGTTGACCCTGGACGTTGAACCCTGCGTAAACTCTCAAGTCCCCTACTCTGATCCGAGCACTGACATACATCCAATGCTCTGAAGCACAGAACAGGGCTATGAGGAGTAGATTTGCCATATAACCCTAAACCCTAAACCCTAAACCCTAAACCCTTAGGAGAAGTACTCCTAACCATTCAGGCTTACGCCCGGAGTGTCAGATACGAGGGGGTTGCCACCCCGCCCCTCCAGTCCTCGGGCACCTTTTCAAACTACTGCCTAGGGTTTAGGATTTAGGGTTTAGGGTTTAGGGTTTCTGCCCAGTTGAGGGAGCTTTAGTGCCACGTACTGCATCACAACAGCGAACATCCGTAAAGATTATGACCACCACGTTCTCCGGTTTGAGGCTGCCGTCTTGAAGCGTAGCAGTTTAGGGTGGTAGGACTTAGGGTTCGCCGCTTTGGGGTTTTAGGGTTTAGGTTGGGGCTCTGCAGATTAAGATTCACGGCTTCAAGGGATCAAGGTTGCAGGGACTAGCGTTCAGCGCTTGAAAATGCGGAGTTTGAGTCTTCGCGCACCCAGCACCCGAAGCATTCGAAGTCCTAAACTCCTAAGCCCAACACCCCTGAACATCCTTGACAGTTAGGTAGTAGGGTTTAGGGTTTAGGTGTTGGGGTTTAGGGTTTAGGGTTTAGGGTTTAGGTGTTGGGGTTTAGGGGTGTAGGGTGTAAAGTTTTGGGTTTACGGGCGAGGCTGCCGCAAATCAGAACTTCTGTGCATAGGGCCCCCCAAAACGCACATAAGCAAAATTTAGGATAGGGATATCCCATATAAACCCGCTTAGTTATAATGAAGCCAAATAAGGTAGGGATATCCCTATAAAATGCTTAAATGCTAATGTGCTTTCTGGGTTCCTAAGTGCAGAGAACTTGGAGGATCAAGGCACTTAGTAAGTAGGGTTATAAGTAAGGTAACTATGGTTATATCTGCTTCTAACCTTAATTGAGGTACTTATAACCCTACTTACTAAGCCCCCTGATCCTCCAAGTAGACCCTAAACCATAAACCCTTATAGTACCCCTATAGATCCCTTAAAGGAACCCCTTATAGTACCCCATAGATCCCTTAACGGGCCCTTACTGATAACCCTACTTACTAAGGCCCCTGATCCTTTAAGGAGGGCACCACCATGGCCGCAAAGGTGGAGAGGCACGCAAAGGCCACCAGCGCCAGCACCGGCGACGTAGAGACCAAGGAGTTCTCGTGCTCCTGAGGGCAGTGGGGGTTTAGGATTCGGGTTTAGGGTTTGGGGGGTTTACGATTTCAGGTTTAGAGTTTAGGGTTTAGGGTTTAGGGCTCCTGAGGTGATGGGAGGCCAAAAAGGGGGGGTTTAAGATTCTTGGGTTCGGGATTCCTTCATATGAACCCTACTATGGGAACCCTAATCCCTACTAAACCCCCCATAGGCTAAACCCCCTTTTGGACTCCTTTCATGAGGGCCGTGGGGAGTGGGATTCGGCCTATCGGATCTTATGATGCACCCTAAACCCTAAACCCTAAACCCTGTTACTGGGCGGGCGTCAAGACCTTAAACCACGGCTCCTATCCTTAAGCTTTTGGGAGTCTTTCCTTTCTGCCCGCCCTCCAGGCGGTGCTGCGGTTAGGGCTCTCAGGGATCATGGGAATGCCTAGCCCCGAATAAAGAACGAAACAAAACCCTTAATCCTGGCAGAGATGAATGAAACCCTAACCCCAAACCGCAAACTGCGAAACCCGAAACCCTCAAGCCTCAACCCTGAAGTGCCCTAAAAACCTAAACAGGAGATCACAGCCTTGGATGCTGCATTGCTAGCTCGGGAATGTGGCGTGTCGGTTTTCAGGTAGTTAATCCAAACGGATCTTTCCCATGTTGCGCTGTAGGTTGTAGTGCTTAGATTTAGGTTTAGACAGAGCACTTACACGCTTACCCCTAAAACCCCTGCTACCCGGACTCTGAGCCCTGAACCCTTGGGTTCGGAAACCCCTAAGTGGGAGTTTCCGAAAATGGGGAACCCTATTATAATATAGCACCCTAAATACTAGGATCCGTATTATAAGGACCCCAAAATAAGGTACCCCTCATTTTTCGGAAACTCCCTAAACCCTAAACCCTACAGATCCCTTATAGGAGCCCTTAAAGGATCCCTTTAAAGGAACCCCAAGGTACCCCTAATTTTCGGAAACTCCCAGTTTGGTAGGACCGCCTTCTGGTGGTGAGCCCTGATGCTGCAGTCCAGCACCTTCCGGTGTAGAGCTCCGGGGGTCGATAGGGGTTTGGGGTTAGGGGGTTTAGGGGTTTAGGGATTTAGGTTGTTTATGGGGTTAGGGGGGTAGGGGTTTAGGTGTTTCGGGTTTAGGGTTCAGAGTTGAGGGTTTAGGGATTAGGATTTAGGGTTTTTTTTAGGGGTTTAGGGCGATGGGTTTACTTGCAGGACGATGCGACCTAGCAAGTGGGGATGGAAGTACCTTGGGGCTATATGTAGATATGACTGTGGGGCTATGGTTGCTATAGTTACCTTCCCTGTGGCCCTATTGAGTCCGTTGAACCTCTACAGAGGGATTGTGGGACGAGAGTCCTTCTGTTCGCGGATTGTCG
This sequence comes from Symbiodinium sp. CCMP2592, assembly GCA_905221615.1. NCBI lineage: Eukaryota > Dinophyceae > Suessiales > Symbiodiniaceae > Symbiodinium > Symbiodinium sp. CCMP2592. The sequence continues at coordinate 767,544 of CAJNDT010001291.1, forward strand.
GCTCAGGATTAAAGTCTAGAGTCTACCTTTATCGAGTGTTCCAGCTACCTACAGCTTTAGGCGGCTATGGTAATGCCCTGCAACCCACAAGTCATGACCGACTATGCTGATGTACGACCTGGTCCTTCAACGGTAGGGCTAGCAAAAGCCCAGAACTCTCAAACCCTGAGCCGTAAACCCAACCGTACCCAAAAAAGATTGCTTCGTATGCAGGTCCGTAGTTGGGGAGTCTGACCCTTCTAGAAACGAGGGCCTTCATAATCCGAATTGGGATTCGGGGTGTACATTGACACTACGGTATCATTGTAATAGGCAACCCTACAGAATAGTGTTGTCAATTGTTGAGGCGTCTCTGCCATTATTAAACCCCAAGCTGTCGTAACGCTCAGAGCTTAGGACTTGGGGCTCGGTTTAGGGTTTAGGGCTTAGGGTTTAGGGGTTTAGGGGTTAGGGTTTAGGGTTTAGGGTTCAGGGAAGTTTCGGGTTCCCCCAAACCCTATACCCCTGGATTGGCCCAGGTTCTTTTTGCAAACCCGGGTCGGGGACCCGAGAAGCCTATTGAGCCTTACATGGCTTAGCTGACATGGAATCCGAAAAAATACGTCAAGCTTTAGGCAAGGGGCATGCTGATTTGTGGTTCCGGGTTTCGGGTTTTTGGACCCATACCGTATACCCCGCAAACAAGGACGACGGTCTTTCAGCAAGCAGAAACGAGGAGCCCTGAGCGGGTTGAGAGTTCAGGGATCACACCAAATGCTGGAGTACTATGTGCTTCCCAAATGTCAAACCCTCAAATCGACTACCGAACATCACCAAGATTCCGTGCTGAGACATGTGGGATATTTGGTTTGAGTTTCGGTTCTGGGGTATTGGAACTAACGAAACCTTAGGCTGAGGCTTGTCGGCAATCTTTACACCCTAAACTCGACAATCTCCACTCACTTAACTGTACTGAACTTAGAACCCTAGCAAAAATTATGATTTCAGCTGTTTCTTAGGGATTATAATAACCAAAAATTAAACATTATTTCTAAGTACCCCTAAGTTAATGAGTCACCTAGGCTTTCAGACCCTCTGCAGCGTGCCGAGGCACTTGGCACCACTGTCGCGAGAACTGAGTGTACTTCTGCCGGGTGTCCTGGCCCATGCGGCCCCATCCGTAAACACTTTTGCTGTGGGTTCACGAACCCTAGGCCCAAAGCCCCCAACCCTAAACCCTGCTCTTAAAGGCGTCTTGGCTTACAGCGGGTAGTTTTCTCCCAGGGGATCCCCGCTACGGCCATTGACCCTGCGTGGTTCTCGGCGAACCCGCGCGATAGCACCGCGAGCCTCCGACGGCCGGTGCTCTTTTTGACAGGTGGCCCGCTGTACGCTTGGCGAGGCGGCCATCCTCTTCTGGCCTTCTCTTTGAGAAGCTGCCTCTACAGGACTTTTGGTCCTATTCTGATCTTGCTGCCCGACCTCGTCGCTGGCAGCTGATCCCGACCCTGTACGCTTAGCGAGGGGTGTATGAACCGAGGCTGGGCTTTTTTCCTTCTGACCTGGTCGGTTATTTCCTACGGCGGCTTTCCGACAGAGGATTGGCGAGCCATCGGAAGCTGCGAAGACTCCGTACGAAGGCGAGGACGCTTCTGCGGACAGTGGTGGTTGGCGCGACCTCGGCTTTTCATCCGAGAGTCCCTACAGCCATAGCCGCCCTACGTGGACACCACTCCCTCTCTCACCTGCCAGCACAGGTGGAGGCTATTCGACAACAAGCGATGTCCTGGCAGTGCCAAAGTTGCTGGCAGTGGGCGAAGGCATCGGCCAGCTATTGCCCGCAGTGCGGAACTGGCAAGCAGAGCTATGTGGCCAAAGGCAAGGGATATGGAGATCCCTGGACTCACGGCCAGGACAATGGTGCACCAGAGCGGACTTGGTGGGAAGGCAAGCGGCCCAAGTCTCCGCGAACCAGACCGCCGTCGCCCCGACAGAGGGGCAAAGGGGGCGGCCAAGGCAAGCAACAAGGCAAAGGCAAAGGGCCGAAAGGGCCGAAAGGCTCAAAAGACAAAGGAGCCCCGCCAGAAGCAACGACGGCACCGGGTGTTGCTTCTTTGCCGGCAGCCCCGGAGGCGAGTGCACTCGCTATGCCCAAGGCGGGGACCAGCAATGCTCCTGGCAGCGGGTCTGCGGATGGCCAGCTGCTCCGGGCCGTTCTGGCTCATCTGGCAACAAGGGACGACGTGCCGGCGGAGCTGTCTGCACTCATGGGACAGCATGCCGACGAGAGCCATCGTGCCCAGGGACGGGCCTTGCACAAGGTGGTGGCCCGCCAACAGGAGGCCAAAAGGGCCCTTTTCCGCGTCCGACAAGAACGACAGGGCTACGAACAGGCGTGGAGTCAATACTTAGGACAACTGACGCAGCTGCTGGAGAAACAACTGGCAGAACGGAGCGAGGCCCTTTCCAAGTACGACGCCTCGGAGGCAGCCTGGAAGGAGCAACTGGAAGAGGCCTCCACGGAGCTCAGTCGTCATGCTGCGCAGCCACTAGGCAAAGAGGGCATGGTGGAAGTGCAGGAGATCTCCGAGGACGAGATGGACACCAGGGACCGGCAGGTCGACGAAGCCATCGCCGAGGAGATGCAAGCCCAGAATCGCCTGCAAAGCGAACAGACGACCCAGCAGGCACAGAAGATGATGGAGGCCTTGCGGCAGATGCAGCAAGGCTTGCCGGAAAAGTCCGGCGGACAAGCGCGGGAAGGTTCCCGCACACCGCGAAGATCCGGCTCCAAGGAGCGAGATGCTGCCGATGGCGATGGCAGTGGCAAACAGCCAGGAGCGCATCCTGCCAAGGAGCAGCCCCCTGGCGCGGCCCACACATGAGCCCCTTTGGTCAGTGTGGGCCGAAAGAGTACCCGGACGACAGTCTGGAAGAACAGGCCGTTTCCTTACACTCGGTCTGTTATGAGCAGGACTTTGTCAATGTTTGGATGGCCACGTGGCTTGGGCTCCAGCTGCATGCAGAGCTGGCGTTTGAGGCTATACGGGACACACCCTGACTTGGCTTGAAGATCCACGAATGAGCACGGCTCGTGAAGCCGCTGCGCAATTTTGTACAGGACAGGTACAGTCAGATTTTTTCCCACCGGTAGGCTCTGTCTCCAGCGAGGGTGCGCGGGCGACCAGCCTCGGTGAAGGATATGAGCCTGAGATAGTCTTTCCAGATGCCGCCGTGCGCATGGGTGTTTTGCCGGCTGGATGTTCTGATGTGACGGTCTCGGCGGAATGTTCAGATCTTGAGGCTGGCGCTGCGAAATCCCTGGCGGGGACTTTAGAGCGTTCTGCAGGTAGGGCGCGAGCAAGCATCGACCCTAGCGCGGAGGTTCCTTCCTCCGGCCATCCCTTGCATTCCCAGTCGCAGCTTGTGCCACCTCGGGTGTGCACAGCCAGGTGTCCAGGTGTTAGCAGGATCCACCGTATCAGGCATTTCTTGCCTCTGCAGGTCTGTTTTCCAGGTGACCTGAAGACTCACACCTCCCGATCCATGAACCAATGGGCCCGCTCCGCAAACCATGCCCTCGGATCCTGTCCCAACATCGCGGCTGATGCTCGTTTCAAGGCCGGTTCCCTGTCGAACCTTGGCGAGACATCGGAGACTCCATTGTCCCTGTCGCAGCCTGTGCGGTCACCTTGGACCAGCACGGTGATGGACCAAAGCTACCGAGCCCGGCAGCAGCAGCATCAAGCTGATGTCTGCCTCACCACTTCGGAGGTTCCTCCCTCCGTTCTTTATGGCTGCAGGAAGGGCGGTTCCGTGTCGGACCCTACTGCATGCCCCTCCTCTCAGGAACCTGCAGGTGTGCCCCTGTCTGGGAGCACCCAATGCGAACGGGCAAGTGTGAGGCACTCACACTTCGGTCCTTCCCCGATCTCCACGGAGGGTACTTTTTCCTCATCTGAGGCCCAAGGAGTGTGCCACCCGTTGTGAGCACCTCCCATGCAGCACACTCGCTCTCCCAGCACTCCCTTGTCCTGAATGGGGCTGGTGCCAGCTCACTGCCACCTTCCGTCAGGATGGACAGCCGATTGTGTGGTTTCTGCACCCGAGGCCGCGCCAGGCGCCCAGGCGCCCAGGCATTTCACTGCGCTGAGCCTCCAGTTGGCCGCCAGGGTTTCCGTATCCCCCCCGGAACACGACCGTTGGGAGGTGCGAACACAACCGCTGGCCAGCTTCCAATGGAGTGGGCTAGCTAGGCCTCAGGAACGCACAGATGCTTTGCCCCTACCCGGCCAATATGTGCTTTTCGATACTGAGTACCATATGCGGGTCCGGCCTCTCGGTCCGCTTTGGACCATTGACCATGTCGTGGCAGACATCCTGAGCCTCATGCCCAGGACAAGAGCCGTCAGGTTCCTGCACCGCACGCTCGAGGGTCTGCCCACACTTCAGGTTTCCGCTACCCTTCGGGATGCCAGGCCTGGTGAAGAGGCCACCCCTCTTGACCTGCGGGATATGACAGGTGCGATTTGCACATGCTACCTGAGTCCAGGGCTCCCTCAGGATGGCATTCTTGCAGCATACCAGCAGCACTGCCCTTCGGGGCACCTGCCCACATCACCTTTTGGCGTGGTCGGCCCCAGTGGAGAAGCAATCTCTGCAGTGCCTCTTGTGCCGCCAGGAGTTGACTTTGTTAAAGCGCGGCCCCGGGCTGAGGTTGAAGCGGCCATGCGCCTGATGCATCTTAGGGGGGTCGCCCGACCACCTACTTCTGCTGTCAGCGCTACTGCACAGGGTGACCAGCTCGCCGACGACACCACATACACCACTCCCACGACTACTGGGACTAGGGTTTCACCAGGTGAGCCACAGGAAGCCACACCTGCGCAAAGGCTTCTGCGCCTTGCGGCCGCCGAATCGGCCGATCCCTTCCATCAGGCAGGTGCTGGCCTTTACCCTTCATGTGTTGCCTTCAGCCCCGATTTCCTCCGGCGGCCTGAGGTGGTTCACAGACCACTCGCCGATTTGTGCCTTTTCGACAGTCTCCAGGTGAGCACTGGGGGACTTGACTTCACGGTGCATGCGGCCGGAGCTGAGGCTATTGCCATGCAGGCCTACCCGGATTGGTCGCTCGCTACTTTCTTCCATGCAGCGACAAATGCAGTGCCACAGCTCCCACAAGCCGTCCAACTGCTTCTTTCAGGCGTTCCTGGCCTACCGGAGCCCCAATTCGTCTTAACAGCAGCAGGGGCGAACGGCATTGCTTTCCCGGTTGACTTTCGCTTTATTGGAGGCCCGGTGGTGACGGTCTCCGCTGCACAAGGGGACACCATCGAGCAACTTCTGCAGCATGCTCCTGGCCTGGAGACATCAGAAGCTGTGCAAGACCTCCTGCTGCACAGGGATCTCTTCCTTCAAGATGCCAGGGGCGGTATTCACACAGCCGTGCCGGAAAATGCTGCCGAGCTGCAATGGCTCCGTGTGGTCAATCGTGCCGGCATCGTCGGCTGCACCGCAATGATGCCCTTCGGGACACCGCCCCTCACTTCCACTTCAACCACCACCACCGGCATGCAGGGAGAGGCTACTACAGTCCGCCTCACCCTCACTGGGGCTGGCATGACGATGACCACCGCACCAGTCCCGTTGGCACAATTTGATGTGGTTGAAGAACTGACGACCCTGATTCTGGCAATCACGCGGGCTGGCCGTCTCCCCAGCGATGCCCATGTAGTCATGGCTGCCACATGGCCTCTCCCAAGAGGCGGCCGCCACTTCAATATTCCAATTGTCATCTACTCTCCCGAAGAGTATCAGCATATCGTGTTGGACCCATCGGTCGATGGATCCCAGATCCATAGCATGGTAGTGCAAGCTGGTACCCTCCCTGAGTACACCTTGTCCCGCAACCAGGAGAATTTGGGACTGGCGGCCTGGGTCAATGGCGCACCGCAGTCTGCCGTCCGCCGACCACTACGCACCGGGGACTTTGTGCAACTGCATCGGGGTGATCTTCGGGTTCAATACCCTGTAGGGCACCCAATGCAGCTCCTGGGGCATGTGAACCGCTTGCATTGCCTATGTGCCCCGTTCAGGGTCCCGGCTTTCAACACTTTGGCTGCACGGGCATCGCATGCTGGGGCTAATGCTGAAGTCAGGCAGGCTCTCCTCACGGCGATGGATCGGGCCACTCGCGTTCGAGTTGAGCCGTGTTGTTGGAGCCTGGCAGAGCCCCTCACATCGTCTGGCTAGACCTCATGTCGTGCCCCTCTGTCGATGAGGCTGAGCCCCTCCTGCGAGAGCTAGGGCTCTTCTCGGATGCTACGCGTATCTTGGATTCCCGCATAGAGGACTTGGTCGCCCAAGTCTTTATCCTGGCTCCGCCGGAAGTTAGAGGCATGACGTATTCAGTGCCCAACCCTATCCTGTTTGGGGCACATACGCTCATTCACCTCCCTGCCGACACCAGCCCGCCCTGGCACCTTCTACCTGTGCAAGATGGACTCACTCTCATCCCTCCACAGACATCCTCCGCGGCCTCCAAGCCTATGAGCATTACGACAGTGCAGTCCTCCGGCGGGACGTCTCTTGCGCAGCTGCCCGACTACAGACAGGCACACCAACGGCGTTGCAGACAGGCCGAACTCAAAGGTCTCGTACGGCCAGGTTGCCCCTGCATCAATGGACAGGTGCAATGTGCCCCTGAGGAGACTGCCGCCTCCTCAGATCCAGGGCACACAACAGGGTCCCTGGGTCGTGTTAAAAGGCAAGTCGCAAACCTTGAAGCTAACATTGCTGCTGCGCAGTTTTCCATTGCCACTCCTCACGGCCGAAGAGTGATCCCAGCTGCCCCAGAGCGTACGGCTGATAACACACTTCATCCCTATGCTGACCCGGGCTGCAACCCCCTGTCTTGTCAGGGCCCCGTCGGTCGTCCCTCGGAGCCCACCTTTCCTTGTACAGCTACCAATGAAGCACCCTCAGGGCCGGAACATAAGCAGCCGAGTTCCCCGGCACAGAGTCTGCTCTCCTCGGCGCCCAAGGATCTCGCGCCACCAGCACCGCAGAGGCCTGTTGTGCCGCCTCTTGAGGCCTGGGAAGCTGCGTGGCACTCTACGCCAGACAGAGCTGTTAAAGGACCTGCTGCAAGACTCCTGAGCCAGCGGCATCCACCAGGCCAAGGCTGCCCGGAGGCCATCCACATCTACGTAGACGGGTCGGCCGGCCCGGGCATGACGCCTGGCTGGTCAGTTGTTGTCTGCGAGGCATACAACCAAGATGGCACCTGCTGGGAAAATGTACTGGGTTTTTTCTCGGGGACCACAGCTGCCTTTGCCACCAAAGCCTTAGCGGGCACAGAGCATAACATGGATGGGGAAACAGTCGCTCTTGCTGTTGCTTCTGTTTGGGCGGCAGCCTGGCCCCAGCATGCCCGGCTCATCATTTTCTGCGATTGTCAAGCGCTCACTGATATTGCCCTCGGCATTGCTGAACCTCACATGCAGACTTCTACCGGCCGTCTTCAGCAAGCTTGTCGCTGTGTTTGGCAGGCCCTGCAAAGACGACCTGTTCCGGTGGACTTACAGTGGCTGGCCAGTCACCAAGGTTGCCCTGGCAACGAGCTTGCGGACCAAGTTGCCAAACAGGCTCGCACCTTGCAGGCTCGCCAACTGCCTTTGGCCCTTTTCGCTTTGTTGAAGCACCCGCAGCTGCCATGGCTATGGCACCAGCTTTTCCCTTTGCCTGCCCTACCTGCTCTTGACACCTTGTCTGCACCCCAGTACGAGGACCCAGATCCGGTGCCCAGCTCCTGTTTTCCGCGAGCACAGGTCCATGAGTCCAAGAAGCAAGGCCCTGCGCATGCCCTGCTCCTTTGTACCTACAACGTCCAATCCTTTGCAAAGCGCAAAGACCTCTGCCGAACCCAATTTCAGCATCGAGGTGTTCACGTTGCTTTCCTCCAGGAGACCAGGTACCGCACAAGTGGGATCTGCGCTGCCAGCGATTACCTTGAACTTAGGAGTGCGGCAGACTCAGGTAATGGCGGATGTGCCATCTGGATCGCAAAGCAGCTCCCCACGGGCACCCTGCAGGCAAAGCAAGCAAAGCTTCTCCACCAAGATCCAGTTGGTCAGACTCAAGGCAGCCAGGCTCGACTGCTTTCTGTTCTCTGGGCACGCCCCACATTCTGGGGCCCCCGCCTCCGTCGCTGATACCTGGTGGCACGACACACAGGTCCTGCTTAGCAAGCATGTCCAGCCTGATGTCCCCCTCCTAGTGGGCATTGATGCCAATGCGCAGCTCGGCGAAATTCCCTGTGCCGCCATCGGGCAGCATGCCCCGGACCCAGAGACACCCAACGGGGAGCGTCTCCGCTCCTTCTGTGACAGCAATTGTCTAGCACTGCCGGCAACCTTTGCCTCTTCCGGTGGCGCCATCCTTCGGCGCGACCCAGCTGCGTATACATGGGTAGCTCCTAATGGGGGCCGGCACCGCATCGACTACATTGCGATCCCGCAGCCCTGTCTAGAGGCGGTTGAATGGCACAGTGTTTGGCACGACTTCGAGACAGGAGGACCAGAGGACCACTACCCGGTCCTTCTGCGTATGCGCCTTAAGGCTGACACCACCCCTGATGTAGAATGTGGGTTCCCTCGCATTGGACTGCGCAGGGTCTCCGATGTGTCTGCGGCAGGGTTAGACCTTGGCCCAAGCCTCCTCCAGGCCTCACACATCCCGTGGGACACCAACATCCACCACCACGTGGCACAGCTCGATAGCATCATGTGGAAGGCCGCAGACACCCCGTCTCCTCCCAAGCGTCCTCGCAAGTCTTATCTTGACGATGAAGCTTGGGCGGTTGTGCTAGCGCGCAAGCAAGCCAAGCGTGACATCGTCCGGGCGGCTCAAGACCTTCGAAGAACAGAGCTTAGTTTGCTTTTCAGGGCATGGAAAAGAAGCTACCAAACCGCTGCGCCTCTGCCTCTGCACTGCCATAAGCTTGAGCGGGCTCACTGGAGGTACTACACTGCCCTGGCAGCTTACCGCCGCCTGCTTCCCATCCTTCGAGCAGCTATCGAGCAAAGCAAAGCCGCCTACCTCGGCCGACTTGCGCAGGACTTTGACAATGCGGCCCAAGAGAACAGGGCCAGGGACCTTTTCTTCGCCCTAAGGCACTTCCGCCCAGCGGGCAAGAAAGTTTTCAAGCCTTTCGGCCCAGCTGTCACCCTGCACTGCAAAGACGGCAGCGCTGTGCAGACTCACTCGCAGCAACAAGAAATTCACCGTGCACATTTTGCTGAGCAAGAGGCTGGAGATGCCCTTGACGTGGAAGCCTATTGCAAGGCCCCACTGGCCCCTGCGCCGATCGACCACTGCAGTCTCGCGGACCTCCCAACACTCTCAGCGGTTGAGCGGATGATTCGCCAGTCTAAAGACGGGAGGGCCCCAGGCCCAAGTGGTGTCCCAGGTTGTATGTGGAAGGCAGCACCCACTGCAGCTGCCACGGCACTGCTGCCAATCTACATCAAGGCGCACTTACGCCTCACAGAACCCGTCCAATATCGGGGCTGCAGGCTAGTTGCCATGCTCAAAAAGCTCAGCACGAATGCTCGCGCCGAGCATTTTAGGAGCATCGCTTTACTAGATCCTGCTGCTAAGTTCTACCATCGGCTGCATCGACAGACCCTGGTCTCCGAGGTACAAGCAAGAGAGCTGCCACTCCTCCAAGGATGCGTCCCTGGTGGCGGACCCGTTGCTCTTACCCACGTGCTCAGTACTGCTCTCAACATTGCCAAGCTCAAAAAGACCTCCGCCGCCATTCTCTTTCTTGATCTTCGCGCCGCGTATTATAGACTGGTCAGGGAGGCTGTGACCGGGGCAGACATCACAGATGCAGAGCTTTGCCAGCTCATGCATAGGCTAGGTGTGCGACCTGAGCATGTGCACGACGTTGCTGCATATGCCAAAGCTGGAGGTTTGATCCAGCATGCTAGCACGCACTTCAAGCGGGTCCTTGCATGCACCTTCCATGCCACATACTTTGTGATGGATGATGTCCCTACAGCTACGGCTACCAGAGTGGGCTCCCGCCCCGGAGACTCAATCTCTGACATACTCTATGGCCTGGCGGTAGCTGACCTCAGCATTGATGTCAGACAGCAGCTTGCTGATCAGGGTGTACCCGACGCATACATGCCGACCTGGGCAGATGATATTTCAATGCCTGTTCTCGCTCCAGCGGCCCAACTCCTTGATGTGGCCAATGTTGCAGCGACCACTCTCCATAATGCATGTCTTCGACGTGCCATGTCACCTAATTATGACACCGGCAAGACCGAGCTTTTGCTGGCCTGGCATGGAGAGGGTGCGCGGAAAGGCAGCACAGAATGCTATCGCACCGGCAAAGGGCATATCCAACTCCACACTGCCCCTCCGGAACGGTTGGTCTGCGTCACGCAATACAAGCACCTGGGCACCACCCTCCGCACCACAGGGGGAGTGCGCAACGATCTCCGGACTAAGTTTGCCCATGCTCAGGCTGTTGTATCCCCGCTCATGCGATCTGTTTTCCGCCGAGCGAGTGTTCCCCTTGCGCAGCGAGCTACCCTTCTTGATACCCTGGCCATGACCCGTGCTACCTTCGGTGTTGCCATCTGGCACCACCTCACTGCCCAAGAGCAAGCCGTCTGGTCACATGGAACTGCCAAGCTCTACCGGGCGCTCCATCGCCCCCGCATTGTGGAAGGAGAGCCGCACTTTCCAACAGACTCTCTGCTGTGCTACCAGTCCGGGCGCCCAGATCCGCTCCACCAAAGGCGCCTTCTCATTCTAGAGCATGCCCGTTTCCTTGGCGGCCAGCAGTTAGAGCGCCTCACTGAACTGCTGCAAGAAGAGGAGGCTCTTACGCCCCATTCTTGGATTGCCGAAGCTCAAGAGGCCTTTGACTGGCTTAAGACGTTTGTGGGGCAACGCATGGCCACTCAAGGAGTTCACGGCCTTACCGACTTTATGGACCACAGCCTCCACCGGCCCAACCAAGCCAAAGGATGGCTCCGTAAAGCTCGAGTCTTGGCCAGCCGACAGGCCCCGATTCGCCATGACACAACGCCGCCCACCAGGACAGCCAGCAAGCGAGATGGTGACCTCCATGCGGTCGGATGCGAGCTGTGCGAAGAGCAGTTTGCCGACCTCCACACCGCAAGGGCCCACATGTGGGCTAAGCACGGCAGTGGTACCATGCTCGCGCAACTAGCGCCTTCCACGCGCTGTCCTTGCTGCCTCACGGAGTTCTGGAGGCATTCAAGGCTCCTCCGGCATTTAGCCCACGATAAACCCGATTGTGGGTTCCACCTGCTGGCCATGCCGCCGAGGTTTTCCAACCACGGCGAGTCCGCGCCCGCGGAGCGGCGCGAGACCCTTCCTACCGACACTCTTCCGGCAGTCCGTGTCTCCGGTCCTCTTCCACAGCCGCAGCACGCGGGAGTGTCAGCTGAGCAGCTATGTAAAATGCAATTCATACTTGAAGATGGCGGGCCGGAGGCCGCAGACTTTTTACATACTGCTAAGCGACTCGTCTCGGAGTTTGCGTGTGCGAACACCGCAACACGAGACGCGCTCTTTGCGGGGCTCGACCGCACTGAGCAAGACTCTTTTTGTCGAGTTCTCTCCAATGCGGGAGTTCTCTGCTGACAACCGCGAAGAGCGGTTCCGACGTCGTCACGACTTGTCCGCAGTCCAAGCAAGCAAGCCCTGCTCTTAAAACTCAAAGATCTTTGAGTCCAAGCACTGCCCAACAGCACAGAGCCTAAAAGCACAAAAACTCCAAAGCGAAGAAGCTTCGGGATTAGGGGCCGGATCGGCGATCTAAGGCGGGCTTGGGATCGGATTAGCTCCGGCGAAGTAGGGTTTAGGGTAACGGTTTAGAGTTGTCTCCAGCATGGCTCAGAGAAATCCCTTCTTATCAGCCATGACGAACCCTAAACCCTAATTGAACACCTAGACCCTGAACCTCAAACACCTAAACAAAGTACCTTGAACTTAACCCCCGAGGCCCGAAACTAAACCCTTAAATACCCCTTCAAGTCTTAAAGGAACGTGTAAATGAACTTGAAATCACTTGAAAATCTTGCTTACACGCGAGGTTAGGCTTCAAGACCGGGCGCTCCGGAACCACCAGAAGAAGCAGAGAGGTACGGTTCAGGTTTTAGGGTTGAGAGTCCAGGGTTCAGGGTTTGGGGGCAGAACAAAGCTCGCCCCAAGAAACTTACATCAATGCGAGGGCTAGCCTGATGTAAATGAAAGGATCCTTCAGGGAGGGTGGTTCAAGGGGGGAGGGTATAAGGAATCCTTAGGGGACTGTAAGGGAACCTTAGGGAGTACTAGGGAGAATTAGGGATCACTAGGCTGTATACCCCCCTTGGACCCCCCTCCCTTAAGGATACTACAGATGTACTGGAAAAAGGTTGAAACCTATGATACATGCTCCAATTTTAAAAAGGAACACCGCGACATTGCTACTTTTTTGAAGAGTCGCTGTAAATTCTGCGGTGGGGTTTATGGTAGGACGCTAGCAAAAAACAGTTTAAGGTAAAACCTCAAACCGTAGACCCGTTTGCGCCTTGTCTGCGGCGCCGGGCGGGAAGCACTTGGACACCGCCTGCTTCGGCGCTTCACTTTGGGGGCATAGGGTTTCGGCAGCGAAAGATTCGGCAGAAGCCTCAACCCTAAACCCTAAACCCCTAAACCCTAATCCCCTAAACCCTCAACCCTAAACCCTAAATCCGAAAAACTGAAATCAGAACCTAGAGTCCTAGACCCCGGCCTGAAACCGAAATCATTCCTACCGTCTTCGAGGATGTGAAGTTTGACTTCGATACGAGGGTTCCCGAAAATGAGGGGTTTACCTTATTCTAGGGTCCTTTTAATATGGATCCTGCTGTTTAGGGTACCATATTCGGGTCCCCTATTTTCGGAAATTCCCATATGTTCTGACAACCACTGGGAGCCAGGAAGCCAATCTGAATCTGATATGGTGGCGTTAAACAGTTAGATTAGGCTTTGAAGCTTCCACCCCCCCCCCCCCCCCAAAAAAAAAAAAAAAAAGCCACTCAATCAGATTTGCTTCGTGGCGAGCAGTTAACAGGGTTGTCGGTCTAGATTTTGGGGGGAGGTTTAGGTTTGAGGGTGGGGTTTGGAGAGAGGGTGGCCGATTGAACTATAACTATTGTGCGGCTAAGGCTCCAGGGAATGACGGGTAATTCATCAGGCTTCTAGACTGCGGTGCCTCGGCTCTCAGCAAGTACGCCGTGGGAAGAATGGTGACAACCTCAAAGAGAATAAACAAACCATGACGAATACCACTATGAATAGCAGCCGTCGCAACAGCAGTGGTAAGTAGGATAGCAAAAATATTGACAAGAGAGGTGTTAGTAGCAGCAGCATCCTTACTACTCAGGACAAGATAAACAAAGGAAACAACACACACCTAAACCCTAAACCCGAAAATCCCAAACCCTAAAACCAAACAAGCACGGCGTGCCTGGTCGCAGCGCTTCCTATGGCGGGCCATAGCGGCCGCATCGCAGGCCTCTTTCTCGGAGATTCTTATTGGATGTAGGCCGGATATGGTCTTCATTGGTCTTAATGTCGGGGCCTTGATAATTCGAATAGGGCGCTGTGGTACCTTATACTTCCTCCACTTACAATAAGGAACACCCAAAACCCATTCTAAATGTGAAGGCCCCTACATTAGTTTACAAAAGCAGCTTTCTCTAGGGCCCTCATGCTGATGCAAGCCTGCTGTGCAGCGCATAATGGCTGGACAAAATTATAAACCCAAACAGCGGAAGCACAAAAAACACATAACCCTCATACCCCAACACCGGGAATCCAACCGCCCTTCTCGCCAACAAAAACGAACCCTAACCTCTCAACGCGAAACCCCAAAAAGCGCGGAACCCAGGAACAGGATAATGAAAAGCAAACCAACGACCTCAAGCCACAGAAACCTAACCTAGACCTCCAAGAGATCCCTCATGTACTGAGAAAGTAGAGGGTTTAGGGTTTAGGTAATTTCGAGATTGGTACTGTAATATGGAAAACCCAGTAGCTGCATCTTCTGATTACAGTATGGGGCATGTAGGATTATACTTGTGGCCTAAAGAAACGTGTTTGTGACTTCTTCAAGCCCCTCTATCACGAGCCGATTGAAAAGAAAAGAGCAAAAGAGAAACAAGAGTGACAATCACAAAAACCCTCTGCCTTTCTTTGAACAGAAGAAAACAGAGCCTAACCTAAGTCCTAAAGCATTAAGCCCCGAAAACCCTAAACCCTAAACCTTTGAAACCCCCACCCCTAAAACCCTAAAACCCTGAACCCTAAACCCGAATAGACTCTCTTTTTACTCAAAACATCTGCCCCGACCCAGCCTCCTCTGCGCTGGGCGTTTCGCTCAAAGCATCACCCCGTGGGCAAACCTTCGCAACGGCACGTGTTGGGGAATTTTGTCCCGAAAAGAGTTCAGGGCTTTGGGTTTAGGGTTTAGGGGTTAAGGTTTTAGGCTTTAGGGTTCAGGGTTTACATAGGTTTAGGGTTCAGGGTTTGGGAAGTCTTGGTGTGTAAACCAAGACCCCTCGAAAGGGTTTCGGGATCGTGGATTAGAGTTTAGAGGTTTCGCATGGAGGGTATTTGCACCGAGGCCTTAGGAATTAGGGATTTCGGCTTCTGAGGTTTGGGGATTCCTGCCTTCAGATTTATACAAGCGCTTTCTTAGGGGGGTACCGCTAGAAATTAGCTGAAGACTAGGGTGTTCATGGATTTGGGGGGCTTTTAGGGTAGGGGCCTTAATAATTGAAAAAGGGTATTGGGCTCCTTTATAGTATAGTCACGAGTAGGAACCCTTAAGAAGAACATTGGTAACTATTCCGATCCCGAAAGTAGCTCTCCCAAGTTTTCATTGCACCAAAGTCACCAAATCTAGGGTTTGGGCTTTTACGGCGCTGGACTGGAGCACAAAATCTTGATTAACCCCCCGAAATGGTCGGGTCTTTGCAGGGTTTCGATCTGTAAGGGTTCTGTAATACGGCGTGGCGGCAGAAGCCCCTGGAAAACGCGACCTCCAACCGTGAACCTCAAACCCGGAACCCTAAGCCCCAAACCCTGAAGTCCAAACAATCAAACCCTCAATCCTGAACACTACATATAAGCCCTAAACCAGACACCGCCAGGCCACCCCAAAGATCTCGCAGAAGTCAGCGAGACACACGCGACCAGGCTCCTGATGAAGCGCTCCATCGCAGTTTGTGGTTATCGAAAGGACCAGATATGAAACCCTGAACCTCCAAACCCTGAAGCCTCAAACCCCCAAGCCCTAAACCCCAAGCACCTCGAACCGCTGAGACCTCGCCAAGCTCCTTAAACCCAAGCCGGTGGCTCCTGCGCCTGCGAGGCATTGCTGGCATTGCCTCGCTTGGAGGGTCGGTGGACTTAGCAAGTAGGTGCTAAGTAGACGTATAGTAAGTAGGTACGAAGTAGAGTTGTAGTAGGTAGGTACGAAGCAGAGTTGTCGTAAGTAGGTACGAAGCAGAGTTATAAGTACCCTATTAAATGGTATAGTTAGAACTCTTTAAGATAAGTAACTACTTACTGATCCCTCCTACCCTCCAAGTGGTGACTCTGGTTTAGGGTTTAGGGTTCCTTTCCTGCCATGCCCAGAAGAAAAACGTCCGACGAGGGGCAGACAGCTTGGAAGGCTAATGAGTCAGGATTTAAGGTTGAGGGTTCATCCCGAACCTGTTACATACCCCTAAACTTTAAGCCCTCAACCATAACCCTGAACTTAAGGAAGACCATCTTCTGATCCGAGTTTCTGAATCCTCTTGAGATCCGGGGCTTGATGAGACTCTGAAACTCAAGCTCACTCACACACTCCAATACCTGCTAGATAAAGGATCTGTGCGGTTTAGGGGTAAAGATTCCCAATATGACTTCGGTTTAAAGGTTTAGGGTTTACCTTAACCCCAAGTAACCTTTTTGAAGACTTATATAGAGAAATCATATTAGGGAACCCTAAAAAGGTAGGTTCCTAAGGGTCCAGGTAAGGGTTAGGGTATAAGGTTTGAGCTTTAGGGTTTAGGGCGAAGCGGGAGATCAAGACTCTTTTCGCAAATCAAAACACTTACAGCTAGTAGCCAGAAAGTCCTTAAGCCCTTAAGGTAGGGTAGAGGGATACCTGCACTAATCATCCCTAACTCATGCTCCAACTTTCTGAATACTATTCCTACGGGCTCCTTATTATAGTTGTGGTATGGTCTGCCCCAAAAACCCTGTTCTAAGTGTTCAGGTCCCTACATGACCTACTCGGCCCCCCTGATCCACCCAGTGCAGAATAGAGGCGGACATCCTTGCTCGGATGGAAGGGACAGCTCCTTAGATCATAGGGGCCCTTACCCAGAGAGTTCAATATTTCTCAATTAAGGAATGTGGCTTAAAGTATATAGGGCTTCATATTTTGATTCAAGCTATATTCCTTAATTAAGGGATATTGGGCTCTCCGGGTAACGGATCTATAGCAGTGCTCTGGTTCCATTAAGGGTTCCTTTCAAAAGATCTCTAGGCTCCCGTAAGTTAGGATGTCCTTAAGGGGGGGTGGTCCAAGGGGGGTAGGTAACCTAGTAATCCCCATTATTCCCCAATACTCCCTAAGCTTCCCTAAGGTTCCCCAAAGCTCCCTAGTACCCTCCCCCCTTGAACCACCCCCCCCTTAAGGATCCTATAAGTAAGGCTTCCTTTCAGGGAGCCCTGGGCCCCTTACTTCATTGAATAGGCCTTATGGAAGGGACAGCCGCAGAGATGGTTAGAGGATCCTTGGACTTCGTAAGTAGGGCTAGGGTTTAAGGTTTACGGTTTAGGGTTTAGGGTTCAGGGTTTGGGGTTTAGGACTTAGTAAGTAGGGTTACAAGTGAGGGAACTACAGCTACATCTTAGCCGGTAGGGTTATAAGTACCTCAATTAGGGCTTTAAGCAGACATAGCTACAGTTACCTTACCTGTAACCCCAGTATATAAGTCCAATGACACCCTAAGGAAAAATCCATATTTTCTGGATCCTACACTTCGGAACTCACATTCGCGGTTGTTTATGTCTGTTACTCCATGCGAAGATTCGTGACTCTGGGGGGGGTGGGGTTGGTCTAGACAGTTTAGAGCTTAGGGTCTAAGTTTTCGGGGTCTGGGTCCTGGGTTTCCGGGTTCAGGTGCCACTCATCTCACCTTTCGGTGACGACAACAACGAGAATACAAAAACGAGAATAGGTTGTAGCATCAGAAACGATGAACAACACCGGCACCCAGAGAATGCCTCAGTGACAATCTTGACACAGGCACATACACCGCACCGGGTAGGATCCGAAGTGCTTGTGGCCCCATGGGATTCCGTAACACAATCAAGGAGCTCCGGCAGCCGATTCACATCGACTGCAGCGTCCAACTCGGCGCGCACGCGCTTGGACACCTGGCAGAGGCTGGGGTTGTTTACGGTCTCGAAGGCTGCACAAAAAAAAGGCAACCATTACATACTTTGCACAAGACGGCCTAGAAGGATATCTATGTTCAACCATGTTTACAGGTTATGTCGTCGGGGTGTGCGCAGCATCGGTCGCGAAATTTGCATCTCTCGAAATAGACATCGGTGTGTCTTTAGTCCCTGGTGAACTGGTCTGAAAGGAAGGCCGGCACAGATCTTGCCCTCAGCTGTTGTCGGATGATCACCAATATCTGCGGGTATCACGCTCAAAAATAAGATGTGCTGAGGGTTTCGGCGTGAGGTTTCGCGACCCATTACAGCCGTTTGGGCGTCGTCCTGCTGTCATAATGTATCATAATGCGATTGATGGCTCGAACATGCCTAACATCCAGACCACAAGATCTAAACCCTGAGATCCTTAACGACGCACTTCCCTAGTCTTTCAACCCTGAAATCCCAAGCCCTCAACCCTGAAATCTTACGAGCACTTGAAGCCTAAATTTGCAATCTGAGCCCTTGACTCTTATGCCCACCGGGCCTAACATCGACATAAACCCTATAGTCTTCATATAGAAACACCTCACAAGCGGGTTTAGGGTTTATGGTTCATGGCTCCACAATCGATCCAGAAACCGTATTAAGCCTCACCGCAACGCTTGTCAAGTCCCGTTGCTTAGCCGATTTTCAAAAATTCGAGCATTAAAAACCCCAGGCCCAAGTTCAAAGCTAACGGTTTAGGGTTTAGGGCTTATGGATTCAGGTTTAAGGTTTAAGGGCTGTGCTTAACCATACCACAAGCTTAAACGCCCACTGAGTTTTGAACCATAAGGAAAAGACGACCGTCCTGAGACGACAATCATGCCCTCTTCAGTTTCAAAACTAGTAAAGCACAAAAAGTTAGTAGAAAGCTATGCAATGCTAGAACGCGAAACGCAAGGCCCAAACCATCCGCAAACTTTAAAGCCGCAACACTCGAACACCAACCACCCCAGGCTGCAGCTGACCATGGGGCGGGGTTTCCACAGCTAACACTTCATGCTGCGGCAGGTGGCAGCAAAGGGAGAAGCTTTTGGTGCTCAGGAGGAGTCGTTGGACAACAGCGGAAACATTCAAATGATTGGCTGCTGCAGAGCCAAACAAACTAGTCACACAAAACGACGCGCCCGAAAACATGGAACCGACAGTCGCAGCACGTGCATGGTTATCGCGTGTCGGACATCCATCAGTCCGGACGCACTGAACTCGCAGAACTTACTAAAGTAAAGCTTTAAGCCCGCCTTGAAAAACACACAACATAACAAACGCTAAGAAAAGAGGATTTCCCGGCCCGAAAAAAGGCCGGAACAAGTACATGATGATAGAGAGGGCGTTATCAAGCTGCAGCAATGACATGCCACTGATGCCTGACACCGCTGAGAGCCGACCGACGGTCACGATTGGAAAGAACCGACTCGGGGCCGGCAGTCAACTGGAAAACTGACACGACAGGCGTGGCATCACAGAGGGAGGGCACGGGCAACGGCAACGGCCATGCTGGTGAGCGGCCAGGGCCCGGCCGCCCAGCAAGGCGAAGTTTGACCCGGAAGAACAGGAAAATGGATGCGACCAGACTTTGCTTGGCCGTTGCATTGAGACACACAAGCAGTGAAGAAGGCACAAACAAGACCACGCGCACGGGGCCTTTCAAACGCGGACAGCACACTGCTGCTGGAACACACAGCAGTAAGAACGCAAGCTGAAGAAGACACAAACTGCAAGGCATTGAATCGCATGCTGTGGGCACGTGAAGTGTCACAAGCGACCGGGCATTCCACGCGGATGCCGAAAAGCGCTCCATACAGGAGAAATGCGCCTCCAAACGCACACCGGCACCACATGAATGGCAAGGCACCGTCCTTCCCAAAGCCCAAGGCTGCAAGTGCCTGTCCGCGGCTGTAAAATGTTTTTGGCCCTGCGCATGAGGTGTTCGTTGGTCCACTCGTCGTCGTCGTGCCGCGTGCGCTCATCACTTCAATTGCACACCGCACTGATGAGGCACCTGTGCTTGCGTCAGCGCAGAACATGTATGTCCAAGAAGCGCATCGCAGAGGTGAGACGCATTGTTCGTGTCGGCGACGCTCCAGGCAGACGCGCCGTGGTCCTCCATGAGCTCCCAGGCCGTGGGCAGCAGCGCACGCCACCCCAAGTGCCGAATGCCGATCTAAACGACTTTTTGTGCTGCCGCACGGGACTGAGGCCACAGCATTACCGAGGACATTGGCGCGTGCGAAGAAAGCGCACTGTACCAATTGAAGCCGGTCACGCTGTCGTCAACAATGACGAGATGCCATCCCCTCCATGACAGCTGCCATGAATATTTGTGTTTGCACGTGGCAACTGCGCAGCCGACCCGGCGCAGAGTCCTTCGGCAAAGGGTAACTGTGCGGTCCGCACCGGTCACGGAGGGAAGAATCCGCAAGAGAGACCGTGCCTCGGCAGCACGACAATTCTGGAAGCTGCAAAGCGAGGTTTCGCAAGAAAACCATTCAAGCCCAACCGTCAACACCCACCTTCAAAGCATTCTTGAGGTAAGCCTGCCATGGGCATGCGAGTCTGTATTCCTGCTATCAAGGGCGGTCGCTTGAAACCCGGCCTCAAACTCCGGATCGTCTGGGCTTAGCTCTAAACCCTAAACCCTGAACCCCTAAACCCTAAAGCAGAAGCCCTAAACCCTGAAGCCGCAGAAACGGCGGATTTGCCGATGTTCCGCCCAGGCACGGAGGACGAGCACCACGGTAGCCAAAGCTCCGGTTCGGGCCTGGTCCAGGGTACGGGTTTAGGGTTTAGGGTTTAGAGTTTAGAGTTTAGGGGTTTTGGTTTAGGGTTTAGGGTTTAGGGTTTAGGGTTTGCGGTTTGGGGTGGTTTAGGGTTTACGGTTTAGGGTTCAGGGTCCAGGGTACTTAATGTACTACTTGGAGGATCGGGGGACTTAGTAAGTAATTAGGGTATCTTTAAGGGTCTCACTAAGGGATCTATCGGAGTACTAAAGGTGTAGGGTGTATGGTCTACTTAGAGGATCAGGGGACTTAGTAAGTAGGGTTATATATATATATAAGGTAACTAAAGTTATATCTACTTATAACCCTAATTAAGGTACGTATGACTACCTACTAAGTTACATGACCCTCCAAGTAGGTGTCGAATTGAACAGCCTGCCAGGTTGTTTACAGCTCTGGTTCCACAGTAGAGAAAAACCACCCAAGTTCTCCAAACACAAATGGGAGTTTCCGAAAATAGGGGACCCTAATACAGTACCCTGAATAGTGGTACCCTATTATAAGGACTCCAAAAGAGGGTACCTTTAATTTTCGGAAACTCCCAAATCCTACTGCTGAACCTTACTTCAAGGATCACGGTGCGCTCCTTGTGGCTCTACTGCCAAGTCAAGTAGCCTAGTAGAACTCATTGAAGGTTCTGCGAGACCCTTCTAAAACCCCAAGGGAATTTAGACTCTGTTGCAGGGCCCTACGCCCCAAACCCTAACCCCTAACCCTAAACCCTAACCCTAAACCCTAAACCCTAAACCCTAATCCCTAAACCCTAAACCCTAAACCCTAAAGCCCAAACCCTAACCCCTGCAGGGTCCGAAACCCTTAACCCAAGCTCTTCTGCTACCTCATGGGGTTGAAAAGAGGGAGTTTCCCAAAATAGGGGACACTAATATAGCACCCAAAAAAGAACCCCTAATACCCTAAATCCCTAAGCCCAATCTTGACCCATGTTCTCAAACCCTATATGGGAGTTTCCGAAAACAGGGGACCTAATGCAGTACCCTCAATAGTAGGATCCTGATTATAAGGGCCCCAAAATAAGGTACCCCTCATTTTCGGAAACTCCCAAGAGGCTTGGGATCTTGAGGGTCGGGCTACCCGAAAGCCGCAAAGGCTTAAAGTACACAAACCCTCAAACCCTTAGCCCTATGTTTGTGTAAAGCGCAGAAAAGCCTTCTGAAACCCGATAAGAAACCCACGAAGACCCTATAAAGCCCTGTAGAGCTGTGAACTCCAACAGTACACCATGAGCCCCCTAAGCCCTAAACCCTAAAGCCCATGAGCCCCAAGTTCGGCATCCGCAGCCGGGAGGCTGCGCCGGAACCGCGGAAAAGTCGGAGCCTGCCGAAGTAAAGACTCGCGGATTTGAGATATCTGGCATGTAATCAAGTTGCACAAGAGCTTGTTAAGCTTTGGGTCAGACTTTACAAGGTTTTAGACGTGGTCTATCAAAGTCTATCAGGTTTGGGGGGTGCCTAACCTAGGGGTTAAGGGTGCGAGTATTCAAGGTTCTATATTCTATATTGGGGTCCATGGGTACTGAAACAGCCACTGGTCCAAAAAGGAGGCCAATCGAAAGGGTGTTCGTAGCACTTTCTAGGGTCTGGGGGATTTACAGGCCTCCGTTTCCAGGGTAGCCTAATATAGGAACCTGATCAAGAAACCTTGTGTGTACGAGAGCTCATTTTGTGCATCCTGATATTTTGAGGCTATAGGACCTATAGGACCAGGGTTTATCGATCAGGTTCCTACATTACACCCAAGAAACACTAAACCCTGAACCCCATAGATCCCGTAAAGGAACCCTTTTATTAGCCTTTAAAGGAACCCTCTTCCTACATTGCAAGAAGGCTCTCTTGTGATTCGTGCGCTTCTGTGGGCTTTAGAGGTATTGGGCTCGCATGGCTTTGAGGCTTGTTTAAGAGGTCGAGGGGCCCACCACATATCAACCCCATATGTCAGAATCCTTAATATCGGGAACCCTAATTGTCATACGCCCCGGACACCAACACCCTCAACACTGTTGTAAACCCGAAACCCAAACCCTTCGAAAGTCCCCATCTAGCTCTGTAAGCTTCTGTAGAACTGGTGTAGAACCCGTAAAATTAATTTAGGTGCCTTTGTGAGTAGAATACGGCATTTTGCGATGACCCTATTAAGGTACCCCCAAATGGTACTGCTAACTATTTAATGAGCCCCTTTGTAATGTTATCGGAGCCTGGCGAAAGGAAGCCACGCATGGAGGGGTTCGCAGAGGCCTCCGCCAGGAGCCTGCCAAAGCTTGCTTTGCAAATCTGTAGAGAGGGTACTATACAAATCCTGGGGTTCCTTCGAAGGGATCTATAAGGGTACCTTTAAAGGGTTCCTTTAACGGATCTATAGGGTTTCCTTTTGCAAATCTGTCATGGGAGCCGGAGGGAAAGGGAGGAGTAGCGGTGTAGAGTTTTGACCTTATGAGTTGGTAAGGCTTGGGGGTTTTGGGCTTTAGGGTTTATACAGGGCTTTGGGTTTTGGAGCCCATACACGATTAGGTTGTGGCCCCTAAACCCTGAACCCATACACGATTCGGTTGTGGTAAAGTGCTAAGACTCAAGCCCTCAACCCTGAACGGCATCATTTGCTTACGCAACACGTCTCTTCATTTATGTCTGTGTATGTCTATACAGCTTTCTATCTGTGTGCATATATATATACCGATGTACATATGTGCATGTTTGTATATTCATATATGTATATGTAAATAAATAAAAAAAATATATATATATATGTATATATATATATGTATATACTCAGGGCTTCGCGGATGTACCTTTGGAGGGTCGAGCATCAAGGAATGGATGTTGATTGAAGGCTCCACCGTCCCACTGCGTTTCTTGCAGCTCTGGGCTTTAGGGTGTAAGATGTGAGAACTCTGGTGCTCTTTTTGAAGAACAAGTATGATATAGGGGCCTTGATAATTGCCTATGCTATTTTGACAGCTCCTTAGTATAAGTTTAGTATAATATCCCCCAAAACCCTATTCTAATTACCAAGGCCCATATGTTGCTCTTCTTGAAGAACAAGCGTACTCTTCAGGAGCTGTAGGCAGTTACTCTCTGCGCATTTCATGGATCGGACCAGGATCTCGGGATCGGGGCGGCTTTCGCCAAGCATGAAATTACTCACGTCTTCGTGCTGTTTCAATGAAAGGGCTTTAGGGCTTTAGGGCTTCTGGGTTTAGGGTTTTAGGGTTTTGGAACTTAGGACTTCGGCTTTAGGGGTTTAGGGTTTAGGGTTTAGGGTTTGGGCATTTAGGACTTCGGGTCTAGGGGTTTAGGGGTTTGGAGTTTGCGGTTTGGGGTTTTAGGGTTTAGGACTTCGGCTTTAGGGGTTTGCGGTTCGGGGGCTCATCAGGCTTTGAGCTTCCTCTGGCTGACTCGAAGCGCTAGGCGGCTATGCTTTGAGGATCGCCGGACTTAGTAAGTAGGGTTATAAGTACCTTAACTAGGGTTATAAGTAGATATAACTATAATTACATTACTTTAACCCTACTTACTAAGTCCCCTGATCCTCTAAGTGATCTGCAGCCAAGGTGCAAAAGGGCCAACGGCCACGCAGCTTTGGACAACATGAAGATCCTAACTGCTCCTCCGCTACGAGGCGCGGATGATATGTAGAGCCCAAGAGGGCAAAAGAAGCGCCGTGACTGGTTGAGCCGAGAAGAGATTGCGCGAAGGCAGCCCGGGCTGACAGCAGCTAACTCAATGTAGGCTTCGAGTGAACAAGGTTTGAGATTGCCGGGTTTGGCAAGGGTGTTGCTGAGCAGCATCGAGGACGACGGCGGGAGTTCACTGCGATCCTCAGCCAAAATCTACCAGGCTGATCCCCGAACTCTACCTTAGTGCCTTTTCAAATAAAACCCCGAAATCAACATCGAAGATCTGATGTCAGCCTTCTCTTCCCGCGCTATTTCCCTTCATAAAAGCCAAACCGGAAAGCCGATATGAACCCCTGAGTCGGAAGAGAACCTTCCACCCCCGAATGCCCTAATATAGGGGCCTTAATGGTTAGAATAGGGTTTTGCAAGATATGATAACCCTCTCGAAAACATCCTTTGAACCGTGATAGTAAGCCCTAAACCTGAACTCCAATGTGGAATCCGAATTTCTGAGCCCTACAGACGGAGAGCACAATGTGGCTTACTTAAACCATACAGTCATAAAGCCTAACATCATGATGAAGACCCCGTAAATTCAACCTATATGTCGCATCATTAAACTGGCTATTGGCTCCCTGGGAAACCCTGACCCTGACGCCCGAAACCCACCCGGAAAACTCTACATAAGATTAGGAAAACTTTCACATCCTAAACCCAGCCTCTAGAACTCTTCAAACATGTCATCAACGCCGCTCTTCTTCATCCCTAACTCCGAATCACTCTACCCTCCCGGGCCCGCTGTCCTGGCACTGACCACGCTCCGGCCGCAACTTTGAGCCAGAGATGTGCTCTTACTGTTCAGGGTTTGAGGGCTTAGGGTTGAGGGTTCAAGCCTCTTGCAGGTTACACACACCCAGGGCTTTCGGGGTTGAGGTTTGAAACTGAAGATTTCAATTCTTTCGCGGTTTCGAACTCCAGGGTTCAGGGCGTCAGGATTTTGAGGCTTTCGGCTTCGTGGCTGCCAGTCTTTGCGTTTGCAGGGACTCGGGCTTGGAGTTGAGCCTGAGCCCCCGGTACCCAGAGACTCCAATATCCCTTAATGGAGGAATAGTCCTTAAATCATATTAGGGATCCCAATGTAGTTTAAGGTATATTCCTTGATGAAGGGATATTGGAGTCTCTGGGTAGCTTGGGAGGAAGAGACAGAACCAAAAGGTCGCCCCAAAGTATGATTTTAATTTGTCCAGAATGGACCTGATTTCAAAGCCGAAAACACCTAGCCTGAACTCGAAACCCCCAACCTTTCCCCCCCCCCCCAAAGTCCCTCTTTCCTAAACCCTAAGCACGCCCTTTTTCGCAGCTTTTTTCCCCCAAACCCCGGATTTCCTAACCCCTTCCCTCTCTTTCCTTAAACCCTCTTCGCACCTTTTGTGTCCCCCTAAACCCCTCTTTCCCAAACTCCTTAGCACTCCCTTTGTCGCCGCTTTTTGTCCACCCCCCTGGCCCTGGCTTCTCAGTTGGCCCTCCTTCTGCCCGAAGGCCACGAGAGCGGGGCGATCCCGGGCCCACTGCTCGTGCCAGGGGGAGCCGTCCTCCGATCTGTGGGGCTCTTTTTGGGGGGCTTAAACCCTAAACCCAAAAACCCCTAAACCCCTAAACCCTAAACCCACTTAGGGCTTGTAGGGCGTCGGGCTTTTAGAGATTTTGGGGTTTAGGGTTTCAGGGCTTCATGGTTTAGGGTTTAGGGTAGCAGGGTTTAGGGTTAAGGTTGGGGGGCTTCGGGCTTCTAATGCGTCGGGCTTTTAGAGTTTAGGGGTCTGGGAGTTTAGGGTTGTCCTCCGATCTTTGGGCTTCTTGTGGGTCTGAATAGAAGGGGTTTTGGGATTAGGGCTTAGGGTTTTTGGAGTTTTGGAGTTTAGGGCCAAGTTTAGGGTTTAGGGCTTATGGGGCTTAGGGCTTCTAGGGTTTAGGGCTGATCTTTTTGGGCTGTGCTTGGGGCTTCTTTGGGGCTTAGGGCTTGTAGGGCGAAGGGCTTCTAGAGTTTAGGGTTCAGGGGTTTAGGGGTGTCCTTCGACCTTTGGACCCTTTTCGGGCTGAATAGAAGGGTTTCGGGTTTGAGGCTTCAAGGGTTTAGGGTTTACCTCCCAGCTTTGGGCTTCCTTTGGGGGGTTTGGGGCTGATAGGGTGTCGGGCTTTCAGAGATTTTGGGGCTGCAGGCCTAGAGGGCTTTACGGTTACAGGGTTATAGGGCTTTAGGGTTTCAGGGTTACAGGAGTATAAGGTTTAGGGTTTATGGTTGCTGAATACTATACAAGGTCTAGGGTTTGAGAGTTTCGGGTTATTGGAGCTTAAGGTTCGGGGTTTAAGGGGTATCCCTGTATCCTATCAGGGTAACCCTACACCCGAAATCCTCATACCCGGTGTGTTAGATTCTGTTTGGCCGCCCTCAAACAGTTCCTGTCACTTCCCTTCCAGGAATTAAAGAAAAACCTTAAACCCCACATACAGTAGAAGCCAGAAAGTTGGAATATCATTATCGTAACCCCTTTAAGGTAAACTATATAGGGGATCCTACCATTAATCCATATTCCAACTTTCTGGAGTTCCCTTTAGCCCCAAAACCCTAAACCCCAACCCTAAACCCTAAACCCTAAACCCTAAGCCCTAAAGCCCTAAAGCCCTAAAGCCCTAAAGCCCTAACCCTGCAAAGGTCTCAAGACCCAGGACCGGTGGCCCGAAAACCCTGAATCCCCCAGCAAATGCCCAAGTATAAGATCCCAATACCCCTTAATTAAGGATTATACGGGGCTTAATATTATGATTTCAGGCGTCTTCATGAATTCAGGGATATTGGGTTCTCTCCCTTTGTCCCTTAAACCCTAAACCCTAATTAAACCCCAACCCCTAAATTCTAACCCTATAAACCCTAACAGCCCTGAAAGGAACCGTCCTCCCAGGCAAAGGCGCCCGAAGCGCCCCCGAATCGGAAGCTCAGCGGAGCACGGGCGCCCGAGCGCCGGAGCTCCGAAAGCGCGTCTTTCGTGGAAGCCACGGCCTGGGTGGAAGCCGCCGCTGCCTCCTGCGTGCGCCGGAGGAGGTAGATGCACCTCGGGGATATTAAGGTGATTTAGGGTTGAGGGTTTAGGTTTTAAGGGCTTAAGGGTTTAAGGGTTTAGGGCCGATTTAGTGCTTAATGTAGGAACCTGACTAAGAAACCCTTGGCCTTTATTCGGATGCTTTATATGAATCCTAATATATTGGGGGTTATAGGGCCACGGCCAGGGTTTCTTAATCAAGTTCCTACATTAAGGTTTATAGGCTCGGGGAGCTTAGGGTTTAGGGTTTAAAACAAGTTTCGGGCATACCTGAGTTCTTAAGGCTCCTTCGGCTGATGATAAAAATCCTGCATTACCCATAATAAGGAATATGGGTAAATTCCCATAGTTTAGGGTCCTTGAGGTAATGCAGGATTTATATCATCAACAGTTAGACTGGTATCCTGATAAGCGTCGAAATGGCCCGAAGAGGTCGGTCTTAGCGGGGCTTCGGCGTTCTTGGGGGGTGGGTTTTGTTTTCTTGTAGGAGCCTTAATAAGCTTCGGGGCCCAGTATTCTAGAATTACAATGAGGAACCCGAGAATAGTATTGGCAATTTATTTAAGCCCCGAGAAAAAGGATTCAGGGTCGAGAAATTCGGGAAGAAGGGATCTGACGGCTCTTTCTGGAAATACCTAGAAGAGGCATCCAGATATCCAAGCTGTGTTCAAGTCTGAAAACGTAGTCGATGTACCTGGAGGCCTAAGTTTTATGTCCAGGCTATGCGTCTAGGATTGTGGGATTTGTCGATTTGGATGTAAGGGAATAAGGATGCACGATTTAATTGAAGTAAGGTGCATTATGGTGAAAAAACCGAAACAACTAAGAACCTAGAGACTGGAGGCTTTACAGATTTGGAATATGGGAGTTTCCGAAAATTGGGGACCCTAGTACAGTACCCTAAATAGTAGGATCCTTAATAAGGGCCCCAAAAGAAAGGTACCCCTAATTTTCGGAAACTCCCATATGGGCATTAACAACCCCCAGAGTTCTGGCTTCGGTCTTGTCAGATTCGGTTTGGGATTGGATTTTAAGCCTCAGGCAGCCCAAAACAGGCCTATCTCGACGAGACATGAGGTTTTGGAAAGCCGGAGAAACTGGAAGGGCGAACAAGCCCAAACCACTTGTTTGAGTAGTTGTCCAAATTAAGGTCCATTCCCGGGTACCCTAAATACTAGATGCCGTATTACAATAGGGACCCAAAAGGGACCTCACTTTTGACAACCACTTATTTGGGTTTCTTCAGGCTTCTCGTCGCCGCTTTTGGGTGTTTTTGAGCTGGAAGCCGCGCCAGGCCGACACTGCACCATGCTTAGGGGATCATGGGACTTAGGAAGTGGGTTCTTTGAAGGGCTCCTTCAAGGGATCTATAGAGCTCCTTGAAGGGATTTATAGGGTTTAGGGTTTAGGGCCTGCTTGAAGGATCATGGGACTTAGGAAGTAGGGTTATAAGTTAGTTATAAGTACCTTAGTTAGGGATATAAGTAGATATATCTATAGTTACCCTACTTATAACCCTACTTACTAAATCCCCTGATCCTCCAAGCGTGTGTTCTGAAACTGCGGTTTGCACGGGCAGCCAAAACGCAAAGGAACAAAAACAAGGCCAACGGGTGATGGCAGCGCCTTGTGGAATGATTCCCTTCGGCTGCAGCCAAGACTTGACCGCCGCGTCTTACAATCGCCGCTAAATGGGATCGAGTGCCTCGTCCTCGTGCACTCCTTATCCTCTTGGCGACATCATTCCTGACTTTAAATCGCCGCCAGAGGTTAAGAATCGTCGGCAGCTCGACGGCAAAATCACTGAATACAGCGAAGCTTGTCAATATGCAGAGGTGCTCGTCCAGCAATGGGGAGCTTGCGAATCTCTTCATTGGGGAGGTCTTATTGGGACCTGCCCGGCTAAGAAATCGGATAGGCCCCACCATCCGAGAGTAGATCCTCCACAACCCGAAACCCTAGACCACCGAATCATGAACTAGAGATCTGCGGAATTTTAAGGTCCGAGGGGTAGAATGCTAAACCCTCTGCCATCTAATCCTGAAGGGTTCAAACACTAAACCCTAAACCCCGCACTTCGGGGCTTTAAGGGCGTTGACATGGCTTTGCGTTGAGCTTGCGGGTGTCTGTGCGAATCTTGCCGTCACAGGACTCCAGCAGACTGACACACTCAGGTTTAGGGTTTACGTATGTTTAGGGCTTGGAGTAGCTCCCCAGCACAAAACTTATCCCAAACACGCTAGATACCCGAAAGCTCGAGCACTAAACCGGCAAGCTGAAGCCATATCTGGCAGAGATACCCTAAACTAGCATAGGGGCCTATGCTTATGGAGCCCTAAGGAATTGGCAATCATTCCAGGTTCTCATAATGAGGAGCTCTAAGGGAACCCCTAGACCCCTAAACCCCTAGACCCTAAACCCAAACCCACATGAAAGGCCTCCGTCCTGCTCTGGTATCCCATATAAACCCCCCTATTCTGAAGCCCTTAGGGTTTAGGGTTTAGGGTTTAAGGTAAATGCTTATGCTTACGTCCTTTTGGGGGGGTCCCTCATTTGGGACTCTAAACGACCCAGGCACGCATCCGTCTTCACGAAGAGCCGGAAGCTGCGGCGGTGCTCAAGGGAAAAAGCCTGGGCTCTTGTAATGCAACTTATTGTGCGTTACTTTTACTTACTGCCCCAATAAACCACAGAAATAAAAGGTTAAACTTTCCGATTGCTACTAAACTATAAGAGCCCAAAAAATTTAAAGGTTAGGTATTGGGGATGTAAGTTTATAATGTAGGAACCTGATTAAGAAACCTTGGGTCCTTATTAGGGCTCTTAATATGGATCCGAATATCTCGGGCTTCAAGAGCCAGGGTTTCTTAATCAGGTTCCTACTTTGGTCATCATCATACTAGATAGTAGTAACAATGCTGGCAATCAATAGAATTAGCAAGGGTTTGGGATTCGGGGCTTAGGGTTGAATTCCGGCTTTAATCATGGGATTAAGGCCTTAGGGTATATTGTGGTGTGTACAGTATCCATGAAAGGCACTATAAGGCCGCGGAGATTACTACCGGTAAATCCGACGCTGACATGGGGATTTCCGAACATAGGGACCCTATTATAGCACCCTAACTAGTAGGATCCTTTTATAAGGACCCCAACATAAGGTACCCCTAATTTCCGACCATTACATAGTGTGAACCACAGGCCTCTACCCGAGACAGGAGGTACTGAAGTCGTTTTGATTGAGAGGGTTTAGGGTTAGGGTTTAGTTTAGGATTTTGGCTTAGTTTAGGGTTTAGGGTCATAGTACCCTCCATGGTACCTTTAAACCCGGTAACTACAATGGGCCCATAGGATGTCCGGTGCCAATTATTACTAAGGGTGCCAAGTGCATATTCGTTTTAATCAAACCCTCAATCAAAAAGGCTTATGGATACAACTGGATTTCCTAGATTCAATATCCCTGAATGCTAAACTTCCGAAATCAACCCCACAGAATCCTGAAAGGGACGCTTCCAGATACCCTAAGCCGTAAACCCCTCAAAGTGCCTTTAACAAGAACCCAGACGCTTGGCCCAAGGATGTTGTGGACAGTGCCGCCTGGACCACGGCGCGGTTCTCCTGGCTTTTGAGGGGCTCTCTGTTGCCGAATATAAAGGATGAGGTCTACAATAAGAGTACCTGCAAGGGTTACTATAAGGACGACAAAGAGGGTTCCTACAAGGGCCATGGACGCTACGGGTTCTTCGCGTTTGGGTGGCAAATAATTCACGGGATTATGGTATAGTTCGCCCGGAGTTACCCTAAACCCTAAACCCTAAACCCCAACCCCAGACGCTGCGAACCAAAAGCTTCGAAACCCCAAACCCGAAGGCTTGAACCCTGAATGCCTGAACCTAAACCCTTAAACCCTTAAACCCTGAACCGCCTAAACGCCGCTCCTCGGTTCAAATGCCTGAGCCGCGTGAACCCTAAAATCTACATGCCGAACTTGCACTCCTGAATCCCCGAACCCCCCCAAATGCCTCAAAACCCCAAACTTCCCAAACTTCCCAAAACCCGAACACCCTAAAACCATGTAGAAGAACCCCGAAGAGCGCCCTTAAAGGCATCCTTCGACAACAATGATTCACGAAGCCCTTACAGGAGCCGTCTTTCTACTCCTACTCCTACTGCTACTCCTACTCCTACTCCTACTCCTACTCCAACTCCTACTCCTACTCCTACTCCTACTCCTACTGCTACTGCTACTGCTACTACTACTACTACTACTGCTACTACTTCTACTACGCCCCAGGAGCTCCTGACTCGTCAGGAGCACAGCCAGGCCCCCTGGGCGCAGCACGCGCGACATCTCCGCCAGCGCGGCAGGGTAGAGGGCCTCTATGGGCTTCCTTTATGGGTTCCATGAAGACTCTTAAAACGGTCTTTGCGGGTTCCTTCAAAGGCTCCTTTAATGGATAAGGGTTCCTTACGCCTCCTTCAAAGGCTCCTTGAAAGGAGCTGTAAGAGTTGGGGTTTGGAAATCTCCCTGCACGCTTCCTTTCAAGGTTCCGTTCAGGATGCCCCAAAACGTTCTGCAAGGACTTGGGGCTTTATGGGTTTAGGGTTCAGAATTGACGTCCTCGGAAAAACCGAGTTTGGGGCTTAAAGAATGGGGGTGTGGATTAAGGTCCAGGGTTTTGAGTTTAGGGTTTAGGGTTCGGGATCTTCCGGGTATACGACACGACTATAGGTTTAAAATCAAAGAGCTAGGGCTTAAAGTTTTCTAGTTTGAGGTTGGGGTCTAGGGCTTCTTGGATTTTAACGTGGGTCTGGGTTTTTTTGAATTTAAAGTTTGGGCTTTTAGGTTTGGTAAGGCTGCTTGCATTCAATACCAAGAAGCACTGGTAAAGGCTAGCGGTAAGGTGCCTTCCAAATTTTACCGTGCGGTCATGGCATTTTAAAATGTCGCCTTCGGATAGGTAGACTTGCTATGTATGTGGCCATAGCGGACTCACTATTGCAATGATGACGATGATGATGACGATGTCGACGACGATGACGATGAGAATGACGAGGGCGACGACGACGAGGATGATGATGATAACGATGATGATGATGATGATCACGATGAGGGAGGAGGAGGAGGAGGAGGAGGAGGAGGACGACGACGACGAGGAGGAGCGGAAATGCGAGATGAGAAAGCCTACTATTTTCAGCGGCATACTCAGGTTCATCTTGCCATGGTTACAATTACAAGCAAAACTGTCGTGTTACCAGAGGGCCTCATTGTCACGCAGCGTCCCAAACTGCTTGCCGAAGGGTAGATCCTGTTTTTGGGTCATGTAGTGGCGTAAACAATCAGAAAAGGTTATGCTATCATCGTAAGGAAAAGTCCTACGGTAGGGAGGTCAAAACTGGTTTCAGGATCTTTTCGGGCTCGGCCGCCGTAAAGGGAAATTAAAGAATCCCAGAGCGTGCTTGTCTTATTTCATGCCCCCTACACATGCGCCGAAACAGAAGGCAACAAGAAAATCCAAACTTGAAGAGTGTGGTCTTCCTTTTTGGGGGCCGTTGGGCCGTCTCGAAATCTGGCACTACAAGAAGTCGCAAGCCGTAGCTGCAGGCGTCGTCGCAGCATCAGGAAACGCATTAGTACGCGTCTGGTACTAGCCCTAGCACAAGTACCGCGCCCGTCTCGTCATACTTGCTCACTCCGTCTCTCTCTCTCTCTCTCTCTCTCTCCCCCTCTCTCTGTCTGTCGCTCTCTCTCTCTCTCTCTCTCTCTCTCTCTCTTTTGCTCTTGTCTCTGCTTCATTCTACCTCTCCCAAGTCCCACACCTCATTCGGGAAAGCGTCGCTCCATTCCGCCGGGGTTTCCTGCGGCAGCAATCGCACAAACACACACACATGCACACCCTCGCACAAGCACACCCACCCACCCACGCACCCTCACCCTCACCCTCACCCTCACCCTCACCCTCACCCTCACCCTCACCCTCACCCTCACCCTCACCCTCACCCTCACCCTCACCCTCACCCTCACCCTCACCCTCACCCTCACCCTCACCCTCACCCTCACCCACCCTCACCCTCACCCTCACCCTCACCCTCACCCTCACCCTCACCCTCACCCTCACCCACCCCCACCCCCACCCCCACCCCCACCCCCACCCCCACCCCCACCCCCACCACACCACACCCACACCCACACCCACACCACAACCACACCACACCACACCCCACCCCCACCCCCACCCCCACCCCCACCCCCACACCCACCCCCACCCCCACCCCCACCCACACACACACTGGAGTGTTATCAATGATAGCCGGCGTCTGCAGAATGTCGATCTGCGGCGGGATGACCTGTTTTGTCGTCGCGTGGGTTTGTCGTCAGGGGCTAGGCCGGGACAATCCAGCGGCATTCTATAGTGCCCAGGAGTTGTCTAATCACGTCGTCGTCAAGGGCTGAGGGTCCTGGCCCAATGTGTGGCAAACCAGCTATGCACAACGGCATCCAGGAACTGCCCGCAGGTACGTTTACACTGCATGTGGCTGGTGTCTTCGTTGATGGGAGACCAGTACACATGCACTCCCATCCCCTGCGTGATTCGACTTTAAGACTCGCACACGGCAAGCAAGGTTTCCTTGCAACAGTTCCGAAACAACGTTGAGGACATGCCTCCTCCCTCGTGCTGATCAGGAGTTGCTACACACACAACCGCCCACGGAGGGCGGAAAATGTCATGATGTGTCATTCATGAGATGGATTCTGCGGGCTCGGTGCAGGACGTAAACTGAAAAGTGAAAAGTTTCTCTCTGCTAACCTGGCCTAATACCCATATCGTGTGTCTTCACTTCATCGTAAAAGCAACGCGACATGAAAGATATGCGCCTACTTCCAAGGTTCACCTTGGTCTACAAAATGCAAGATACGTACCACCGAACAACAATCCTCCGCAACAAGTTGGTGCCTTTGGTATTTATTGATGCACATTACGGTGGCTGCATTCAATTAAGACGAAAGTACCCTCGAAGCTCGAAGCCACGAAACTTGAGCATTGCTGGGCATTGCCTGTTTGGGGATCTTTCCGACACCCTTCAAAGCGAAACGTAACTCACCAAGAGAACGTGTAAGACCATTGAGCACTGCTTATTGGGGTTCCAGCATCGCATGAATACCGCTCGTATCTCAGCCCTGAAATGTAACAATGACAATGAGCACTGCTAGATGCCCCATCGTCATTCGGATGGCATGTGCAGCGCAGCCCTAGGTTTTGGGAGAACCCATTCGCATATCGTAACCTCATTTTGATACCGCGCCGATCACAGCCTTCAGATATTGACCAAGGCACATACCAAGGCACGTACCAAGGGGCATACCAAGGCACAAACCAAGTCGTTGCGAGCAGACTCACAGTCACGTCTTAGGCTGAATGAGCGTTGAACTCCAACGGGGGTCAATATTTCAATTCACAACATAATGGGGCCAATAAAGAAGCAAACCAATTAGGAGGTTCAGCAACGGATGGCTCAGATCATAAGTAGCGTGCGTTCCTGTTGGAGAAGCCGGGCACAGGCACATACCAAGACACGAATCAAGCGCGAAGGATGTGCAACCGGATAGTCCGCGGTCGCCGCTGCAGTGATGTCATACTCGATCGACAAAGAAATGTTCTGATCTTGATTGGAACTGCTTCGGCTACAAGGCCAAACCGCGGGAAAATCCCTGATTTGTGGCTCAAGGCCCGACCTCCCGTCCCAACATATACGCGAAAGACGGTGGAAGGACGTGGAACGAACAAACAAAAGAAGGACACACAAAACAAGTCCGATCGATCAACAAAAAAAACGGGAGAGAGAGAGAGAGAGAGAGAGAGAGACAGACACACGAACAGGCAGACAAACACGACACACACACACACACACACACACACACAGAGAGTAAGGAACACTCATAGGGACACGTGGGTACTTTGTGACTCGGTTCTTTACCAGAAGGCTCTTTGTTGATGTCTGAGAATATTTTGCACGTTTGTGCGACTTGGGAGGGATGCCCTCATCTATTTCCTCCATTGCCCCGAAGGGATCTAGACGGTGCACCGCTGGGCCCTCCGCCTATTGGACTTTCGTCCGCACACTGGAGTGTTATCAATGATAGCCGGCGTCTGCAGAATGTCGATCTGCGGCGGGATGACCTGTTTTGTCGTCGCGTGGGTTTGTCGTCAGGGGCTAGGGTCCGGGCCCCGGGACAATCCAGCGGCATTCTATAGTGCCCAGGAGTTGTCTAATCACGTCGTCGTCAAGGGCTGAGGGTCCTGGCCCAATGTGTGGCAAACCAGCTATGCACAACGGCATCCAGGAACTGCCCGCAGGTACGTTTACACTGCATGTGGCTGGTGTCTTCGTTGATGGGAGACCAGTACACATGCACTCCCATCCCCTGCGTGATTCGACTTTAAGACTCGCACACGGCAAGCAAGGTTTCCTTGCAACAGTTCCGAAACAACGTTGAGGACATGCCTCCTCCCTCGTGCTGATCAGGAGTTGCTACACACACGAGAACTTCCCATCTCTGTCTCTCTCTCCCCTACCAACCACCTGAAGATTCTCCTTTCGTGGCTTAGCCTGCGATGGCCACACAATCCATCGTTGCAGAAGGTCAAGTGCTCCACAAGCGGGCCTTGTTTCCCGGAGGTGCTCACATGACCACATCACGTGCTCAAAGTCTGGCGCCTCCTGAGAGCTGCAGAAGGGGCAAGGGATCATTGCAGCCAGCGGGCTGGTCATGACAAGAAATGCCGCAGGGGACACCAGGTGTCCCACCAAGACTGCCTGAGCATGAGACTTCAGCTCGCAGGGGAGCTAGTTCAGGATACTGACAGCCATTTTAAACCTGTCACGCGCTTGAGGCCAAAACAAAGCGGCCAGCGGCTTGGCCCTTTTTGAGCCAGCCAAGTGAGCCAGCACCTAGCCCTCCAAGACGCAAGGCGTGATCTCTGCACTCTAAACGCCTCCGGCCTCCCGGAGGTTGTATTTATCCACCAGGCAAAGACGCTGCAGAAGGCGTGGCCAACCACGCTTCTTCCACTCAGGAAGAGGAACGTGGAGACTCTCGTTCTGGCAGTGGAAGATGCCCAGCTCCTGCACTCTGCATGTGTGAACAACGTCTAGCAGTTCTTAGTTCGTTAGTGCCCCATGCCATGTTAGCATGAGCCCTGCACCGCAAAGACGTTTGTATGGCTGGAAAAGAAAATTGAAGTAATGCTTGTGCAGAATCTAGAAACAGCTTGAGTTAGGATTCGCATCGTGAGGCCTTGAATTGCTGTCGACACGAGCTAGCCATTGGTTTGTCCAGCTGGATGTGATGACGCGCCCGACCAAACCTTTTTGCACATGAAGAAGAGAAACGCCACAAGGTGATGTCTTGGTATCCCACCTATGATTGTGAACGCGCTATGCTTCAGTCTAGTACAATCTTTTGCTAAGAAAGCTAAACAAATTGCCACACGCCGTTGCACGATGGACCCACGCACCAGGATAACACCTAATCTTGGAGGTGTAGATGTTCGCATGGTCATATAGGCCTCTGTCTCTGTGTAAGTGTCCCGGTGCGTGTGCCCACCGGCGCCACCTCCAAGCAAGCCGAACATAAAATACTGTTCGGCTTTGCGCCTGAACTGTCTTAAACCTGGAGAGGTGTGTAGGCTGCCGACGCTCGTGACACCAGATAGACGGAAAAGCAAAGCAAAAACTAAGCCAAAACAAAACCAGCAACTTCACCTCCAGGCGGTCCGAGAAGACCTGACACAAACAAACATACGTTCAATATGCAGACGTGATCATAAAGTTGCCAAGTCCCGCACCGCAAGCTCCCTCTCTCCCCATCTCTGTCTCGCTCTCTCTCTCTCTCTCTCTCTCTCTCTCTCTGTCTTTCTCTCTCCCCTTCCCTCCCTCTCGCTCCCTCTCCCTCTCTCCCTCTCCCTCTCCCTCTCTCTCTCTCTCTCTCTCTCTCTCTCTCTCTCTCTCTCTCTCTCTCTCTCTCTCTCTCTCTCTCTCTCTCTCTCTCTATCTCTCTCTCTCTCTCTCAATGTCTCTGTCTTTCTCTCTCTCTCTCTCTCGCTCTGTCTCTCTCTGTCTCTCTCTGTCTCTCTCTGTCTGTCTCTGTCTGTCTCTCTCTCACTTCGCGTCTCTGCGCAAACTCGGGCCATGACCTCATCCTTGGCAGCCTCGTGCTGCCCGCAGTTATCATTATTATTGTTATTATTATTATTATTATTATTACTACCATTATTGTGATTATTATTATATGTGTATATATATATGTATATTTGCGGTTATTTCCACCTCCGCGTCTCCGCACAAACTCGGGCCACCTACCAGTCGTAGAAGTAGGAGTAGGAGTAGGAGTAGGAGTAGTAGTAGTAGTAGTAGTAGTAGTAGTAGTAGTAGTAGTAGTAGTAGTAGTAGTAGTAGTGCCTCAAAACATCCTAAGCCCAATGCTATTCTGCAGATCCCGAACCCTGAAAAGCCCTAGAAAATGAAGTTTGGTTGGCGAAGATCTAGTCATCTATAGTAGTCTATGAGCCTCAAGAGGTCCCGAACCTCACAGCTCTAAACCCCACCCTTAAGGCCTAAGCCCTGTAACGAGAACTCAAATCCGAGAACCCTCAACCCGCAGAGCCTCGGCCGTACCCTCAGCCATCAATCCGAAAGCACTGACCTAAATGGGAGCTTCCGAAAATAAGGGACCCGAATATCGTACCCTAAACAGTAGGATCTTACTATAAGGACCCCAAAATCAGGTACAGTACCCCTAAGTTTCGGAAACTCCCAAGTCCTTGGTGTAGACTGCAGTGTAGACCCCTGAATAACAAACTCCATAAACCCTAAACCCTAAACCCGAGGCAGGGAGTCTTGTTCACCAGGGGTCTACAGCAAAATCAAGACCCTGAAACCTACTCTGAACTCTAAACCCTCAAGTATCCGTGTTGAACCCCGCAAAAGACTCCGAAATGCTAAACCATAAGTCCAACGCCCCAATTACGTCCTAACCCCCAAAGCCTCAACCCTAAACCCCCAACACTAGACCCTTCCGAAACCCTCACTCAACCCAAACCCTAAAGTCTAAACCCCAAACCCTAAACACCAGAACCTACATTCCAAACCCCAAAGTCCAAACCCCAAACCCTAAACCCCAAAACCAAAGTTCAAAACCCCAAAGTCCAAACCCCAAGCCCTAAACCCCGGTCCGTGAGGATCTTGTGCACCGACGCTGTGGGCAGTGGGAGCCCGCCTTCGACGGCGGCGTTCGCCCGGAGCACCTGCGCACGGGCTTATGGTCTTTTCTCGAAATACACTTTGGTAAGGCTTCTTATCGAGTTGCAAAGGCTCTATGTTCTTTAAACAAGGCTTCATCATGGTTTTGCAACCGCACTTATACTAGAAGGGTTTCCATGCGGGTTTCGGATTAAAGGATCAGGGTTTAGAGTGTAAGGGAAGGTTTCGGCAAAGATCTAGGGTTTACGAAAGCAGGCGTAGGGCTAAAGGCGTGCCGAACGAAAGCGCGCTCTGTGAGCATGAACTAGACGCCCACCTAAGACCATGCACTTACGAATTCTGACACTCGCGATCACTCTTTGAGGCATATTGGTTTCCTTCTAAAACATCTGATGCATGCCTGATTGGGGACTCTAAAAATGGAGACTTTTTGATTCTTGTTTATTCTCGGTTTCTCGTGCCATTGCAGTGGAGGGCCTTTGCGGTGCTGCTCTGTGACGCTATATATGTCGAAGTTTGGTGTTCTGTGCTTCAGCGCCATCACCTCGACTCTGTCTGCAATGTAAGGTTTTACACATAAGGACATTGGTGATGTCAGTCCTTTCCATGATTTCTTGTTACAGTCCACAACAAGTCAAGCCCAATTAGAACTCGGAACACCTACACCACAAACCCGAGGCCACAAACCCGAACCTGCTTAAAGCCCAAACCCCAACCCCCCTAAAGGTGCAAGGGTCAAGCGTAAAGGGTTCAGGGTTTAGTGATCTTACGACCTCAAGCCCCTTGAAACATACAACCCCAAAGCTTAAACCTCCTAAAACCCTTAACCCTCAACCTAAATCATAGGGATCCTTAGGGGTGTAGGGGGAGGGGGGGTAGGGGGCCTTAAGGCCCATAATAAGGACTAATAAGGCCTATTTAAGGAAATATAGTCCCCTACACCCTTCCCCCCTACACCCCTAAGGATCCCTATGACTAAACTAGGTGTCGCTTTCAACAGTACCCAAAACTATTGATCATCAGGGCTTTTTATTAAGCAGAAAGGGAAGGTATCAACTATCCCAAACCGATACCTAGTGAATCACATGACCCCGACCCCGAACCCGTCAAAACTGAAAAAACCTATATACATTCTCGGGCCTAGGCTTGGAACTCCCCGGACAATGTGACATTGCTTTGCATTACACGCCCACTCTGAGCATAAAAAGAAGCATAGCAAAAAACAATAGCAACAGTAAGCATAACGACCACACTGACTATGAATCCAGAGATGAATACAACAGTCACAAGAACAAAGCATACTAAACACAACTGCAAGCCTAAACCCTAAGCCACCCCAAACCGCAAAACGCAATGATTGTGATGCCGAGCCTAAACCCTAAACCCTAAATCCCAAACTCTAAACCCTAAACCCTGAATCCCAAACCCTCAACCCTCAACCCTAAATCCCAAACCCTAAACACTAAATCCCAAACCCTAGACCCTAAACCCTAAACCTTAAATCCCAAACCCTAAACCCTACACCCTCCTCCACGGGGGCCGCCCGGCGGATGCCGGCAGCGTTGGCGGCAGCAGCCGACAGCTGCTGTGGATCGGAGTCGCACCCGATGAAGGCCCCTTGCACAAGAAATCGGCTCAGGGTTTAGGCTTATGGGCCTATGGGTTTAGGGTTTAATGTTTGCCGTAAAGTGGCGCATAAGCGGAAGTATCTTGCGACAGTGTAGTTTCGAGTGCGTCGCTATGTGACGATTGGCCGTTGGAGCCTGATTGTGGATGGCTCTGTCTTTTAACTCTCCCACCCCACGCAGGGGTTGAGGCCGCCAGGGTGGAAGGTTTGGGGTGTCGGGAAATGACTTTTAAGGGGTCCTGGGTTTGGTGTTCGGGCTCCTTTAGACTTACTATAAGGGTTCCTTTGCAAGGTTTGGCGCTTGAAGTTTTTGAGCTTACGCTCTAAGGTGTAGATCTTAGGGCTCCCGGGTTTAGGGCTCTTTGTCAGACAAATTTTACGGCTGCCGGAATCAAAACCCTAAACCCGAAACCCTAGAATCCTAAACCCGAAACCCTAGAATCCTAAACCCGAAACCCTAGACCCCTAAACCCCAAAGCCCTAAACCCTAAAGAAACCCTCAACCCCGAAGGTTGCGGAAATCTTGGGTTCGAGGTAGTCGGGCTCCAGAGCAGGGCCCAAAGCCTCAAGGCCCTGCAGCCTAAACCCTAAAGCCCTAAGGCAGAAGACCTAAACCCTATATACATTCTAAAGCCTTATGCCCTAAGCCCTATAAATACTGAAGGCTGGAGCCCAGAGCCCTGTAAATACTAAAGCCTGAAGGCGTTCAGCTCGGGTTTCAACTTGCCTCCGTGGCGCCAGTTCAGTGCCGCTTCACATAGAAGCACCTGGCACGGAAGGAGATGCGGGCTAAGCATTTAGGTTTTGGGGCTAAGGGTATCGGGTGTTTCCCCGCTAGAAGTCTGAAACTCGAAACCCCTAGACCCTGAAGCCCTACTTGGGGGATCAGGGTACTTAGGAAGTAGGGTCATAAGTAGCTTCATCGGGATTAGAAGTAGAGATAACTCTAGTTACCTTACTTATAACTCCCTGATGCTCCAAGTAGAACCTGGAACCGTGGTCCCTGGACAGAAGCCCTGAACCCTCAAACCCTAAACTTTAAACCCTATGGATCCCTTATGGATCGCTTTAAAGGAACCCCCCAGCTCCCTTTAAAGGACCCTGATACCTCAAACCCTCAAGCTGCTCCTGGAACGTCTCTATCTGCTCAATCGCATACCCTGAACCCCTAAACCCTCAACCACAAACCCCCAGACCCTAAACCCTCCCAGAGCCTCCAAAACCCCTTAATTAGGGAATATACCTTAAATCACATAAGGGCTCCTATTATAATTTAAGGTATATTCCGTAATCAAGGGGCTTTGGAGGCCCTGGGCTAAACCCCAACACCCTAAACCCTCAACCCTGATTATCCAGGCCCCTTCGCTACACCCCCTCCCCCCTTGCCGTAAAACAGGTCCGATCTGGCCCCTCGCCCGCACATCGGATCCAGGACGACCTCAAAACAGCGCCGATGGCTTGATATTATAGTAGTTTCCGAAACAAGGGGTACCGGGTCCTTATAATGAGGATCCTACCATCAAGTGTACCATATTAGGGTCGCCTGTTTTCGGAAACCCCGTAAAATCGCGGCCTCGCTCTTTTTCAACCCTTCTTTGGGGGGAGATTATCGGATTATCGCACCCATACTATTCAACTGAGGAACTTAAGGAATAGTATTCACCCCGTAAGTAAGGAATATATAGCTTAAATCATCATAAAAAGCCCTATATAATTTAGCCATAGTCCTGAATAAAGGGGTATTGGGCTCTCTGGGTTGGTGATTATGCGAAAGCCCCTCATAATTGTTAGCGGCGATTTCGGGTTTTGAGACTTCGGGATGACTTGAACGCGAATGCTGAACACACCACCCGGTCGAGGGTTTAGTTTTGAGGGTTGAGGGTTTTTAGGGTTGAGGGTTTAGTTTTGAGGGTTTAGGGTTTTTAGGGTTGAGGGTTGAGGGTTGAGGGTTCGGAGGCGAAGTTTGGGGGTTAGCAATCGAACGCCCCTCGCCTAAAATCTGATATGGGGGCGTTAACAATTGGAACAGGGTTTGGGGGCCCGTTATACTATGATTATATTATATAAGGAACCCCCAAAACTAGTATAGGTAATTGTTTAAGCCCCTATAATATATCCATCCGAACCCAACTTGCTGAACTTCCCCCAGAATAAGCAACAGTCGGGATAAGCCTTGGACCTTGGATGTGGGCTTCACAGGCAGATGCCCTGGCCCCAACAGTGCAAAACGAAAATCAAGGGCGCACTTGCTCCAAACCCTTATTTCAAATTTCTACTAGTAGTGAATACGACTTTCGCAAACGCACACCGCCCTCACGTCCTATTCTGTATTTCTAATCCTATTCTGTATTTCTAACCTCTAACTTCGCCGTTGGAGGGCTTACGTTTTTAGGTTTTAAGCTTTAGAGTTTAGAGTTTTGGGGTTTGAGGGTTTTGAGATCGTAGACAGGGCACAGCGCGAGGATTCCTGTGTCTGCTTCAATATGAAACTCGACACAGCGCTGGACCCGCAATCCCGAGCACTAAACCCGCAATCTTGAGCCCGGCAGTGCTATGCGGCTATGCCCTGAGGACTGTAGAAAAGACCCCTGATGTAGCCCCATGTGAAACCTCACGCAGCCCTAATCCTCAAGCCCTACACCCTGATCTTAAACATGTGAACTCTACGGCCTTAAACCCCAAGCTCCAAGCCTAAACCTCAAAGGAACCCTTAAACGAACCCTTGAAGGAGCCCCTAAAAGGAACCCTCGGAAGAACCCTGAACACGGGGGCCTCGTTGGGTTGGATGTCCAGACACCGCGCCAGAACCTCACTCTTAGGCTTGAAGAAGATTCGGGCTTCACTGTGTTGAGGGGCTTACCCAGAGAGCCCAATACCCCTTAATTAAGGAATATAGCTTAAGTCATAATATGAAGCCCTACAAAATTTAAGCCATACTCCTTTTCGAGGATAAGGAGTTGGGTGCGGCCTGGTGCTGGCAATAGCGGTCCAGAGCCAAAAATGGCACCAGGAACTGCTGTTCAGGGTGCTTGAAGTTGAAGCTCTCTTTGCTTTGCAAACACATATACTTGGTTTCTGAGTGGCCCCTTTATAATAAGGCTACCCTTTTTCTTGCTGTTTGGTCTTAATAAGGGAACCCTAAACTAAAAAGGGCAAAAGGGTGCCACTCAGGAACCTAGTCTATAAAACTTTGTATATACATGTAGCTCCGGGCATCCCACAGTAGCTCCGCCACCATGCGTGGTCATCATACCCTACTGTTTGCTTAAGAACCCCCCAAAAAATAAAAATAATAATCCCTATATTACCCCCATAAGGAATATGTTTTTTATTTTTTGGGGGTTCTTAAGCAAATAGTAGTACCGCAGCCTGTGTTTGAAGACTCCAGTGCGCAAACGAAACAAATCCTGCGGGAGGTGCC
Organism: Symbiodinium sp. CCMP2592; assembly: GCA_905221615.1. Taxonomy (NCBI): domain Eukaryota; class Dinophyceae; order Suessiales; family Symbiodiniaceae; genus Symbiodinium; species Symbiodinium sp. CCMP2592. The sequence goes on from CAJNDT010001291.1 coordinate 810,895, forward strand.
ATTTACCAGACCCCCCTACACCCGCCTCATTCAAACATAGACCCAAAAGAGTGACCTAAACCCTAAAACCCTAAACCCTAAACCTTCAATTTAACCCTAAACCCTACACCCTAAACCTTTGACCCTAAAACCCTAAAACCCTAAACACTAAACCCTAAGACGTCAGCCCCTATCTTGATCCATGTTCTCCTATTCTCGCTAACCTACAAAGCTTTAACGAAAAACGGGCGAAGAAGCAAGCAAAACAGCTACGGAACCCCATGCTAGTCTATTTCCACAACTTGCACGCAGAGTCAGTAGGATAATCCTTTTGAAACAAACTGGCACTTCTAAGCCACAATTATCACCTAAACCCTTACACCCTGCACAAAAAGCCGTAGCTCAGAAGACTAAACCCAACACCCTGGCCGAAGCTCCAAACCCTAACCCTAAACCCTGCACCGTAAACCCGAAGCCCGAAAAACCTGGTTTCTCCAGGTGTCTGGAATATCAGAACTCAATATACTATAAGTACCATAATTGCGTCAACTCTTTTTCAATTCTTCCGATTCTTACATCACTACAACCATGAGGACTTGGCTCCCCTGCCCAGGCAATCGCCGGGTGCAGGCCTGGCGGGATGCGAGAATGCATAGGGGCCTCAACAACCGACTAGGGTTTCTGCGAGGGCCGAGGATGTAGGTCGGGCAGCCGCTGAAGGCCTCGGTTGGGAGGAAGGCCTCGCCATCATGATAAACGGAGTGTATACCAACGCCACCGGAGGATAGCCCAAACCCACTGGAGGATAAGGCGTTGATCTCGATGATGGGATCGTTGCCGGGACCGCTGTATGGGACCGGTGGTGGGACCGCTGGTGGAACCGATTCTGGGACCGCGGTGGTGGAAGGTTCCTCTGTCCTCCCTGTAGAGACATGTTGCGGCACGCCGTGGCCTCCTTTGCCCAGAGACTCCAATATCCCTTAATTAAGGAATATTCCTTAAATCATATTAGGGATCCTACTATGATTTAAGGAATATTCCTTAATTAAGGGATATTGGAGCCTCTGGGTGTGAAAAGCGAAGCCTGGTCTGGGGAGAGGAACCCCATCTGCGCCCCGGTCAAAGCCGAGTAAGGCAGGCGACGGTTCCTTTAAAGGGTTCTATACGGTACTATAAGTGAAGAGTTACTACTATATGGGTTTAGCATAGGGGCCTCGAACATACGAATGCGGAATTTTGCGGGTGATACTTATGTAGAATTTACGAACTCTAAGCAACAGTATTGGTAATTACTCTGGTAGGTTGTACTAAGCCCGGAAACCTCTTCAGGATATCACGGTTTACGGCTCGGTTTTAAGGTCTACGGCCTGGGGTTGGCGATCAGAGTCGGTGAAGTAGGGTTTCAGCCTAAGGTTTAGCATTTAAGGTCTTGGAGTTTCGGGTTTAGGGTCGAGGAATTATGGAGTTGGGGGTATGGGGTAGGGTGCAGGGTTTAGGGTTTTTTTGGGGGTTTACGGTTCAGGGTTTAGGATTTAGGGTCTAGGAATTAAGGAGGTGGGGTCTGGGGTTGCCTACGAGGAACCCCAGTGGAGGTTGAGGGCGAGGAGCAGCTACTGTAGGGGGCTTAATAATTAGAATAGGGTTTTGGTGAGTGTTTCTTATATTATAGTATAACATACCGCCCAAGCCCCATTGTAATTATTAAGGCCAGTATAGTAGGTCCCTCGACCTTCAGAAGAAGCCCCAAACCTTCGAAATGCATAGCCTTGGCTCGAAAAAGGTAACTTGAGGATGTTCGACCCGGGTTCGATCCCTACACCCTTTACCCTAAACCCCTAAACCCGAAACCCTAAACCCCTAAACCCTAAACCCCTAAGAACCGTAAAACCTTAAACCCCTAACCCCCTAAACCCCTAAACCCCGAATCCTAAAGCCTAAACTCTAAGCCCTAAATTTTGATTGTCTAAAAGCCCGAACTCACTGAAAACCCCAAAACACGCGACAATTTCGTCACAACTCCATGAAAACGTTTTTGCGAAGCCCTAAACTCTAAACCCCGAGCTCTGGACCAGAAGCCCGTCAGTCTCGACACTGAAACTTCTCTGTCTCATCACCCCCAACCAGCACTAGGGCACTAGGGTTTAGGGGTTTAGGGTTGAGGGGTTTAGGGTTTAGGAGTTGAGGGTTTAGAGTTTACGGTTTGGGACACAAAAAGAAAGCCAGTTCGTCGTCATGGCACGAAGCTTCGACGCCTAAAACCTGGACCTGGGAACCGTGAACTCCCATACTCCTAGACTCCAAAACTTCGAGCGATTAGAATTCCGACACTTCTATACCCCACATCCCTAAACCCTAGACCCTAAACATGTAAACTCTTAAACTCCTGACTCCTTAGCCTCAACATCCAAAGACAGGAAAGAACGGGCGCCCGTGTGGTTTAAAGGGGGTTTTAAGGGAACCTAAGCCCCAAAAAAGAGAACAAGGGCCTACTCTGGGTCCTAGAACAAAATTTCCTAATGTCCCTAAACGCTCCCGCTTATCAAACCCAAGGGTCCTAAGAACCTATCGAATAGGGTTTGGGGTTTAGGTCCTACGGTTGATGATATAAATCCTGCATTACCCATAACAAGGATATAATAAGGAATATACCATAATTCCCATCGTTTAGGGTCCTTAAGGTAATGCAGGATTTGTATCATCAACCGTAGATCCCAAAGGCGCCTGTGTGCACCAGGTAGCACCCCCGGCCGCCGAGCGGTTGAACCAGGGCCTCGGCTAGAAGCGGCGGCTTCGGATTCGGAGCTTCTATAGTTTAAAACTTACCTTAACCTTGAACAACCTACCTTTTCAGGGTTCCCTATTACGATTTCCGTATATACGTCCCTAAAGATGTAGGTTCTTCCGGGTTGGAAGCAACTTCTACTTAGAGGATCATGGGACTTAGTAAGCAGGGTTACAACTACCTTGCTTGGGGTTTAGTTACCTTGCTTATAACCCCACTTACGAAGTCCCTGATCCTCTAAGTAGAGTTTCAGATTTAGGTTTTAGTGTTTAGGGTCGGGGATTTAAGGTTTCGGGTTTGGGATTTAGGGTGTATGGTTTGGGTTTAGGGTTTGGGGCTTAGGGTTTATTGGGGTTTTGGATTTTGGGTTCAAGGCTTTAACAAAGGCTGTAAAGGCTGTTGAGGGGCTGTCAGGCTCTCTCTACGCGGTTTGCCAGGGTTTAATAGGGGCTCTACACAGGTTCCAACTGGCTTCGCAGTTCCACAAGGAGCTGCTCGTAATACGGCATGGCACTCGCAAGCAGTATTTTCGGAGGTTAACCTCAAGGTAGTGAAAGAACTCTGGTGAAGGTGTCTCCCAAGCCTTCCAGCTTTAACACTCAACACACTCAACGATGAACCCTGTAAACATATTGGTTCTGTGGGAGCCCTGGCTTATCTGCGGTGGCTTTATACCTGGGCATACGGCAGTTTGTATTGCTCTGGAAGCAAGTTGCGACCTTAGTTTTCACCTGGACCCCTCTGCGGTTTTTTGAGGACTGCGTATCTCAGATTCATCTCGATGTCCTAGCACATTGCACCTGTCGACCAATACTCGAGGGCCCTAAACCCTAAACCCTAAAACCGTAAGACCCCTAAACCGAAGTCGGACTCAGTACATGGCAACGTTAACGGAGCCTTCAAATTCTTCGTCAGGCACCAGCGGCAGTCTAACGAGAAAAGCCAGGGTTTAGGGGTTTAGGGTTCAGGGGTTTAGGGTTTAGGGTTTAGGGTAGAAGGGTTGTTTATAGTTTCGGGGTGTTTTGAAAGGTTCTCTCAGTCAACAATGCGGCTGCAGCAGCACCTCGAAACATGTCGTCACCTTGTGCCGGTGACGCAATAACTAACCTTCATAGCCCGATTGTCTCGAACGTCGCATTGGGACCACGGCAGTGAGACAGACGAGGAGCTCATCTTGGTTCAGCTGCACGCGAACCTACGCAAAATCAGGGCTTCAAAAGTCTGGCTTTTAGGTTTGCAGGTGTGTTGCGTCTTAGGTGGCGGGCGTCTAGACCCTAAACCCTAAACCCTAAACCCTAAACCCCTGAACCCTAAACCCTAAACCCTAAACCCTAAACCCTAAACCATGGTATTCTGGCCTCCTTATCTCCATCAGAAACCTGTCCTTCACACAGCCTTCCTCTTGGGCCTGAAAAGAGGTTCAAGTTCCATGTGTCTAGGGCATCACAGTAGCAGTTTGGGGCTTTTAAAGCCTTTGAAAAATATTAGTAAATAAGATCCTCTTTAGCCCAATAAGGGAAAATATAAAATGTCCCAAAGCTCAACCTAGAATAGCAGTTTGGGGCACAGTCAACTGCAGCCACAATGAGGAACGCCGGGGAACACTAATACTTCAGCAACTATTCAAGCATGCCTCATCGGTGGGTCCATGTTGAGCTGTGATCGGCTGTGGGGGTGGATGATAGTTTTGGGGTTTCATATTTGGTGCTTCTGAACACTCAAACCCGCCCCAAAAAGTCCTAAGCTCCAAATGCCCCACACGGGCTAAGTCCAAAAACGATAGACCCGTAACTAGGTCCCTGAATCGGCCCTTAGTAATAAGGGTACCCTTTTTCCTACTATGTCTTAATAAGGGGACCCGAAAAGAAAAAGGGCAAAAGGGCACTACTGAACCCCTAGAAAATGAAGCCCTGTTAAATAAACCCTTCTCAAGCCCATGCAGGGCCCTTCGAACACCCCGAATGGGCCACCGTGCGACTTTTGGCTGCTGCGGGTGACACTACATCGGCAATTATGGCAGCGAAGCCCACACGGATGCCAAGGGTCTGCAACCCGTTTTAGGGGATTCCTGTGAAAGTTCCTGTTGCTACCTGTTCCGGTTTAGGGTTTAGGGTTTGTTCCTTGTAGGGTTCCTTGAAGGATTCCCTGAAGTGTTCCTGCAACGGCTCGAAGGGTCTAAAGTTTGAGATTGAAGATTCGAGTGGAGGGCCAACTCCCTTTGACGAGACATGGAAGTGGGGCCTATGTCAGGGATTTTTGGTGAGTGTGCTTTGGGGTCATCGTAGAGCTTGGCTTAGGTGCAATTTTCGGAGACTGGTCATAGACTCCAACTCTACTGTGGAGAAGACCGTCTGGGATTCTGTTGCTTGGTAGGTCGATGATGGGTAAAGATATCAGCAGGACCACCCGACGTTGGGGCGCCAAGGGCCCACACTTGCAACCCACAGGTTCAACCGTGCGATCAGTCAGGAAGTCTTTAAGCCCTAAGCCCTAATGTAGGAACCGGATTAAGAAACCTTGGGCCTTTATTAGGGCTCCTTAAATGAATCCTACGTTTTCGGTGTTATAGGCGCAAGGGTTTCTTAATCAGGTTCCTACATTAAACCATAGCTTTCAGTTCGGGGCCTAGGTTCGGGCTCAAGACCCCTCTTGTCCGCCCTCCGTCAACCCGCGCCATGATGCCGGAGTCTTTGTACATTCGGGGATTCTTCTGTGAAACCGCGCTTTGGGGTGAAGGGCTTCGGTTTTGTTGTTTATTGAGGGCACTTCGTCCCTGAACTCTGAGCCCAAACCGAGGATTGGGTTTAAGGTTTAGGGTTTAGGGTTTCATGTATAGGGCTAGGGCTTTGGATTTGAGATCTCGATACCAAAACAATCCTTCACGCTTCTATAGCTTCAGGTCAACAGCAGTCCTTAGGACTGTGGGCTTGTAAGGCTTAGGCGTTGGGCTTTAGGACTTTAGGACTTAGGGCTGTAGTCGTTTAGGGCTTAAAAGGCTCTAGGCGTTAAGGCCTATGGGGGGTTGTACACCCTAAACCCCCGAACCCTTTTTTGGGCTTGCCGTGTATGGGTTTCGAAGAATCCCTCTCGGCGCATGCACTGCACACATGGATCTGTCCTTGCTGAGACTCCAAACCAACCATTAGGGTTTGAGCGTAAGTTCAGGAAGAACCCTTAAACCACAGCGGGGTACATACGGGGTACTTAAGAAGGGAGCCTTCATTCAGGGATAGTGGTGTCTCTGCCGATGCAGGCACGCCCCCCTCGAGCTCAGCGTCCTTGCAGCTGATCGAAGGCCTTGGTGCACAACAAGCCCTGAACCAAAAACCCTAAACCCCAAGCCTTAGACCCTAAACCCTAAACCTCAAACCCTAAGCGGGCCCTCGGTTGAGAAAGGGGGAGTGAATTGCGCCATTTGCCTGCAGAAATACCAGGGAGACAAAAACTAAACCTTGAAACTTTAACCCAACAAAAAAAACTAAACCCGGAAACTTTAACCCAACCCAAAGAAACACACACACACACACACTAACTAACTAAACCCTAAAACGTTGAGCCAACCAAAAGCCGAAAAGAAAAAAAAAAAAAAAACACTTTGCAGCTCGAGGTGCGGCGCCCCGCTGGCCGAAGCCCCGTCCCATGTTGGCCGGCTCTTGGGGACTGGCGCCTTAGAGGCTTCACTTAGGTTTAGGGTTTAGGGTTCTAGGTTTAGGGTTTTAGGTTTAGGGTTTAGGGTTTTAGGTTTAGGTTTAGGGTTGAGGGTTTAGGGTTTTAGGTTTAGGGTTGAGGGTTTAGGGTTGAGGGGTTTAGGGCTTAGGAGAAGGTGATTCTAAAGCCTTTGAAAATATTTTGTATATAGGTAATATCCTCTTGAGCCCAGTAAGAGCAAATGTAAAAAACGTCCCAAAGCCCTACCTAGATTCCCCTTGTTTTTGGAGGTTTAGAGGTTTAGGATTTCTGGTTTGGAGATTTAGGGTGCAGGGTTTAGGGTAGAGGGTGCAGGGCTTCGGGCTTGGAGGTTGAGGGTTTAGGGGTTTTGGGTTTCGGGAGTAGGGTTGAGGTTTTAGGGTTTGCAGCGGGGTTTATCTTGCATTGTTTAGGGCTTAGGGTAGCAAGCTACAAGGTTTGGAATGGCTCTACATGAATTCTACGCAGCTTCGTCATTGTATCATTAAGGCTCCCCATGCTACAAATTAAAGAATACAGGTTCTTGTGACTTCAAGCTCTTAGGGCTTTGGGCTTTAAGGTTAAAGGCTGCAACACCAAGGCCTGAAGTGTTAGAAGAGGGTCTTCGGTCACATGATAGAGGGACTGAAGGGGATTACCTGTGTTGAGTAATCAAGCCTCTGTGTTAGAGCTCCCGAAACCCCAAACCCTAAACCCGAAACCAAGAACCCAAATAGTAACCCTAAACCTTAAACTCTAACCCTAAACCCCAGACCCTAAACCCCAAGTCGTAAACCCTACACCTTATGCTTGTCTCACTCCCGTCGCGCTGAGGGTCTGGCAGGGCTTAGGGCTTTGGGTTGAAATCTGTTGGTGTGTTTAGGGTTTATGGTTTGGAATTTGGGGCTTGGGGTTTAGAGTTTGGGGTTTGAGTTTGTTTTGGGGGGGTGTAGATTATGGGTCGGCCAACCTCAAGACTAGGGGTTTACTTTGAGGGTCAGGGGACTTAGTAAGTTGGGTTTTAAATATGGTAGCTTATATCTATATCTACTTATAACCGTAACTAAGGTACCTATAACCCTACTTCCTCAAAGTAGGGCTTGTGGTTTAGGGCTTCAGGGTGTAAAGCTTATTGGGGTCGGGGGGTTTCGAATCGGCTTGAAGGTTCGGCCTATGGTTCAAGTGGGTGTTCGGGGTCGAAGAGATTTGGGACTTTTCGAACATTAGGGGTACCTCATTTTGGAGTCCTTGTAATGAGGATCCGACTATCTATGGTACTATATACAAGGAAAAACATGGGCCAAGTTCAGTTAGAAGTTTAGCGATGAATTTCAATTTCGGGCTTCAAAACCTTGAGCCCTAACACGAAAAACCCAACCCGGGGCTCGGTATCCATACACAAGCCCTTACGGATGGGGAGGGGGAAATCCGGTAGGTTCCCTCTCGGTACGGAAGCTTTGTGAGCCCTTACAGGAAGCCTCGTATAATGTAGGAGCCTCAATTTCATAATCAAAATGGAGTTCGGGTGTACCTTATAGTACAGTTGTAAAGGAGCTCTGAGGACAAGTATCTGTAGTTATTCCGGCTCTACAGCACTTAGAGGATCATTGGAAATAGTAGGTAGGGTTGGAGGAAAGGAACGAAGAGTTACAGCTACTTATAACCCTAATTGGGGTACTTATATGTCCACTGATCCTTTAAGCAGGAACTCTAGCGGGGCCCCAGAGACTCCAATATCCCTTAATTAAGGAATATTCCTTAAATCATATTCGGGATCCAACAATAATTTAAGGCATATTCCTTGATTAAGGGATATTGGAGTCTCTGGGTTCGCATCAGGTTTTCAGCCATGGACTGGAGAAGGTGCACCTTCAGAGTCGCCTAGATCCAACATGGAGCAGGCTGAGTGGAATGTAGACCCTTGCACGGTTCATATGGTTTAGGGTTTATTTAGGGTTTAGGGTTTTAGGGTTTTTAAGGTTTAGGGTTTAGGGTTTAAGACTTAGGATTTCGGTTCTAGGATTTAGGGTTCTAGACTCCGGGCTTAGGATCTAGGATTCAGGATTCAGACAGGGTTTAGGGTTCAGGCTTTGTGCTGCTACCCTAGATATGGCTCTGCAGGTAGAGACGCATCCCATTTGCGACAAGTTTTCAACCGGTCTTGAACGGCATTGTACTAGGTGGGCCTTTTAAAGCCTTTGAAAAATATTAGTAAATAAGATCCTCTTTAGCCCAATAAGGGAAAATATAAAATGTCCAAAAGCTCTACCTAGTGTACATGTAGCCACCATAGAAGAAAGGACCCCAGGGCACAATGGCTCCGTCGCTGAGAAGAGCAGCAAAAGCACCTGCTGTGGCTTGTATCTCGTGTACGTTCTTCAGCTGCTCCTGCACCGCACTGCTGAGAAGACCATGGTCAGTCCAGGTCACGACAGCTCCATTGCCCAGAATGGCAGCGAAAGCAGAATCAGTAGCTTGGATTTGCCGCACATCCTTTAACTGGTCCTGGACGTGACTGCTGTCACCACCAAAGGAGGCATGGCCCCATGTCACAACCGATCCACCGGAAAGAACTGCTGCAAAAGCGCCATCAGTGGCTTGGATTTCCTGTACATGTTTCAGCTGATTCTGCACAGCGTCGCTGTCCCCACCGCGGCGAACATCGCCCCAAGTGACGACAGATCCGTCGCCCAGAATGGCAGCAAACGCACCCTCCGTGGCTTGGATTCGCTGTACATTGCTCAGCTGATGCTGCACAGCGCTGCTGTCACCACCGTTGCCGCAATAGCCCCAGGTCACCACAGATCCATCGCAGAGAATGGCAGCAAAGGACCAGCAAGTAGCCTGGATTTGCCGCACATGTTTGAGCTGGCCCTTCACGGCAGTGCTGCTTCCACCATAGCTTGCACAGCCCCAGGTGACGACCGATCCGTCGCCCAGGATCGCCGCAAAAGCAAAGTTAGTAACTTGGATGTGATGCACATTTTGCAATTGATCTTGCACGGCACTATTGTCGCCGCCATAAACAACATGGCCCCAGGCTACCACAGATCCATCGGCAAGGATTGCAGCAAACGCACCGTCAGTGGCTTGGATTTGCTGTACGTTCTTGAGTTGATGCTGCACCGCGTCGCTGTCACCACCACGAAGGGCATCACCCCAGGTAACGACAGATCTGTTTCCAAGAATTGCGGCAAAAGCGCCGTCAGAGGCTTGGATTTCTTGCACGTCTTTGAGCTGATCCTGCACCCAGCTGCTGTCACCGCCCGCGGCAGCGCTGCCCCAGGTCACGACAGATCCGTCGCCCAGAATTGCAGCAAAAGCTGAGTCCGTGGCTTGAATCTGATGCACGTTCTTCAACTGCTCCTGCACACCACAGCTGTCACCCCCCGAGTCGTCATTTCCCCAGGTCACGACAGATCCATCTCCAAGAATGACAGCAAATGCGGCGTTGCTGCCACATGCCTGGACTCTGTTCATGTGCAATGTGAGGCAATCCCCATTCTGCAACTTAGCCTTCTTCATCGTTGCACGTCCATCCAGAACTGCTCCAGATGAGTCCAAGAGCCGCCCCTTGCCGACTCCCAGTGCAGTCTGCGCCCGCCGCTTCAAGGCCTCTACTTCGTCGTCTACAGCAACCTCTAAGGTAACTGTCCTGCCACTGATCAAGGCAATGTCGACAATGACCGACATTGCTCAACAGAGGCCCTAAGATGCGACCCTCTGATAGCGAGGCTACTCCTTTTCACTCCCAGGTCTTAACTCAAAGGTTTACTTACAGCCCCCTGCTTTAGTTTGCGTGGCACCTGCAGGTGCTCTGCGTGAATGGCACATGCGACATGAGACGTGATAAATCAAATGCCGTAGCAGATATGTCCTGGGCTGAATTCCATTTCTATCCTGAACCCCAACCCTAAACCCTAAACCCTAAACCCTAAACCCCTTAACCCCTAAACCCCTAAACCCTAAACCCTGAACCCCAACCCCCGGTACTCAGCATAGATGCCTGGTTCATCAGACCAGGCTACCGGGGTATAGCGTGCGACAGCAAGTCCAAGGGTAAAAGGAGGGACCCTTAAGAAGGCCTTAATATAATATATTAAGGCCTTCTTATATAATTGGGTATATAATAGATATTATCTATTATATACCCAACTATATAGCCCATTAGGGTAGGGGTCCCCATGAAGGGTCCCTCCTTTTCCCCCTTGAAAGTATATAGGAAGCGAGGGACGTCTACAGTTTGGACCTCCCCGGCTCAGCTTCCGCTTTAGGATGCTGGAACGGCTGGGGATGGGGGAGTCGTTATCCTGAGCTTTTAAGTAACCAGGGAGAAAAAAGTATAAACTTTCATTTCATAAGGGTTCCTTTAAGAAAAAGCATTAAAGTATGGTACTCCAAAGCCCAGTATCCTGGAGTCGCCATTAAAGAGTCAAAAGACATCGTGGAGCTCCGAACGAATCTACAAGGGCTCTACCATATAAGGGGCCTTACTACAGAGAATAATGCTTTGGGCGACAAAGTCATCGCAAGATGTACAACTCCAAACAGTTTTGAGCTCCAACTATGACTATACAGGCGCTAGTCCTTAGTATTCCGATCTATATGTTACACCCCCCGGCTTCCTTGCGCTGTGCCGGGAAACCCACTCCGAAAGACCACCAGACCTCTGAGGCAGCCTCAAACACCCTGCAGTGCCAATAATGATGCAGGGGCCTAAATACGGTTGATGATATAAATCCTGCATTACCCATAATAGGGAATGTACCATAACTCCCATAGTTTAGAGTCCTTAAGGTAATGCAGGATTTATATCATCAACAGTAATTACCAATACTATTTCGTGAAAAAACCTTTAGAACCCTTGAAGGAACTTTCAGTTGGAGCCTTGGAAGGACCTCCCGATCTCGAAGGAACCTTCAGTTCAAGCCTTGAAACGAACCCCTTGCAGGAATAGAGTTTAGGGTTTAGGGTTTAGAACCCTTTAAAGGAACCTCTCAAGGATCCTTCGCAACAAGTTGATGTGGGACTCGGCTTGCTCGCGACGACCACGCCACTTATAATCCCACTTACTAATTCCGATGACCTTAAGTAGCCCCCTCATAAGGAACTCTCAAAAGGAACGCTCCATTAGAAGGAACCCTTAACCTGTGAACCCTAAACCTTGTCAAAGGAACCCTTAAACGGAACCCTTGAAGAAAAGCCGCAGGCCGAGGTGCTGGGTAGCGCTGCCCGCGCGGCCTCGGCCGCGCGGCGCCAGGGCGCCGCGCCGGCGGCGCGGAGGGCGGCGGAGGCCCGGGCCAGGTTGGAGGGCCTTGTGTTTTTATTAGGGGTTTAGGGTTTAGGGGTAAAGTATACTTGGACCCTACGGAACCTACCTTTTTAGGGATCCCCTAATAGGATTTCTTTATATAAGTCCCCAAAAAGGTAGGTCACGTGGGATTAAGGTAGGGTTTAGGGATCTAAGGAGTTCTAGGAATTGGAGCCGAGGAAGGTGTATGCTTACGGGAAGGAACCCCCACAATAATATTGGTAAGTATCTCGGCCCTAACATTATTGTTTGAAGGGGCTTGGGGAATGAAAGGTTTAGGGTTGAGGGTGTGTAGGGCTTTATAAGGGGTCAGAGGGGCTTTGGGAATTGAGGCCGAGGAAGGCTTAGGCGTTGAGTGCCTTGGAAATTTATAAACCCTAAACCCTAAACCCTAAACCCTAAATAGGTGTTGTAAGGGCATTCTACAGTCCGCAGTACAGACGTGAGGGTGTAGGGACTGGAGGGTTCAGGATAGCTTAGGACTTTGTATCGTTCAAGGCTTCGGGGTGGGCTCACATGGCTTTATGTGGGGGCGGTATCGGGAATCTAGAAGCTTTAGCCTGAGTGATTTAAACGGTGGATTTGTGTATATAATACTATACCATTTTTGTATAGGGGGTTTTAAACAAAATACCTATGATCTTATACTCGACTCTAGATGTTGCGGTTAGATCTGACGACCTAAATAGTGCTGGGGCGACAGGTAGAACTAACAAACCATGAAGACCTCAAAGCCCTGCAGCCGCAAAGAGCACACCCCCGAACCACTGACTGCCCTAACTTGCAAAATAACGACGACAAACCACAAATCCTAAACCCTGAACCCTAAACCCCTAAACCCCTAAACCCTGAACCCCCAGACCCTAAACCCTAAAAACTGAACCCTGGACCCTAACGAGCCCAGGGGCTTCCGCGGCGAGGGCCGGCTGAGTTTTTCTGCAGACTCGGTCGTGGCGGCAGCTGCGGCTGAGCCTCGAGAAGTTTTAGGGTTAAGGGCTTATATACAGTATGCAGATAGAAGATATTAACGGGCACATAGAACTGTATAATTTGCCAGCCAGTCAGATAGAAAGATAGACAGATGCACAGGTAGACAGATAGATTGATAGATAGATAGATAAGCATTCAGGCAGACAGATGGATAGATAGATAAATCAGACAGATGGATGGACAGGTAGATTATTGGATAGATACATGGACAGGTAGATAGATAGATAGGTAGGTAGACAGACAGAATCATAGATAGATATACCGATGTGGAAGGCGGCCTGGCTGGCTGGCTGGCTGGATGGATGGATGGATTGACGGATGGGGTGGATGGATGGATGGATGGATGGATGGATGGAATCTGGATATATATTCTGGATGGACGGATAGACTGATATATTGATTGGTAGGTTAATAGATTGATTGGTAGATAGATGGATGGATGGATAGATAGACAGATAGGTCGATGGACAGGCTGGAACCGGAAGGGTAGACAGACCGGGAAACATGCAGACATGCATGAGCATATCGGCTTTCTGCTTATCTACCAATGTGTTTAATCTAATTACTTGTTAACTTACCCGTATCTAAAGGACCACGTGTTTCTTTTCAGGTCTGTTCAACTGCTTATGACGTCTGTATTTTGCTTGTTTCGCACTTGTTTGTAACTGTTCATCATACTTGTATGCACGTAGTAACTGCTTGTTTATCCATGTACTTGTGTGTGTGTATGCGCGCCTTGCTTCGCTTATCTACAAATTAACTCACTTGAAGTCTGCTCTGCTGGTTCACGTCTGAGCCTAGGCATGTTCGAGTTCACATGTGCATGCATATATACATACTTATGCAGACATATCCGGTGTACATATGTGTATATATATATATATATTGCGCAACATGTAAGGTCTTGGCAGGGCATGCAAGCCGGAGGGATATCTTAAGCTTGGCTTGCATGTCTTAACTTGTGTCGTTCGACCGGATCTTTGGTTCGAAGGACCCATAGAATGACGCCGAATGCGGCTCGAGGATCTGGGGTCGGCAGCATTGCTTAGCGGCGGAACACTGTTACTATGGGGGCCTTCATAACTAGAATAGGGTTTGGGGGCCCATTATACTACAACTCTAACAAGGAAACACCAAAATGGTATTGGAAACTATTTAGGCCCCCATATTAACCACCTAATGATATCTCCGAGATACAAAGACACCTCGGAGTAGTCGCCGACCCCAGCGGGTTTAGCGTTGGGTCCTCACCACTACAAAGCAGAAACAACAGCAAAAGAAGTACTAGCTTGAAACTTATGTAATATAGGGGCCATAATGATTACCTATAGCATTTTGGGGATTCCTTTTGATAATTATGGTATAATGGGCCGCAAACCCTATTCTAATTATTCAGGCCACCATACTAGACCCCTGATTTATGCACCTTACTTCTTCGAGGGCCCGGTCCTTCAATCAAGCGAAACTATGCTCCTTAGGTTTAGGGCTTAGGGTTTAAGGGCTTAGAATGCAAGGAGGTGTTACTGAAACATCACACCTTAAATTGAGTCAAGGACCTCCCCTTCCTGTGAACCCATTGAAGCAGCGAGACGCCTTTTGAGTCCCCTAAACCCAACCACCTGTCCCAAGACCCTGAGCACAAAAAAACCTAGACCAACACACACACACACACACAAACCCTCAACCCTAAACCCTAACCCTGAACACCGGAACCCTACCTGAACAACTCAACCTCTAACCCCCGACTATATAAAGCCATAAGCAAAATAAAGAAGCATATAATACAAACCCCAAACCGCAAACCACAAAACGGTTGAGGTTTAGGGTTTAGGGTCCGTAAACCCCTAAGCCCAAAACGTTCAAGAGCAAAGCCGTAGCAGATCTTCTCAGCCCCTCGCCGCGAGCTGCGAGCGGCGTCGCCGTGGCCCGGAGGAGGTTGGACAGGGTCTCGGGGGTCGTCGTAGAGAGCCTGCTACAGAGGCCGTAATGACTGGAATGGGGCTTCGGGGTATGGCTTACCATAAGTATGGGGAATGAATGAGGACATTGCTCTATACGAAGTCTTCACTCCAGCAAGTCACGGGCACTGATGGGCTTAGGGACGATTTCAGCACTTGAGGTGTGAGGACTTCACATTGGAGCCTGCGGTTCGAGGTCAAGCGTTTAGGTCTTACGAATGTGGGACCTGAACAATCCCAGAGGCTCCAAACTTCCCTTAAGTAAGGAATATACCTTAAATCATATAAGGGATCCTACCATAATTTAGGGAATATTCCTTAATTAAGGGATATTGGAGTCTCTGGGATCAGTGATGTTGTTGCTTTTAGCCCCCATCTACCTATACCTTTGATATGGCCTGAGACCGTAATCTGGAGTATTTACAGACCCTTGCCCACAACCCCAAATTGGCCTCGTTTCGGTAAGCCGCTGCCCCATCGCCCCTGCCGAAGCCGCAGTCTCAACGAGAGGCACTGCAGACGCCTTCGGCGGACTCTGATTTGGCAGGGTTGAGGAGCCGAGGGCTGGATGAATTCTCTCGTGGAACCGGGGCTATGTTGGAATCCTACAGAAAAGTCTGGGGTTTAGGGTTTAGCGCAGGGTCCTAGAATATGGCACACTTTCAATCCTGTCCAAATGTTGAACCCTGCCCCAGACCCTGAAATCCCGACACCTCCCAAGCCCCTGAACCTGCCCAAGCCCGAGAGCCTGAACTCAAATATGAAAACACAAACAACTCCAAAAATCACCAAGAACATCTCCAAAGCACACCTCCGAAGCACCCGACTTCCTACCACCCTAAACCCGAAACGCAGAAAGCTTAAGTCAACATATTGATTCATTGCCCCACAAGCGGCGTCTCGGCCCACTAACCCCCAAACCCTGACCCCACCTAGAAGCCTACAGCCTTGAAACCCCAGTCCTAATCCCTATCACCACTCAACCCTAACAACAAAACCGAAGCCTAAACCCTAAGGCCCTAAAGCCTAACCCCTGAACCCTAAACTCTAAACCCCTACACCCCTAAACCCTCAGCTTCAAGCTGTAAGCCCTAAACTCCACATCCTAAACTCCGCCCCGTCCCCCCTTGGCCTGTGCCAGATTGCCAGGCCACCGCGGCTCTGGCTCGGTCAAGCGGTCGCGCCCTCAAAGAGGCTTTGGGCTTCAAGGCAAGCGTTCTACAGCTTCGGGCCAACAGCGGTTCTCAGGCCTTTGGGCTTGAAAGGATTAGGCCTTAGGGCTTTAGGACTTAAGGCTGCAATGTAGGAACCTGATTAAGAAACCTTGAGCCTTATGAGGGCTCCTTCTATGGACCCTAGTATTTTGGGCTTATAGGCCCGGGTTTCTCAATGAGGTTCCTACATTATGCAACGAAGGTATCATAGGGACCCTTAGGGGGGAGGGGTTATTGAGTCCTGATTTTACGCAGCAAGGGCCCCTACCCCCCTCCCCCCCTGCCCCCTGAGGGTCCCTATGAAGGTATACAACTTCGTGTTGGATGCTTTGGGGCTTTGGAGTTGGCATTGGAAGTTCAGGGGCACTATCTTTTGCAGCCTTCGCTATGAGCTCCTCGAGAAATAGGATTTGGGAAGGTCTGGCGCGGTGGAGCTTGCAGATGGTTACGGTTTGCTTGGAAGGTCGGGGCCTTCGTATGTAGTTCATTTCGAAACTTAGAAGTATCTCATCCCCAATGAATAAGATCTGTTTTAGGGTACCTACAACTCTACTTACTAAGTCCCCGACCCTCCAGGGGGTTGGCTTGTGGCTTCCGAAGGTTTTGGACGTAGGACCCCACAAATAAGGGTTCCAATGATTAGAACAGGGTTCCTTAAAAGGGGTCTACCATAAGGGATCTACAAGGGTTCTATAAAAAGGGGCCTTAATGATTAGGGTAGGGTTTTGGGGCCCATTGTACCATAACTATGAGAAGGAACCCCCAAAATAGTATGGCTAATTATTCAGGCCCTATACTAAGCTCATGGCATTAGGCTTTAGGGTTTAGGGCTCATGGGCATAGTTGTCAGTATATACTGCTGCCTCCCTTGGCCGTCCTCGTCCTGCCCCTGTTGTTGAACATGCAACTGCTCCCCTTGCTTCTATGACTTTTGCTGCCATTGTTGCTACCTTTGCCGAATATAGGGGCCGTAACCTTAACAATCAGAATAGGGTGCGGTGTTTGGGTATATTATACTGAAAATATAATGAGGAATCCTCTAAAATTATTATATTCGCAATTATTTTGGCCACTATATTACTATATTATTGCTGCCCATCTCACCATGCTAACACTTCGAAACATGCCCTTTCCAAGGCGCCGGAATCCCAGAGCTCGGGTGCAATTAGGCCGGGACCTGTCCGTCCGGCTTTCCAACTTGCCGTGACACACCCGGCGCCGCCTCCTTCCCGTAGTATCTCCCCAGAGATCCCAATACCCCTTAATTAACGAACATACCTTAAATTATATGGAGCTTAATAGTATGATTTAAGGTATACTCCTGAATTATTAGGGGGTATTGGGTTCTCTGGGTCTCTGGTGTGCGTGGCTACCTCCCTTCCGCCGAGAGCCCGCAGCGGGCCTACCGCTGCTGGTACCGGCACGGCTTGCAAGCTTCGGGGTGGCCGATGGTGCCTGCCACACGGTGTGGCTTCCACGTGGAATCGAACATCACACTGGTGAGTGGTTGGTTCACGCTGAAGCAGCTGACAAACCGCGTCCCCTAAACCCTAAACCCTAAACCCAAACCCTAAACCCTAAACCCTAAACCCTAAACCCTGTTCCGCTCCTCCGTCCGCACGGCCGACAGAAACAAACCTTTTCAGGCGATCAGGTGGATTTCAGAAACCCCAAACCCAAAATCCTGAACCCTACACATTGAACCCGGAGTCCCAAAACGCTTTTGTTGATCCCTCCAAAAGAGCCCTTCAAGGAACCCTAAAAGGAATTCCAAAAACCCCTCAGACCCTCGGACTTAAATTAAAGCTCTCCCTAAACCCTAAACTTGGCCCTAAACATACCTTAAACGTCCCTAAACCAAAAAATTTAAACCCTAAACCCTATAAAACCTAAACCCTAAGAACCCTAAACCCTAAACCCTATAAACCCTAAACCCTACATAATCCCTAAACCTTAGACCCTGAACCCGAAATCCTTTCCGCCTGCTCCACCCTTGTCCTTTTAGAAGTAATAGACAGAGGCCTATACCTATATCCCTTATTAGTAGGAATTATTTAAGAAGGTCTACTAGCCGGTCTGTACCCTAACCCCTAAACCCTAAACCCTAAACCCTAAGAACCCTAAACCCTAAGAACCCTAAACCCTATAAACCCCTATAAACCCTAAACCCTAGCCCTTTCTGCCTGCTCGCGAAGCCCTGTCCATGACCCGCGGATGCGCAAAAGCCGCCTTTGCACAGGGCAGCGTAGATCTGGGATTTGAAGTAACCAGGGTTTAGGGTTTAGGGGTTTGGGGGTTTAGGGTTTAGGGGTTTGGGGGTTTAGGGTTTAGGGTTTAGGGGTTTGGGGGTTTAGGGTTGAGGGTTTAGGGGTTTGGGGGTTTAGGATTTAGGGGTTTGGGGGTTTAGGGTTTAAGGGTTTGGGGGTTTAGGGTTTAGGGGGGCTTTGAAGTAGCCAGGGAGAAACCAATATAAACTGTTATTTCACAATGGCTCCTTTAAGTTTCAGCAGTTCAGGGTCCACGGCTTAGGGACTAGTGTTGTTGCCGCTAGGGGTTTAAGGGTTTGGGGTTTTGGAGGTCTGGGGGGTTTTGAGGGTTTGGGGGGTTTGGGGGTTGAGGGGGTCTAGGGCTTGGGGATCTGAGTTGTAGAGGTTCAAAGATAGACGAGTTAAAAAAAAAAAAAAGCTTTAGAGCCCAGGGCTTGGTGAGCTAAGTTGTAGGGGTTTAAAGTTTAGGGTTTAGCCCTTGCGCCTGAGCCCTGACCAGCCCAGACCACACCAAGAGCGATCCCTTAAGCGGCCCAGGAAACCCTAGATCCCTTAAAGGAGCCCTTCAAGGAAACCTTCTAGATCCCTTAAAGGAGCCCTTAAAAGGAAACCCTACAGATCCCTGTAAGGGTTCCCTTTAAGGCGTCCTTTCAAGGATCCCTTAAGAGGCGTTAGGGCTGCCTTGGCGGAGGACCACGCCAAGCTCACGAGGTCGTGGAGTGCTGTCGCCGGGTGGACCTTGAGAAGCCTATTTTGGGTGCGGCTCCCACCCAGTACTACGGATCATATCAAAGTAATAGTAATAATAGGAATTGTGATAGTAATAACAATAAGAATAACATTTACAACACTAAAAATGATATTGGTAATAATGCAAAAGTAGTAACCATAATCGTAATAATACTAGCAACCATGATAATAGAACTTGGGTACTGTCCCCCACCCAGTAACTGTATATGTTATTTGGGATCATGTTAAGGGCTATGTATACTTATATCATAGAAAAAAATTATCCAACTGTTGCAGAATTGGAGCCGTACCCAAAGCCTACTGGGTTGAGGGTTTGGGACTAGGGTTTAGGGTTTGGGGTGTGGGCTTTAGGGCTTGGGAGCCCACTGTGTAATGTAGGAGCCTGACAATTAGAACAAGCTTCATTTAACTTATATAAGGGCTCTATAAGGCGTAGTAACTGTAGGGGTTAAGGGGAAAGGGGCAAAGCAATTAGAATACGCTGTTTGCTATATTGAAGGATCATGATAGAAAGCTGCGCTATTGGTAGGCATTCAAGCCTCTATACTGCTGGGAGTGGGGCATGGGGGGCGGGGGTTGGAAACCTTTCGGAGGTTTCCTTTTTTGTGCGGCTGGCATTTCGAGCTTTTAGTGCTTTAGGGTGTCGGCACCCAAATCCCTAGATCCTAAACCTAAACTCTAAACCTAAACCCTAAAGGTGCGGCATTGAGGCTTTAAATGGTTTAGGGTCTAGCGCTCTCGGTTTCGTGGGGGTCTAAGGCTGTCCGGCCCCAGTATTCAGTAGGGCTTTGGGTTTTGGGTTTGGGGTTTTGGGTTTATGGGTTTAGGGTTGAGGGTTCAGGTTGCTTCGGGACTGGGTTTCAGATTTTTTTTGTGACGAGGAAAAACGACAAACGCTGTTGCTGTCGTGCAACTGCTTGAGGACATCAGAGATGTCGTACTGTTCGGCTGATTTGCGAAGCGTCCGTATAATAAAAGAAGCCAAAAGCGCTTCTTGCCGCGTCCTAAAGATCTCGATGACGAGAGGGCGGCCAGCAGCCAGCAAGCGTACTATCCATGCTTGCCCCGCATTCGGGGTAAGAGATACCACCGGTACCAGATGAATTGGCATCTCGGCAATGCCGAGACGCCTGGTAAACGCAGTGTCCACGACGTTTCGTGGCAAGGGGAATCCACCATCCGATTGGCCCCGAGTGGGTGGATAGAGCAACACGCACCAGGTACCAAACCATACTATGTCATGCATGCGTGTATACCCCTCGAGCCAGAATCTCAAATCCCGAACCCTGAAACCCCAAAACCCAAAACTTCAGACCCGGGAACCCCAGAGCTAAACCTGACAGTTCCCCCCACCTCCCCAATCGGTCTTTTTCGCCTAGGCCCCTGAGTAGGGCCCTTGATAACAAGGGTACCCTTTTTCCTACCATTCTGTTTCAATAAGGAGACACCAAAATACAAAGTGCAAAAGCGCACTGCTTAGGCACCTAGTAGACCTTAAACCCCTAAAGATCCCTGATAGAACCCTCTAAGGATCCCTTTAAAGTACCCAAAGAGCCCAATGCCCCTTAATTAAGGAATATAGCTTAAATCATAATATGAAGCCCTATATAATTTAAGCCACATTCCTTAATTCCCTTATAGAACCCTTAAAGATCCCTTTAAGGAGCCCTTTTAAGGAACCCTAGGTATTCCTTAAAGTAACAGAGGGAGCAGGAGCTTCCACAGCAGCCGGGCCGCCTTTTCCTCCACGTGCTCAGTGGCTGTTGCAGGCAAAGGCGCCCCACGCCAAACGCCTCGGAAGTGGATGGTGGGGTTCAGGGTTTAGGGTTTAAAGCTTTAGGGTTATAGGGTTGAGGGGTTCAGGGTTTAGGGCTTTAGGGTTATAGGGTTGAGGGGTTTAGGGTTTAGGGCTTTAGGGTTATAGGGTTGAGGGGTTCAGGGTTTAGGGTTTAGGGTTTTAGGGTTATAGGGTTGAGGGGTTCAGGGTTTAGGGCTTTAGGGTTATAGGGTTGAGGGGTTCAGGGTTTAGGGTTTAGGGCTTTAGGGTTATAGGGTTGAGGGGTTTAGGGTTTAGGGCTTTAGGGTTATAGGGTTGAGGGGTTTAGGGTTTAGGGGTTTAGGGTTATAGGGTTGAGGGGTTCAGGGTTTAGGGTTTAGGGCTTTAGGGTTATGGGGTTGAGGGGTTCAGGGTTTAGGGTTTAGGGCTTTAGGGTTATAGGGTTGAGGGGTTTAGGGTTTAGGGGTTTAGGGTTATAGGGTTGAGGGGTTCAGGGTTTAGGGCTTTAGGGTTGAGAGGTTCAGGGTTTAGGGTTTAGGGCTCTAGGGTTATAGGGTTGAGGGGTTCAGGGTTTAGGGTTTAGGGCTCTAGGGTTATAGGGTTGAGGGGTTCAGGGTTTAGGGTTTAGGGCTTTAGGGTTATAGGGTTGAGGGGTTTAGGGTTTAGGGCTTTAGGGTTATAGGGTTGAGGGGTTCAGGGTTTAGGGTTTAAGGCTTTAAGGTTTTAGGGTTGAGGGGTTTAGGGTTTAGGGCTTTAGGGTTATAGGGTTGAGGGGTTCAGGGTTTAGGGTTAAAGGGTTGAGGGGTTCAGGATTTAGGGTTTAGGGCTTTAAGGTAATAGGGTTGAGGGGTTTAGGGTTTAGGGTTTAGGGCTTTAGGGTTATAGGGTTTGAGGGGTTCAGGGTTTAGGGTTTAGGGTTCAGGGCTTTAGGGTTATAGGGTTGAGGGGTTTAGGGTTTAGGGGTTTAGGGTTGTAGGGTTTACGGTTGAGGGTTTAGGGTTTAGGGGTTGTGTTGTAGGGTTTACGGTTGAGGGTTTAGGGTTTAGGGGTTTAGAGTTGTAGGGTTTACGGTTGAGGGGTTTAGGGTTTAGGGGTTTAGGGTTGTAGGGTTTACGGTTGAGGGGTTTTGGGTTCAGGGGTTTAGGGTTTAGCGGTTTAGTGTTTAGGGGTTTAGGGTTCAGGGGTTTAGGGTTTAGGGTTTGAGGGGTTTGGGGTTTAGGGGTTTGGGGTTTAGGGCTTGTAGGGGTTCAGGGTTGAGGGTTGAGGGGTTTACGGTTTTGGGGTTTAGGGTTCAGGGTTGTAGGGTTTGAGGGTTGAGGGGGTTTAGGGCTTTTGGTGTTTGGGGCTGGGGTGTTTGGAGCTCAGTGGCTTGGGCCCTTGGGGGGTTGAAGGTTGATGAACCTCCAGACTCCGAGACCCCTGAAGCAATCACGGAAGGAGATCCCTTAAAAAAAAAGGATGGTTGTCAAAATTATGGCCCCTTTTGGGGTACCCTAAGTAGTAGGTGCCGTATTATAATAGGGACCCAATAAGGGACCATATTTTGACAACCACCCATATCTAATATGGTACATTCAATACTTTAACTGACGGGAATTGGGCTCGCAGGGTCTTAAACGCTGGGGTTTAGGTGGAGGAGTTTGAGGTAAAGGGCTTCTAGGGTCCAAAGGTTTGTTGGTTTTGGAGCTTGTTGGTGTTTGACTTTGATCTTTAGGGTTCGGAAGTTGGCATATGGAGATTTCCTACAAGATAAGGTGCTTAATCCGTTGGGAGTAACCTTATAAGATATCAGAGTTCTCATAAACGACTTCCCGCCCGAAGGTACAAAACTCTGGGCTGCGGGGTTTAGGGCACGTCGTTCCGTGACTTAGCGCTAGCACATGCGGAAGGTCTCCCAGAAAAAAACCTATTGAGCAGAAGACGAGTCACACGCAAACCTACGATTCCAGCCTGCGCAGTGCTCGGTGCATCCCTACAAATCCCTACTTGTCGGGTATCCCGGGGAACTGAAGGTTAACCTTTTTGGTTATGTAGGGATCATATAGGTATTATACAGAGATATATATATATATATATATATATATATATATATATATATATATATAGGGACTATGGACTACCCAAAAAGGTTAAAGGTTACCTTCTCTACGACTAGGAATCCCTAGGACATTCCGCAAGACCTGGGTTTTACCCGAGACCCCGAAGACCTTCGTGGAGCTCCTTCTTCTACTATTTGCTTAAGAACCCCCAAAAAATAAAAAATATATTCCTTATGGGGGTCATATAGGGATTATTATTTTTATTTTTTGGGGGTTTCTTAAGCAAATAGTAGTCTTCTTGCAGCCCCTTTGCAGGCCCCATGCTCCCAGCCGACGTTGCTCGGCTCCTGTTCGTCGAAGCCTCGGCTTCGCACGTTGAGGGTTTTGCATTCAGGTTCTACTTCAAGGATCAGGGGACGTAGTAAGTACAGTTATGTTGTAGACTCAGGTCGCTATAGTTGCGTCTACTTGCATCACTACTTCAGGTAGAAATGGGCTTAAAGTCTAGCGTTGAAGGGTTAGGGTTTACAACTGGCTAGACACGGCGACCCGCAAGTAAATGTGCCACCCCCACTCTTCCAGAAGGCATTTCCATGTGCGATGTTTGTCTTTTTCTGAATTGAATAATTAAACTCCTTCTTACTCAACGCCAACTAGGCGGAACCAAACAAGTAGTCAAGTGTGCCATGTATGCTCTTTTGGACAAGCTTCAACTGACCCTGCTGGATTTTCAACTTTACTGGTCGCCGAATGGAAGGAACCGCACAAAAAAGCGCCCCAAGTGGTCGATTCCACGATAAACGATCCCTGTGGACAAGAGTGTTTCGACACCCCAATTTCGAGGATGTTCGGCCGCTGAATGCTCTCTGAAGAAAGCCCATCCTTGAGAGATGCTTGGAAGGCGAGGGATGCCCGGAACCCCAAATCCTAAATCCTAGATGTTACGCCCTAGTCATCCTATATCCTGAAACCTACATCCTAAAACCTAATCCAAACCGACAACAACCCCCTTGAGGTTGAAATATATGTTGGTAAAGAGCATCTAGGATTCAGGATGTAAGAGTTTTTCATGGCGCAGAAGTTTTAAGTTTACGGTTTTTTTTTTTTTTTTTTTTTTGGGGGGGGGGGGGGGGGGGGGGTTGGGTGCTCAAGGTGTTGTGAAGGTTTAGGGCTCGGGGTTTCGGGTCCGAGGGTTGAGGTTTGGGGGACTGGGTCTGGGATAGGGTTCTACAACAGTTGGAGAGCCCGTTAAGTTATACTGTGCTTTTAAGTAACCAGGTAAGCTCTTATTTCATAACGGTTCCTTTAAGACAAAGTGTTAAAGCATGGTACCCCAGAGCCCAGTATGTATGAGCAGTATGTAACTGAGCACTTACAACTTTACTCGCAACCTACTTACTAGTCCCCTGCTTCCAAGCAAAGCATGTACCACAACCCAAAACCTTGTACGAAACCTAAGCACCCAAACCCTAAACCCCAAACCCAAAGCCCTCTAAGCGACAGAACTGAAAAAAGACACTCACACCTACGCCGCAAGTCCTAGACGAAGGCTTTAAACACCCTGCAACACGCTTCCTAGAGCCCTAGAACACGCTAAAGGCTCAAACCTAAAACCCTAACACCCGCCTTAACCCTAAACCCTGCAACCCTACACCCATAAACCCTAATCCCTAAACCCTAATCCCTAAACCCTACAACCCTACACCCCCTTAACCCTAATCCCTAAACCCAATGCCTAATCCCTAAACCCTAAACCCTACAACCCTACACCGTCTTGGAAACCTCAGGGCCCGGCCGTTCAGGCGCCTTCGTACCTGGCACGGCTCAGTGTTTATAGGGACCCAAAAAAGCACATAAGCATAAGCATTTTATAGGGATATCCCTACCTTAATGGGCTTCATTATAAGGGGGTTTATATGGGATATCCCTATCCTAATTTTTGCTTATGTGCTTTTTGGGTCCCTAAGTTTAGGGCTTAAGGGCTAAGCGGTTTGGGGTCGACTCCCGGGCTCTGGCGGTTTAAGGTTTAGGGCTTTAGGGGTTTAGGGGTTTAGGGGATGAAGGGTTCAGGGTTTACGGTTGAGGGGATTTGGGCTTCAGGGTTTAGGGTACGGGTTTGTAGGGATTTAGGGTTCAGGGCTTCAGGGCTTCAGGGATTGAGGGACTTCGGGTTTAGGAGATTAGGGCTTACAGCAGGGTCTAGGAATTTCGGGTAGTGGATTTAGGGCCAAGGGTTCAGGATTTAGGGTTTGGGGTTTAGGATTTAGCATTCAGGATTTCGGATTTAGACAAAGGCGGATCTCAGAGCTTTGCTTGCCGGTGCGGGTGCCGTGCATGCCCTCCTCTCTTGCATGATACTACATGGCCTAGTGAAACTGGAATTCATAGAGCACAGCCAAGTTGCCAATGGACTGCCGCCTTGCGGGAAAAGGGAAGATGTCGAAGTTCGCGCTCTATGATGCCCGAAGCCTATTCTAGTTGTGAAGACCCCCTAGAACCCTACTATAGATCCCTTTATAGACCCCTTCTGGAAGCCTCTAAGGGAACCCAAGCCCCAATCTGGTTTCAACTCTCCTCGTCATCACTGAGACTGTGGACTGGTGTTAGGGTTTAGGTTCAGGTTTAGGGTTTAGGGGTTTGGGGTTCGCCTTCATGCAGCAGTAGAACAAGCTGATGGACTCGGCTTCCTACCTGCTACTAGTGCTTCATTGCAACATCATGCTTCTGAGTAATAACGGAACATTTCGGCGAATAATTGGGCTCAGGAGGGTTCGTCAGATCGTATTACTAGTAGCTCCCAAACTTGGCCCTAAAGACCTGAAACCTTCAATCTTTAGAAACTCCACACAGGAAGCCCCTCAGAGAAACTCCAAACCCCAAACCGCAAACCCCCAACACCGGTGGATGCACCCCCCCTATTCTACTTATTCATATGAGAAGCCCACACCGCTAAATTCCTTGCGGGCAACCCTTGTCGAAGCGCTTTGAGTAACCAAGAGGAACCTTGAAAAGGAACCCTGTAAAAGGAACAAAAAACAGGAACCTCAAAAAAGGAACACCAAAAAAAGTAACTCCCCCCCCCAAAAAAAAAACTAAATCCTTAAGTTTGAAAAGGGGAACCCTTTTAAGAAAAACCCTTCGAGGCGCCTCTGCGCACGCCGCCGCCTGCGACGCCGGGCCGTGGGGATTCGGTTTCGCCACCTGCGGGTTTAGGGTTTAGGGTTGTACTATACTGAACTTAGAACCCTAGCAAAACTTATAATTTCAGCTGTTTCTTAAGGATTATAATAACTATTTCTAAGTACCCCTAAGTGTAGGGCTTACCTGGGGCTAGGGGTCTAGGGTTTAGGGGTTTAGGAGTTTAGGATTCTTTAATGCAATAACGCCCCTTTCTCCAAGAGGGGCGTTATTGCACGTTGAAAAGGGTTTTAGGGTTTAGGGGTGTAGGGGTTTGGGGTTTAGGATTTAGGGGTTTAGGGATTAAATAGGGGTTTAGGGTTTCGGCTCAAAGCCCCTTACACCCTAAACCCTAAACCGCTTCAGAGTTTAGGGGCTTGGCATTAGGGGTTGGGGTGAGGCATTAAGGGTTGAGGGGTTAGGCATTGGGGGGTTTAGGGCTCCTGTGGTTTGGAGTTAAGGGCCATTTTGGGGTTTGGGGCTTAGCATTTAGGGCTGAGGGTTTAGGCGTACGTTGCAGGGTTCAGGGCCTTGGGGAGATTCATATGGAAGCCTGAATGATTAAACTAGGGTTTTGGCGGGGATCTGTACTGTGACGTACTTGGAGGATCAGGGGACTTAGTAAGTAGGGTTATAAGTAAGGTAACTACAGTATACCTACTTATAACCTTAATCAAGGTACCTTATAACCTTACTTACTAAGTCCCATGATCCTCCAAGTAGTGTCACATCACCAGGGAACCCGCACCCTACTTCTTCAGGCATGTTAGCGCCGTATCTCAGGATGCAAATGTTCGGATGAGGGTTTCGCGAGGTTTTCGGAGCTTCACAGGGTCATAGGGCTTAGGATTGAGTAAGTAGGGTATAAGTATAAGTAGGGTATATGGGAGTTTCCGAAAATAGGGGACCCTAATATTAGTACCCTAATTAGTCGGATCCTTATTATAAGGACCCCAAAATAAGGTACCCTAATTTTCGGAAACTCCCATATGTACAGTTATACGTAAACTAATTGCGGGCACAGGCTTCCTCTAGAGTCGTACGCAAAATATCTACGGATACGACCTACCTTTTATTCTGTACCTAAAACTCTACTTATGACCCACGACGGAAGTTCCCTGCTGGGTGTGTTTAGGGATGAGGGATGCTGCAGGTCCATACATTTAG
The DNA here is from genome assembly GCA_905221615.1 of Symbiodinium sp. CCMP2592. NCBI lineage: Eukaryota > Dinophyceae > Suessiales > Symbiodiniaceae > Symbiodinium > Symbiodinium sp. CCMP2592. The sequence goes on from CAJNDT010001291.1 coordinate 837,972, forward strand.
GCTTGGCTAAAACGAAGGGTTGTAATATAGGGGAACTTCATGAATCGAATATGGTTTTGGTGTATTCTACACCATCAATGTGCTATACAGGAAGAATAACACTCATAGTGCCAATTATTCGGCTCTTGTATTCGGCCATAGAAGCGCAGGGCGCAATGCCTGTGAGCTTTTACCACTCAAGGAAGCCTTCCGCTAAAGGAGATAGGTGTTCCAAGAGGCTACAAGTAAGGGGTGGGTTCCCCCGAGAGCCGAAAAACAAAAATCTAGCCGCTAAAGGCCTGATATCATATTTCAGGGCTCTTCCATCATGCTATACATCTTATTTACGAGGTATCGGGCGGCCCTCTACACGTCCACTGTACTACTGATGTTGTTCAGCTGCCAACTCCGGGTTGGGGAGGCCCCAAATACGTTTTATAAGCGGTTTGTTGGACCTTCTAAGGCACATGAGCGAACACTTAGAACAAGGTTCTGGGGTATGTGGTATTTATACGAGTCTGACTACGAAAGTGCTGACCTTGTGGCCTGCGTCGGTATACGTGATGCAAATCTGACTTTCGCTTCGCAATGCGGCAACATCTCAAGGGCTTTCTTCTTACGGCTCAGCGGAGAGAGGATACGGGACCTAGTGGGTTTTGCCTTGGATTTAAGGCAAAACTTTGCGTCCTCGATGCCTTCACGCCACTCTGCCTCACCTTTGCCCAGATTTGGGAGTAGTGGCCGAACGTGCCGGTCCAGTGCGAGTGGCTACAGTTGAAACCTGACGGTGCCACGCCACAAGGTCCCAGTGGCTGTGAAGTGCCGGTGCAGAATGCGCTTGCTGCTCGCAGCCGTCCGATTTGACTGTCGGATGTTCCACTCTCAAACCCAAAATACCTCACGCCCGAATCCCACCTTTGTCTCTGACAATGCGGGTTTAACCCGTCTACTGCTCCTGCCTTAAACTCCTAGCGCTTACATGTTTAGCAGGACATTATATCATCACTGATACATACAGAGAATCACGGCACTTAGTTAGCAGGATTAAAAGTACATCAATTTAGGGTTATGGGTAGATATTAGAAGAACCGATTCCCTACTTGTAACCCTACCCACAAATTCCCTTGATCCTCTAAGTAGCGACAGTTCAATGGCCGTACAGAGAAAAGGGCATAGTCATCAGCTCTAAATACGGTTTAGGGGTTAGGGCAAAGGGGTTTGAGGATTCGGATGTAGGGTTAGGGAACTGCATGCACATGCCCTCTCAAGCCAAGGGTCTAGCACAACAAATTGGCACGTGGACAACCTTACATCCAGGGAGCACAGTACTTTGTAGTGAGCAATCTAAACATGAGGTCATGGCACAGCCCCCGAGCTCTACCACCTGCCTACACCCCAAACCCCGAACCGAAGCTAAACTCTAAACCTTAAAGCTCAAGCCGAAGCATTCGTCGATAAGCTCCGGCCCCTAAACCCTAAACCCTAAAGCCCGAAACCCTAAAACCCTAAAACCCTAAAACCGTACACCGCTCCGGCCACCTCCCAAAAAAGGTTGGCAGCGTCCTTGGGTCGTAGCTCTGGCGCCTCCGCGGTGTTTGGGGTTCAGGTTTTGGGAATTCACAGGTTTAGGGCTTAAAGGGGGCTAGGGGTTTAGGGGTTTAGGGTTTTAGGTTTAAAGGGGTTTAAAGGGCTTTAAGGGTTTAGGGGTTTAGGGTTTAAAGGGGTTTAGGGGTTCAGGGTTTAGGTGTGGAGGGTTCTGGATTTCTCCAAGGTGCCTCTAGGAGGTTGCAAGGCATTTCGTCGAAGGCTTTATGGGCTGCAGGCTTTAGGGCAAACTTTAGGGTTCAGGGCTCATGGTTTACAGGCTTTTTATGGGAACGGAAAGGACTTCTGCGGAAGCACAACTGCCGAAACGTGTCATTAACGTTTATGGCCTTGCGGAGTTTGGTTTGCCGGTTTGCGGTTGATCGGGTTTCCTGGCTTGCGCCTCTAGGGGTTCAACACAACTCAAGGTAAGGCTTCGTGGGGTCTGGACTTCGAGGTTTAGGGGTTGCAGGGTTTATGGACCATGGGGACCCAAAAAGATTCAAATGTTAGGCCGTTAACTTAGGGTTTAGGGTCTGCGGCTCTAAACCCCCTAGGGTTCCGTCTTAAGGCTTAAGGGTCTTCCAAGGGCAAGACCAGACGCCCATGCAACCCTTGTAACCCCTGCAACTTGACGGTGCTTTACAAAAGCCCAAAAAGCTTCCGGAAAGCCCGACACCAAAACCCCAATCCTTGAACTTCTAGCTTCCGTCCTAGCACCCCTAAACCCTAAACCTTAAACCCTAAACCCTAAACCCAAAAAAACCCTAAGATACTAAACCCCCGAGGTCCCCTAAGAACTACCTGGAACATCAAGGCCCGAACAGGAACCCTTCGAGTCCGGCAGAACTGTAGAGCCCTTAACGGCCTCCAGATCCTAAACCCTTACAACCCTAAACCCCCTTAAAGCCTTATCCCTACTTAGAGGCCCAGGGGACTTAGTAAGTCGGTTATAAGTAGGGTTATAATTGGGGTAACTCCATTTAGGGTACTTATAACCTTACTTATAACCTACTAAGTCCCCTGGGCCTCTAAGTAGCCTTAGACGCCACGGCCACAACCCTAAAATCTCACATGCTAAGCTCCCAAACCTTAAACTCTAGACCCCAAACTCTCAAACCCCTTGCCCATCAAACCCCCTAAACCCGGCAACGCGAAATCCCAAAATCCTATTTCGCCCAAACTCCCTAAACCCTGAACCCCTACCTTAAGCCGGAATAACATACCTTTTTAGGGTTCCTTATTATGATTTCCTTATATAAGTCCTTAAAAAGGTAGGTTATTCCGGCTTAAGGTAGGCCCTGACCCCTAAAAACTCTGGGGTCCCTACACCAAAGCAACCCCCTAAGCCCTAATCCCTAAACCTAAGGGGAAAAGGAGGGACCCTTAATGGGGACCCCTACCCTATAATGGCCTATATAATGGGTATATAGTAGCTATATTGAGGGTATATACCTAGGGGTCCTTGTTAAGGGTCCCTCCTTTTACCCTTGGACTAAACCTAACCCTAAACCATTAAGGCCTAAGGAACCCTCATCCCTGAACCATGAAATATCCTGAATTCCGAAGCTAAGGTACCAAAATAAACTGACCAGCCCTAAACCCTGACTCCCTAAACCCTGACCCCCTAACATCCTAAATCCCTAAATCACCAAAAACCCCAAAAGCCTAAAAAACCCAACTCACTAAAACCCCAACTCCCTAAACCCCAACTCCCTAAACCCCCTAATCCCCTAAACCCTTCAACTCTAAACCCTTAAACCCTAAACCCTAAAAGAAGCCCAGCCAGGGACCTGGGAGGCGCCGAGCATCCGCTGGAGCAGCTTGGGAGCCTCGTTCGGCCGCAAAAGGGCCCAGAGCTCGGGGCGGCTTCTGGGGTTTCAATTCTTCTGGGGTTTAGGGTTTAAGGTTGTAGGGTTTAAGGCTTTAGGGTTTCAGGGTTTCGGGCTTTAGGGTTTTAGGGTTTAGGGTTTTTGGGGTTAGGGGGCTTTTAGGTTTAGGGTTTAGGGTTTTAGGGTTTAGGGTGCAGGGTTTCAAGGCTTCTGGGGTTTAGGGTTCAAGGTTTTAGGGTTTAGGGCTTTAGGGTTTTCGGGTTTTAGGGCTTTAGGGTTTTAGGGTTTAGGGTTTAGGTTTTCAAGGCTTCTGGGGTTTAGGGGCTTGGGGGCTTAGGGTTTAGGGTTTCAAGGCTTCTGGGGTTTAGGGCTTTGGGGGTTTAGGGTGTAGGGTTTCAAGGCTTCTGGGGTTTAGGGTTTTTGGGGTTCGGGAATTAGGGTTTAGGGTTTTAGGGCTTAGGGTTTAGGGTTTCAAGGCTTCTGGGGTTTAGGTTTTGGGGGTTTAGGGTTTAGGGTTTCAAATCTTCTGGGGTTTAGGGTTTTGGGGGTTTAGGTTTCGGGTTTAGGGTTTAATGTGTACTTAGAGGATCAAGGGACTTAGTAAGCAGGGTTATAAATACGGTAACTAAAGGTATATCGGTATATCTACTTATAACCCCAGTTAAGGTACTTATACCCCTACTGACTAGGTCCCATGATCCTCCAAGTAGGTTGAGGGATTTACAGTGTCAAGTTTAGGGTGTAGGTTCGGGGTAGGGTTTAGGGTCAAGGGCTTCAGGTTTATGGTCTAAGGTTCAGGGATTTAAGGTCTAGGGGTTGGGGTTCAAGGTCTAGGGTTTAGGGTGTAGATTTTAGTCTTAGGGTTTAGGTGTAGGGTTTAGGGTCTGATTTTTGAGGGGTCAAGGTAGATTCTACGGGTTCATATTCATGTGTGGCAAGCCCCAATCGACACGGCTCTCCTCCGGCGTCAGGACCGTGGCCTTCCCGACTGCATCTGCCTCCTTCTCTCCGCGAATCCACTGATCGGTGGGAACTGCGAACATAAAACGCCTCCTTTGTCTTCTTCGGTGACCTTGTGCGGCATTTCCCAGTCTTGCACTTTGTTGACGATGCCTCCGCTTTCCCAGGCACCACCATCATGGAATTGGAACACCACACTGCATAACTATGTGGCGCGGGAGGCTACCGCTCAACTTGACCGGGCGTTCCTACGTGCAAGGCTGGCCTTGTCTTGTTGAGCGCCTTGTTTTGTTTGGCTTTCTTGAACCGTAGCAGCTTCTTACGCAAATACTCCCACCGGCACCCATCGTCCACATGCTAGTTCCATCACCTTCTTTCTGCCGACTCTTCTGTCCACGACGGTCGATGTCGTGTAACTTGAGCATCTTGCAGATTCAGAACCCTAAACCCTAAACCCTAAACCCTAAACCCTAACGGATTGGATTGACGGATTGACGAACATGCACATGGATTCGGGGTGATCGCAGCGCATTACCCCCGCAAGGCTCCATAGATAGTTCCTTTTTGGGATTACCTTATAGGATTCTAAATATGAACCCCAAAGAGGAACTACTATGGAGCCATTACAAAGTGAAAGTCTCAAGGGGCAACTAGAGAGTTTCCGACTCTTCAGATTTGCCAGTCAAAACACTTCAAGAAGTGCTCCCAGAGACTCCAATATCCCTCAACTAAGGAATATTCCTTAAATCATATTAGGGATCCTATTATAATTTAAAGTATATTCCTTAATTAAGGGATATTGGAGTCTCTGGGCTCAACACCCGAAGCTTTCGCATCTTGCGAAGCCATCCCGAACCTCCCAAAGCCCTAGACTCAGATTATCATCCCCTTCTTCCATTCTTCCAAGGGCCAAAACCCTAAACACTAGACCCCAGACACTAAACCCCTAAACCCTAAACCCTAAACCCTAAAACCCTCAACCCTCAACCCTAAAACCCTAAAACCCTAAACCCTAAAACCCTAAACCCTAAACCGGACCACCAGGGTCTCCAAACTTCGGAACCTTTTTGGGCCCGGGCCGTGAAACAGACCTGCTTGTGAGCCCTACCTGTTGGAGCCAGCTCTGGGCTGAGGGCTTAGTCTAGCCCGTAGGGTTTCGGGTTTCGGGGCCGTAATAATTATGATAGGGGTTTGGGGAGGCTTGAGATGATGATTAATCGGAGCCCTGCAGACTGGCCTTAGCCATTCGGCGTCTTTATTAGGGCTTCGAATGTGGGGTTCACCACAGAACCTGGTGGTCTTTGAGGGTCGAAGGCCAAGACTTGCGCTGTGGACTCGCGAGCACCCTAGCCTAGAGCTTGCTTTTTTTGTTGTGGCTCAATTTCCTCCTCCCTTAGGGCCGGTAGGAATGGCACCAGGTTTAGGATATCTGCTTTTAGGGTTTAGGGTGCGGGGCTTGAGGTTCGAAGACTAAGGCTTGAGGATCTCAGGCTCCCGATATGGTGCCTTTAGGGGTAATGTCAAGGTCGGAATAATTAGTAATATACGTTTCCTGAGTACTCCCTATTGCAACTGGCAGGGTTTAGGGTTTAAGGGCCTGCAGGATCAGCTAACTTGGTAAGTAGGTTAGAGGTTGTAGCTATCCTTACCAGTTCTGAGGCATCCTGCTCAGAACTCCGCTTGTTTTCGACTTACTAACTCCTGCATAAAGCCCTTCTGGAACCCCCAAACAAGCAGAGCTAAGTCCCCTGATGCTCCAACAGGCGTTCCGTAAAAGTAGAAGTAAGAGTAACCCTTGATCCAAATTCCCCTGCACCCTTAACCCTAAACGCCAGACAACCCATGATCCCAATGCCTCTGAGACCCTCAACCCTACGGCCCTCTTTGCTTGGAGCATGAAGGATTTCAGCGTGATATAGGGGCCTTCATAATTAGAAGAGGGTTTGGGGGTATATGGTGTATGGTTTATATTACTAGTATCCCCATAATAAAACCCAATAGATACACTCACCTAATCCTAGAAGGAGCCCTATCTACACTCACCAAAACGGTAATATAAGCCCTCCTCCCTAAACCCTAAACCCTAAACCCTAAACCCCTAAACCCCTAAATCCTAAACCCTAAACCCCTAAACCCTAAACCCTAAACCCTAAACCCCTAAACCCTAAACCCTAAACCCTAAACCCTAAACCCTAAACCCGAACCAGGCACCAAGGCTCACTCGCCTTGAAACTCCCTGGTGCTTAGTAGGGAATGGGGCACCGGATCCCTATAGTAGTCCCTTTTTACTGTGGTTTAGGGTTTAGGGTTTAGGGGTTTAGGGTTTAGGGTTTTTTATAATCTCCAATTCTAATCCCCATAACCCATTTCCCCCAGTCGCTACTAAGCACCAGGCAGAGAGAATCTACTGATAGGAGACTTGCTAAGTTTTCCCGGATCCTAGAAGTAAGCCGTACGCCTCCAAGCCCTCTCAGACCCTCTACTAAAACTCAGCACCCCCTCAAACCCTGAACCTTAAACTCCAAGACCCTTAAAAAAAAAACCATACCCCTAAAGTTCTAAATCCTCAAGACCCGGAACTCCTGAATGTCAAAATCCTCAAGAGCCTCAGGCCCAAGCCGTGCCTGAGGGAAGTAGCTTTCCGGCCACGGCGGGCGACCGCAGGAGGTTCGAGAGCTCCCGGGCGCGAGGCTACACCTGGGACACGGAGAGTCCTTATATAAGGGGTCCTGTAGGGGTTCCTTCAAGGGGTCGTCCTTAAAGGCTTCCTTTAAGGGGTCCTAGAAGGATTCCTTTAAGGGATCTTTTTAAGGCTTCCTTAAAGCGGTCCTTTAAGGATTCCTTTCAGGGGTCCTTAAAGGCTTCCTTTAAGGGATCTTTAAGGCTTCCGTTAAGGGATCCTTAAAGGCTTCCTTTAAGGGATCTTTTTAAGGCTTCCTTTAAGCGGTCCTTTCAGGATTCCTTTAAGGTGTCCTTTAAGCCTTCGTTTAAGGGGTCTTTTAAGGATCCGTATCAGGGGTCCTTTAAGGATCCTCTAAGGGGTCCTTGAAGGATCCTTCACGGGCTCAGTTCCTGTCAGGGTTCCTACAACTTGTTGGCAAGGGTTCGGCAGTTTTCGGAAGTTTCTATGATCATACTATACTTAGAGGATCATGGGACCTAGTACGTAGGGCTAAAAGTGCTATAAGTAAGGTTATAAGTAGGTATAGTTATAGTTACCTTCCGCATAACCCTACTTACTAAGTCCCCCGATCCTCCAAGTATATGCTCTGGAGGCGATGCTGTAGTAGGGGTTTACTGCGCCAGGACGAAAGTTCGTCGCATCCGGTAGGTCTGCTAACACATACTCGCAAACCCCTTTCCCCCATAGACTCCTTCACGAAGTCGCGATGTTTGGCAAGGACGTCACTAATTCCTCCGTCGGAACAAAAAAACAGTGTATGTTCATTTTGGCATGGAAATTCCTCCGCTAGCCAGGCCACGTAAAATGCACTTCTTCGTACTCCGAGTCCTCCGCCAAGCAAAGGCATCTTAGTGCGACAAAACTTTCATCCTGCTGATGCTCGCCCGCGACTAAAAACGAGTAGGCACCCGTCCAAAAAACCTCCTCCGTGTGACACATGCTGGCCTGGCCGAACTAGCGGTCTTGGAATTCATGCCCCGTCCAAAAAACCTCCTCCGTGTAACACATGCTGGCCTGGCCAAACTAGCGGTCTTGGAATTCATGCTGCTCGCCCGCGACGAAAAACGAGTAGGCACCCGTCCAAAAAACCTCCTCCGTGTGACACATGCTGGCCTGGCCAAACTAGCGGTCTTGGAATTCATGCTGCTCGCCCGCGACTAAAAACGAGTAGGCACCCGTCCAAAAAACCTCCTCCGTGTGACACATGCTGGCCTGGCCGAACTAGCGGTCTTGGAATTCATGCCCCGTCCAAAAAACCTCCTCCGTGTGACACATGCTGGCCTGGCCAAACTAGCGGTCTTGGAATTCATGCTGCTCGCCCGCGACGAACGAGTAGGCACCCGTCCAAAAACCTCCTCCGTGTGACACATGCTGGCCTGGCCAACTAGCGGTCTTGGAATTCATGCTGCTCGCCCGCGACTAAAAACGAGTAGGCACCCGTCCAAAAAAACCTCCTCCGTGTGACACATGCTGGCCTGGCCGAACTAGCGGTCTTGGAATTCATGCCCCGTCCAAAAAACCTCCTCCGTGTGACACATGCTGGCCTGGCCAAACTAGCGGTCTTGGAATTCATGCTGCTCGCCCGCGACGAAAAACGAGTAGGACCCGTCCAAAAAACCTCCTCCGTGTGACACATGCTGGCCTGGCCAAACTAGCGGTCTTGGAATTCATGCTGCTCGCCCGCGACTAAAAACGAGTAGGCACCCGTCCAAAAAACCTCCTCCGTGTGACACATGCTGGCCTGGCCGAACTAGCGGTCTTGGAATTCATGCCCCGTCCAAAAAACCTCCTCCGTGTGACACATGCTGGCCTGGCCAAACTAGCGGTCTTGGAATTCATGCTGCTCGCCCGCGACGAAAAACGAGTAGGCACCCGTCCAAAAAGCCTCCTCCGTGTGACACATGCTGGCCTGGCCAAACTAGCGGTCTTGGAATTCATGCTGCTCGCCCGCGACTAAAAACGAGTAGGCACCCGTCCAAAAAACCTCCTCCGTGTGACACATGCTGGCCTGGCCGAACTAGCGGTCTTGGAATTCATGCCCCGTCCAAAAAACCTCCTCCGTGTGACACATGCTGGCCTGGCCAAACTAGCGTTCTTGGAATTCATGCTGCTCGCCCGCGACGAAAAACGAGTAGGCACCCGTCCAAAAAACCTCCTCCGTGTGACACATGCTGGCCTGGCCAAACTAGCGGTCTTGGAATTCATGCTGCGCCAGGACGAAAGTTCGTCGCATCCGGTAGGTCTGCTAACACATACTCGCAAACCCCTTTCCCCCATAGACTCCTTCACGAAGTCGCGATGTTTGGCAAGGACGTCACTAATTCCTCCGTCGGAACAAAAAACAGTGTATGTTCATTTTGGCATGGAAATTCCTCCGCTAGCCAGGCCACGTAAAATGCTCTTCTTCGTACTCCGAGTCCTCCGCCAAGCAAAGACATCTTAGTGCGACAAAACTTTCATCCTGCTGATGCTCGCCCGCGACTAAAAACGAGTAGGCACCCGTCCAAAAAACCTCCTCCGTGTGACACATGCTGGCCTGGCCGAACTAGCGGCAGCGGTCTTGGAATTCATGCCCCGTCCAAAAAACCTCCTCCGTGTGACACATGCTGGCCTGGCCAAACTAGCGGTCTTGGAATTCATGCTGCTCGCCCGCGACGAAAAACGAGTAGGCACCCGTCCAAAAAACCTCCTCCGTGTGACACATGCTGGCCTGGCCGAACTAGCGGTCTTGGAATTCATGCCCCGTCCAAAAAACCTCCTCCGTGTGACACATGCTGGCCTGGCCAAACTAGCGGTCTTGGAATTCATGCCGCGCCCGCGACTAAAAACGAGTAGGCACCCGTCCAAAAAACCTCCTCCGTGTGACACATGCTGGCCTGGCCAAACTAGCGGTCTTGGAATTCATGCTGCTCGCCCGCGACGAAAAACGAGTAGGCACCCGTCCAAAAAACCTCCCCTCCGTGTGACCTCTGCCTTGCCAAACTAAAAGCGGTCTTGGGAATTCATTCCCCGTCCAAAAAACCTCCTCCGTGTTACCTGCTGGCCTGGCCAAAACTCGCGGTCTTGAAATTCATGCTGCTTCGACCCGACGAAAAACAGTAGGCACCCGTCCAAAAAACCTCCTCCGGTGACACAGCTGTCCTGGCCAACGACGTTCTTGGAAATTCCATGCTGCTCGCCCGCGACTAAAAACGAGTAGGCACCCGTCCAAAAAACTCCTCCGTGTGACACATGCTGGCCTGGCCGAACTAGCGGCAGCGGTCTTGGAATTCATGCCCCGTCCAAAAAACCTCCTCCGTGTGACACATGCTGGCCTGGCCAAACTAGCGGTCTTGGAATTCATGCTGCTCGCCCGCGACGAAAAACGAGTAGGCACCCGTCCAAAAAACGTCCTCCGTGTGACACATGCTGGCCTGGCCAAACTAGCGGTCTTGGAATTCATGCTGCGCCAGGACGAAAGTTCGTCGCATCCGGTAGGTCTGCTAACACACACTTGCAAACCCCTTTTCCCCCATAGACTCCTTCACGAAGTCGCGATGTCAGGCAAGGACGTCACTAATTCCTCCGTCGGAACAAAAAAACAGTGTATGTTTATTTTGGCATGGAAATTCCTCCGCTAGCCAGGCCACGTAAAATGCACTTCTTCGTACTCCGAGTCCTCCGCCAAGCAAAGACATCTTAGTGCGACAAAACTTTCATCCTGCTGATGCTCACCCGCGACTAAAAGCGAGTAGGCACCCGTCCAAAAACCCTCCTACGTGTGACACATGCTGGCCTGGCCGAATGCTGGCCTGGCCGAACTAGCGGTCTTGGAATGCATGCCCTCACCCGCGACTAAAAGCGAGTAGGCACCCGTCCAAAAAACCTCCTCCGTGTGACACATGCTGGCCTGGCCTGGCCGAACTAGCGGTCTTGGAATTCATGCTGCTCACCCGCGACTAAAAGCGAGTAGGCACCCGTCCAAAAACCCTCCTCCGTGTGACACATGCTGGCCTGGCCGAATGCTGGCCTGGCCGAACTAGCGGTCTTGGAATGCATGCCCTCACCCGCGACTAAAAGCGAGTAGGCACCCGTCCAAAAAAACCTCCTCCGTGTGACACATGCTGGCCTGGCCTGGCCGAACTAGCGGTCTTGGAATTCATGCTGCGCCAGGACGAAAGTTCGTCGCATCCGGTAGGTCTGCTAACACACACTTGCAAACCCCTTTTCCCCCATAGACTCCTTCACGAAGTCGCGATGTCAGGCAAGGACGTCACTGATTCCTCCGTCGGAACAAAAAAACAGTGTATGTTTATTTTGGCATGGAAATTCCTCCGCTAGCCAGGCCACGTAAAATGCACTTCTTCGTACTCCGAGTCCTCCGCCAAGCAAAGACATCTTAGTGCGACAAAACTTTCATCCTGCTGATGCTCACCCGCGACTAAAAACGAGAAGGCACCCGTCCAAAAAACCCTCCTACGTGTGACACATGCTGGCCTGGCCGAATGCTGGCCTGGCCGAACTAGCGGTCTTGGAATGCATGCCCTCACCCACGACTAAAAGCGAGTAGGCACCCGTCCAAAAAAACCTCCTCCGTGTGACACATGCTGGCCTGGCCTGGCCGAGCTAGCGGTCTTGGAATTCATGCTGCGCCAGGACGAAAGTTCGTCGCATCCGGTAGGTCTGCTAACACACACTTGCAAACCCCTTTTCCCCCATAGACTCCTTCACGAAGTCGCGATGTCAGGCAAGGACGTCACTAATTCCTCCGTCGGAACAAAAAAACAGTGTATGTTTATTTTGGCATGGAAATTCCTCCGCTAGCCCGGCCACGTAAAATGCACTTCTTCGTACTCCGAGTCCTCCGCCAAGCAAAGACATCTTAGTGCGACAAAACTTTCATCCTGCTGATGCTCACCCGCGACTAAAAACGAGTAGGCACCCGTCCAAAAAACCCTCCTCACACATGCTGGCCGAACTAGCGGTCTTGGAATTCATGCTGCTCACGCGCGACTAAAAACGAGTAGGCACCCGTCCAAAAAACCTCCTCCGTGTGACACATGCTGGCCTGGCCAAACTAGCGGTCTTGGAATTCATGCTGCTCGCCCGCGACTAAAAACGAGTAGGCACCCGTCCAAAAAACCTCCTCCGTGTGACACATGCTGGCCTGGCCGAACTAGCGGTCTTGGAATTCATGCCTCGTCCAAAAACCTCCTCCGCGTGACACATGCTGGCCTGGCCAAACTAGCGGTCTTGGAATTCATGCTGCGCCAGGACGAAAGTTCGTCGCATCCGGTAGGTCTGCTAACACATACTTGCAAACCCCTTTCCCCCAAAGACTCCTTCACGAAGTCGCGATGTCAGGCAAGGACGTCACTAATTCCTCCGTCGGAACAAAAAAACAGTGTATGTTTATTTTGGCATGGAAATTCCTCCGCTAGCCAGGCCACGTAAAATGCACTTCTTCGTACTCCGAGTCCTCCGCCAAGCAAAGACATCTTAGTGCGACAAAACTTTCATCCTGCTGATGCTCACCCGCGACTAAAAGCGAGTAGGCACCCGTCCAAAAACCCTCCTCCGTGTGACACATGCTGGCCTGGCCGAATGCTGGCCTGGCCGAACTAGCGGTCTTGGAATGCATGCCCTCACCCGCGACTAAAAGCGAGTAGGCACCCGTCCAAAAAACCTCCTCCGTGTGACACATGCTGGCCTGGCCGAACTAGCGGTCTTGGAATTATGATGCTCACCCGCGACAAAAAGCGGAGCTAGGCCCCGTTCCAAAAACCCTTCCTCAGTGTGACAATGCGGGCCCTGCCGCCCCAATGCTGGCCTGGCCAAACTAGCGGTCTTGGAATTCATGCTGCTCGCCCGCGACGAAAAACGAGTAGGCACCCGTCCAAAAAACTTCCTCCGTGTGACACATGCTGGCCTGGCCAAACTAGCGGTCTTGGAATTCATGCTGCGCCAGGACGAAAGTTCGTCGCATCCGGTAGGTCTGCTAACACATACTCGCAAACCCCTTTCCCCCATAGACTCCTTCACGAAGTCGCGATGTTTGGCAAGGACGTCACTAATTCCTCCGTCGGAACAAAAAAACAGTGTATGTTTATTTTGGCATGGAAATTCCTCCGCTAGCCAGGCCACGTAAAATGCACTTCTTCGTACTCCGAGTCCTCCGCCAAGCAAAGGCATCTTAGTGCGACAAAACTTTCATCCTGCTGATGCTCGCCCGCGACTAAAAACGAGTAGGCACCCGTCCAAAAAACCTCCTCCGTGTGACACATGCTGGCCTGGCCGAACTAGCGGTCTTGGAATTCATGCCCCGTCCAAAAAACCTCCTCCGCATGACACATGCTGGCCTGGCCAAACTAGCGGTCTTGGAATTCATGCTGCTCACCCGCGACTGTGACTAAAAACAAATAGGCACCCGTCCAAAAAACCTCCTCCGTGTGACACATGCTGGCCTGGCCGAACTAGCGGTCTTGGAATTCATGCCCCGTCCAAAAACCCTCCTCCACGTGACACATGCTGGCCTGGCCAAACTAGCGGTCTTGGAATTCATGCTGCTCGCCCGCGACTAAAAACGAGTAGGCACCCGTCCAAAAAACCTCCTCCGTGTGACACATGCTGGCCTGGCCGAACTAGCGGTCTTGGAATTCATGCCCCGTCCAAAAAACCTCCTCCGCATGACACATGCTGGCCTGGCCAAACTAGCGGTCTTGGAATTCATGCTGCTCACCCGCGACTAAAAACAAATAGGCACCCGTCCAAAAAACCTCCTCCGTGTGACACATGCTGGCCTGGCCGAACTAGCGGTCTTGGAATTCATGCCCCGTCCAAAAACCCTCCTCCGCGTGACACATGCTGGCCTGGCCAAACTAGCGGTCTTGGAATTCATGCTGCTCGCCCGCGACTAAAAACGAGTAGGCACCCGTCCAAAAAACCTCCTCCGTGTGACACATGCTGGCCTGGCCGAACTAGCGGTCTTGGAATTCATGCCCCGTCCAAAAAACCTCCTCCGCATGACACATGCTGGCCTGGCCAAACTAGCGGTCTTGGAATTCATGCTGCTCACCCGCGACTAAAAACAAATAGGCACCCGTCCAAAAAACCTCCTCCGTGTGACACATGCTGGCCTGGCCGAACTAGCGGTCTTGGAATTCATGCCCCGTCCAAAAACCCTCCTCCGCGTGACACATGCTGGCCTGGCCAAACTAGCGGTCTCGGAATTCATGCTGCGCCAGGACGAAAGTTCGTCGCATCCGGTAGGTCTGCTAACACATACTCGCAAACCCCTTTCCCCCATAGACTCCTTCACGAAGTCGCGATGTTTGGCAAGGACGTCACTAATTCCTCCGTCGGAACAAAAAAACAGTGTATGTGCATTTTGGCATGGAAATTCCTCCGCTAGCCAGGCCACGTCAAATGCACTTCTTCGTACTCCGAGTCCTCCGCCAAGCAAACATCTTAGTGCGACAAAACTTTCATCCTGCTGATGTACTACTACTACTACGACTGCTGCTGCTACTACTACAACTACTACTGCTACCAGTTGGTACTGCTACTGCTACGACGACGACTACTACTACTGCTACTGCTACTGTGGATGGAGGATATCTTGCCCGCTGTGAAGATACGTCAACTAGCTTCACCCGCGTTATGAACGCGGAGCTTTGCAAAATCGTTTCACTGACACAAATCTTGCACCGCCCAATTGAAATCCGTCGTCCATGTCAAAAAGGAAGCACGGGGTCATTGCTTGGAGGCGTACCCGAATCAGAATGTAGGTTTGAAAAGCTTCCTTCATCCACCGAATCGAGTGATGACATCTCCAAAGAGTTGACATGCGAGAGCTTTTCCGAGAGTCGAAGCTACAGGACATATTTTTGGGTTTGAGTGGGGGGTCATCTTGGTCACCACTCGTACCAGTAGCACTTGCACCCGTCGTACCATATGTGCCACTTGCAAGCCTTCCCAGGCACCACCAAAATTGCCAAAGTGTGGCTTGTTTTGCTCAGTTCGCCGGATTTCAATTGTTTTGTGCAGGCACATTTTGTGGGTTTGCTGAATCCACAAATGGAATTGTCGTGGTTTGAGCGCGCCCTGCAGGTTTTGGCGACCAGCAGGAAAGCATCAGGACACTGCCAGATCTGCCAGAATGTTGTTTCTCCATTAACGGTAGGGCTGGCCTAAACCCTAAACTGATGCGTGTGCCGACCACGCGTAGCCCTAAGCCCTAAACCCTAAACCTCTCTGTCATATCGTGGGCAAATTCGATTTCTTCGTGCGCAATGCCGATGTCTCCTTGGGCAACGGCGATTTTTCGCCGGGCTTGTTTTGAGCCTCCCCAATAAGCAGAGCATACTCTTACTGTCCCACGCCCCACTAAGCGAAACACTTCTATCAATACAAAGTTTAAGATTTAACCCGCAGGGTTCAGGATTTAGGCTTTAGGGTCCGGGGAGTTAAGCCCGAAGCGCAGGGGTTCGAGAGTAAAATTGTTCCTACTGTTATGGGAATCTTGTGAGTGGGTGGGATGATTTCCGATTCCAAAATAAAAGATCGAGCTCGACTAGAAACTGCTCGAACTGGAGCTGCTGAACCCTAAACACTAAACCAATGCATGCCGGGCGCGCCCCTAAACCCTGAAATCCTAAAACTCGAGCTCTAAGCCGCGCACTTTCCTAGGTGGGCGGCACTTAAGCCCTTCAACCTCCATTGAACTGACCGACCCAAAATACCAGCCATGGTAGCAACCACGTTCTCCTCGAAACCAGTGCTGGTCCCTTTAATGTGATTACCCGGATTTTGGGTCCCTGCCTGCCAGGCCTTGTGTGTCGGAACCGTCGTTTTCGCGGTTTTGGCATGAGTTTTGGCCTTCTATACTCAGGCGATCCACTCGACGCAGCCTTGTTGCAAGATACATGCCATCGCACGGCAAACCCGAAACCTTACCCCTTAAACCCTAAACCGATGCGCGGGCCGGGCGTGCGCTTAACCATTTTGCGGAGCTCCTCCTCCTCCTCCTCCTCCTCCTCCAACTACCACTACTACTACTACTACCACTACCACTACCACTACCACTACCACTACCACTACTACTACTACTACTACTACTACTACTACTACTACTACTACTACTACTACTAGTGCTACTACTGCTCTAGGACCAGAAGCGTCACCAGAACAGCTAGCGCTACCAACAACAACCCATGCAAGGAGCAGAAAGCCGAAATCCAATCGTAGTGTAATCGTAGTCTTCGTTTCCAATCCCGGCCTGGAGGACGGAGCCCCGGCGGGGCACCCAGCCACGGGCCTCTCCCAGGCGCCTCCAGGCGAGGAGACCGGCGTCCAGAGCCTCTGTGAGAAGGGGGCTAAGGTCTACTTTTGGGGCTTTGGAGCTGCGATTCTGGATCGTATTAGGAACGGAACGGGGAGGGTGACATGGAAGTTAAGATGCTGAACGTATGAGCATCATTTGCCGATGCAATCACTGGACTAGACATGTCCCATATTATGTGTCCTACAGACGGACGAAAGTTAAAGCTAGCAATCTTGTGTCCACTTGAACTGGCCTCACCCTCCGCCCGGAATGGCGGAGTCACCAAAGGCCTTTTCGCAATTCGATTCTGGTAAGCATTTCGGTCCGGCCCACGGTTGGGCAGCTCCGTGATTTCCGAGAGCTGCGAGAATGTTCGTTTCGCATCTTTTCGCGAGAACGAACATGATACGAGTGCTTCCGGCAAATCGGACTCGCGTGACATGCAGGCCCCACGCCTGGACCAAAGAGGAGCCAAGCAAATGCAAAAGCGCAGACCCATGGCCTCAGCTGTGTGGTATGAAGCACAGGGGTGCGGCGTGCCAACTATCGTCAACCTTGGCAGCAGACGCCGGGGTTCAGCTTGTGTTCATCCAGAGATGATCTCAATTCTTGTCGAAACCTTTGCACAGATGGCATCGAATTTGCTTGTCGGTCGCACAGTCGTCACAATCGTTGACTGCGAGAGTGTTCTGGACGACATGGTGGGTTCCAGCCTCTCTTCGAAAGAAGCCTGTGCAACACCCTCCATACGCTTCTTGAAGGCAACCTTGTCGAGATGAAGGGCTGTCATTGGATGTCACTGGGCTCCATGTTTGCAGCCCACTCAGGGCCCCGCCAAAGCGGCGTGAAATACTTTCACTACCTGCTCGTGGCCGGACAGGCTCCCCGCCAGGTGAAACAGAGAAAGTCGACCGAAGCTATGCACTGCTGTGTCACATGGTCAAGCAGAGCTTTGACAAGCAAGGATTTGACGGCATGCTTTGATCCAGCGCAACGCATTCCAGACAGCAGAGTATTGAAGGATTAACAACGCAAAGGCGTGGTCTGATGTTCCAGTGCCACGTTCAGTGCATGCCTGAAGATCACGATGCTCTCGTGTGAGGAGGCGGATGCGTCCGACAGTCAGCACCACGGAGTAGTATCGCTCCTCATACGACACACGTTGCGGAGTGACACAGCCGGCCGCGGCTATGTCCGAGAAAAACCGCTTGGCGACTTCTGCGGGCTAGGCAATCGAGGCTCCTCTCTGCCTTGGCGAGAGTGGACGATCAGTCCCGGCTGATGCCTTGTAAGAGACAGGCCGAGTTGAGATGAAACTAGCACAGATTATGACTATACAATCAGCTCAGAAATTGTGAACTTAAGCCATCCGCGGAAGACCGTTCTTGAGTCTGCACAAAGCTGCAAGTGAGGCCTGAAGACTCAGGATGAAATATCAAGGAGGCACGCACGCATTCTTGCTTTTCAGGAAAAGTGCCTTCTTGGAGCTTTTGGATGGCTTCTGATGCTTCTTTCTTGCCTGAATATGCACTTCGCATTACCTGGCGGCTGCTTTTTTCGAATGCTGGCCTTCCGCACGTCCTGCTTACACAGTGTCCTGGCGCGAGCTCATTATGCACTGGACTTGGCACGTACACGCCCTCGTTTGCAGCCACAGAATTTTTATTCTGTAGAGCAAACCTCTCGCTGTTTGTCGCTGACCTCGGAAGAGGCGATCTGCACGATACCACAGAGCGAGACAACCTTGGTCACTCGCATGCGTCTTTTATTGGATTTTACCGAATGCCGCTGTCCAGTCTTGCATGCCAGCAGCATCCAGCGCTCGAAGTCATAGCGTTGAGCTTCTGTGAATCGCGTTTCCAGCACGGTGCGGCGCACCTGGTGATTCAAGCCTCGCAGTTCCAGCTCATGCATTTCATGCAATGCCAATGTGTGGCTATGACACGTGACAGGACAAATCTCGGCATGGCGATGTAAGTTTGACTCGGACTGCTCAGCCCTCCAACATACAGTGTGCTTCCAAGGACGTGACGCTGCAACAGCCTGTGTAAGCCTGCCAGGTTTCTGCACCGAAACGGCCATCTTGCAAGACTGCAAGAGTCATGCGACGCGGGCCTTTCAGGAGGGCACCAATGCGGTGACCTGAGGACATGCTGAATTGCCAATAGAAGCTCTCACAGCACCTTTTTAACATACACACCCACCCACACGCTTCGCTTCGCTTCTCGGGGAAAAGGTCCACTAGGTGGACCCGCCCCTAGGCGCCCCCCTCCCCGACCCACACACTCTCCCTCGCTCTTTTTTGTCCCAAGGGCTAGGGGCAAAGGGACCATCCCATGCGCATTCACGTTTTGTGCGCGTCTTGTGGTCCGGCGGTGCCACACAAATACATGCGAACGCGCACAGACAGACAGACACGCACACACGCACGCACGTGCGCATGCACGCACGTACGCATGCACGCACACGCACACGCACACGCACGCACACGCACACGCACACGCACACGCACACGATCGCACACGCACACGCACACGCACACGCGCACACGCCCACACGCACACACGCACACGCGCACACGCGCACACGCGCACACGCGCACACGCGCGCACGCGCACACGCGCGCATGCGCACACGCGCACACGCGCACACGCGCGCACGCGCGCATGCGCGCACGCCCACCCGCGCCACCCACGAACCCCCCCGCCACCCGCACCCCGCCCCCATACCCCCATCACACCCCACCCACCCCCACAACCCCAACAACCCCCACACACCCCCACACACCCCCACACCCCACACCCACACCACCCACACACACCCCACACAACCCACCACAACACACACACCCACACCCCCCACACCACACCACACACCACACACACACCACACACACACCACACACACACACACACACACCACACACACACCCACACACACACACACACACCACACACACCACACACACACACCACACACACCCACACACACCCACACACCCACACACACACCACACACACCCACACACCACCCACACACACCCACACACACCCACACACCACACACCCACACACCACACACACACACACACAACACACACCACACACACACACACACACACACACACACACACACCACTTGCTTATGCCCGCATTCTCTCTCTCGCTCGCCCTTTTTCCGCAGGCCTAAGAGACGGGGAGGGACCCCGTGTCGCCTGCTTTGAATGATAACTTCGATGCGAGAATGGTTGACCTTGTTTTTGTATGTTTCTATTTGGGGCTTCTTGATTTCTCGAATGGTTCTGGTATGTTCTGGTGCTAAATTTCACGAGTCAGCCGGGTTTGACAGAAACATACAGAAACAAATTATAACTTTCTGGGATCCCCAAGCAAGACTCACGGGTCTGGTCGCATTTTGGATAGGTGGGGCAAGTGATTTTGTGTCCGCATGTTCGTTTGTCTTTGACATCAGGTTTGAGCGGCAATCATGAAGTCGACAAGAAAAGCCTGAACGGGGTGTTAATGACATGAGCGCGCATCAGTAGGTGTCCGTATTGAAGTATTGAAAGCTTCAAACTCTGTGAACACGTTTAGCCTTGTCCGGGTACACCAACATGAAAAAGGCAGTTCTTTTGTTGTCATTCTGCTATTCAGTGAAGTGGGTGATCACCAGATGCAGCCTCTGCGAGTGTGATGAGGAGCAGAAAGAACGGCAGGAGCGGGAGCAGCAACAGCACAAGTCGTCACAGGTACCTAAGGTAGCCGGATGGTAGGAGCAGCTGTTCATTCGAAAAGATTTCTGCGGCCTTATTTGATTCGCGCCCCCGTGTTGAACTGCTCAGCCGGTTGTGGCAGCGGCCCCCCGGTTACCGACATTGCAAATATGGTTCGTGCTGTCCATATCATCATATCCATGTCATTTCTATGCTTATACTCATGACGAGCCTCAAGGTGGGTCCCTGAAGCGAAATGGGCCGCAGCTTCTCAGCTTCGAACGAGTGCCGTGCTGGCTTAAGCGGTCTCATCTGACTAACGGCAAATTAACGATTGCGGTCTACGAGGCATTGCTTGTCAACAACACATTTTGTGGTTTTGTTCTTGATCCGCAAAACGCGTAAGTCGCGCAACAACTATTTTAGCAACCGCACGTGTTAAAAACATACCGGTATTCAACACAACAGTGGCAACTAGTTGCAGCAACGAAGTCCCCATTCCGATCCATTTCGTGCTGGAGCCAGTGGAGGTGGCCTTGTTGGGATCACTATGTAAGGCTCTATCGGTGGCCGGGCGGCTGCAGCTTCTATGGCCGATCCTGCCTGTGGCGCCACCAGTCTCGATGCCCTGAGAAACAGCGAAAAAGGCTTTGGCAGACTACCCCAAGAAGTTGTACAGTTATACTCTTACTGACTGAGCTCCCCATATAAGGCCCGACCCGTCAAATTTCGCAGGTTTTGGGGGCTGTGCCTTCGAAATGCTCGAAGTGCCTGAAGCACCCTACAAGTTTGCGAGGCCCCTCAAGCTCGTCCGTCTGGGGGGGGATACTGGACCGCAGCCCACACTTGCAAACACAATGCCCGACTGAGCGGCTTGGAAAAGCTTTGTCTGGGGATTGACGCACACCTTGTCGACCGCATGCAGTTTTTCACCCTTAGCTTTGCAGTGTGTTTGCTTTGAAGCTGCCCCTTCTGCGGGAGTTCCCACTACGGGGTCCGCAGGCTGTGTGATGCACAGTTTACTTTCTTTCTTTCTTTTGCCAGGCTTGAGGGCGCACCCTCGTGGGGTACGCCTGTCTGTTGGCGGGACACCAGGAAGTTTCCACAGAAAGCGCTCCGACAAACTTCAGGCATTGTGGCGAAAACCGCATGTGTGAACTCACAGCAGCGAGGAATGTGTATCTTGTTTTCTCTTTCTTTCCCCATTGCTGTGGTAGCCTCTTGTGTTTTGTCTCTCTCTCGCTCTCTCCTCATGCCGCTTGAGCTGGGCCGGCCGACCCTTGTCAGCAGGGCATTTCTGGCAGATCCTGACAGTAGTTGTGCAAGCCTTGGCGCAAGGACAAAATGTCTCCTGCGGTCCTTGTGGGAGCCGTGGTGGCGTCTGGTCGCAGCAGCCCCGCTGAGATCTGCTCGGATCCTAACATCCATGCTCCACACAACAAAAAATGCAACACACCAACTATCGCACAATGCCGCCTTCACACGTGGCCTCATGGCCGCCATGAAGCTCCACGCTCCTGTCAGGCATCAAACTTGAGAGATTCCTTGTGCCATATCACCCATGAAGCTTTCTAGAACGCCGCCTGCTTTGGCGATCCACTGCGTCGATCTCAAGCAGGCCCTTTTGAGCTCTGCTCTGTCGGCAGCAATGATCTCTCTGGCCTGTTCAAGTTCTGCTGGTCGTTATAAGGAAAGATTCCTCACACGGCCCTACATCATCGTGTGAGGTTCCATTCTTTATTTGGTGCGACGATCGTTCAAGTGACCAGCTTCAATGGAAGAGGCACAAATGGTTTGCAAAGTGCCTGGAGAGCTCGGCAAAGCAGAGGCCAAGGTTGTGGTTGCCATGCTCCGGACTCGGAGCCGATCTGTCCAGCAGGCAGCGAAGGTGAGACTTGCCAAAACATGCCAATAGTTGAGCATGGTCTCTGGTTCTAAGACTTGGAAAGAGCAAACATGCTGACGGCCCCGCCGTTGTTCTTCGACGTTCTTGGTGTAGGCTTGCATAGCCTCTACAGGGGACACTGCTCGCCACGTTCTGCAACACACCCGGGCGAATGAAACATCGAGAGCAAAATCCACTACACTTTCTCTGCTCTCATGAATACCTTAATTGTTGACCGAAGGTGCCCGCATCCTGCCTGGAGTCTAATCACCTTGTTTGCGCGACGGAAGCATCAGCGGCTGCTGAACACTGTGCTTGACTCTCTTTGTTGCCAAGATACGCCGGCGCCACCGGCGCGACCGGTGGTGGTGGCGGGCGCGGCCCTGGCGGTGGCGGTAGCGAGCACCTGAACGCTGCGTAACGCCTCCAAAGCCTTTGGATCCTTTCGGAAACCGATTCCCGTGTGCTGAGCAGTCAACTCTGCCAAAATGCTGTCGCCTTGGCTCGCAGAGGTTCCCAGTTGCCTGTGATTCTTGTGCAGAGTTGTCGTGGCCGCACATCTGCCAAGACACACGAGATGGTTCCGGTAAAGTCGAGAACGGAAGACATCATGATGGTCCTGTACAGCTGGACATCTGCTACTATGAACTTCACTCCACACAACAGAACTCAGGCCGCAACATGATTTTCTGAAGGACAGAGACAAGGCCAAGGTGGCCGGCTGCGGCAGTTTCTCTGAGCCACGGCACAATACAGCTAAGTCTGGCGAAAGCCGTTGCAGAACAACGCTTGCGCTTGCTGAAGGCAGTTGACCTTATGGTGAGGGAATTCCGGTTCTCGATTTGGGCTGAACACTGGTTGGTGGCGTGTGGGACACGTTCAAGCCAGAAACGGAAAAGTGCCCTTCCTGCTGTTTTATTGCCAGACCATATGTTTCAATCTCGCGGGAAGTAGCGTGAAGCGAAGTATGCTGTTCTGACTTAGCCAGAAGTGCAAAATTTGATCAATCTCTTCACTCTTTGAGTGTCGGAGAGCTCGGATAAAGCAATGTCGCTCGGAATGGAGATTGTCACGTCTGGGACTCTGGAACCAGATACTGCAAAGGAGGGTTTGTGTCTACTGTAAGTATGAAGATTGTAGCCTCCTGACATCGCCAAACTCACATCTTGCGCTCGTGCAGAAGCACGAACTTCGCAAATTGGCCGTGGGTCCAACTCCATCATCCTGCAGTCCTGTAAAGCCGTCGCTCGGCCACACATTCTCTAACGGCAGCGTCATGAAGAGGCTTTCACTCACATTCTGCAAGCTTTCCAGACTGACCCATGGCATGAGAGAGCAGGGCCATGCTCGCTTGCAGCACCAGCTCTCCCACTGCATCCCTTCCATCTACACTCTGCGGGGCGGTTGGACAAGGCTCCTCCAACGGCATGGTTTCTACGTCATCTGCTGAATCAAACTCGGGCTTCAGCACAGGATGCTGCGTTTGGACTGGCTCTCCAGCGATTACATGTCCAGTGATAATATCGCTCTGCGGTTCTCGCCGGCTAGCCTCCGACACTTCTGGAGGTTGCGCCTCCACTTCTTGCGTGCCAGGCGGGTGCAATAAGCGGGGGAACCACTCCGGCACCTCTCTCACGCTCGAAGGCTGGGGAGGCAGAGGAAGGGTGACGAATGTGGGACTCTCTGCACGCAAGGCCACAGGTCCTGCTGCAACACGGGGTCCCCCCTGCAACATCAGCTGGATGCACTCGCCCCCCTCCAAATTGTAAAATTCGAGTGTGTGCTGATTCTGGAGTCTTCTGCCTGTATGGAACAGTATTTGCTGCTCCGGGCTCACTTGGAAGAAGTCTTTGAGTTTTTCTTTGAGTTGGCCAATAGTACGAGCCTTCTGCAACCAAAGACGCTGCTTGCGTTGCGGTGGCCATGTCTGCAGAATCGTCAAGAAAAGACTCTCGCCTTGACAACGATGCTTCTTAGCACTGGCATCCAACTGAGCTCTGGGTGCTCGGCAGCCAGACACTGCAACGGACGGATTCGGCGCACTGGCGGCCCCATTTGTACAGGTGACTTGGAGGATGGAGTTCTCCCGAATTCCACAATCGGACAGCCGTCGTTCGTTTGCCAAGGTATGGCCGCTGAGAGTCAGGCGTTGACTATCCAGCTTCAAGCCAGTGAGCTCAGCAATCTTTGTCTTTGCGTGGATGACAAGATCGCATGGCTTTAACTGGATGACAAAAGGCTCCGCAATACCAGATCGAGTCGCATCAATTAAGATATCCAGAAGGCGTGCGTGGCCGACACCGGTCGCGATCGTAACATGAATGCACTGCCGTGCTTCCACGCCGCCATCCAGTAGGGTCTGGCGATTTCCGAGGATTCGGCCCTGGGGCCACAACTTGGTCTACTTATGTCTTCTTACTACTTACGCAATCTCATGTGCTCTTATGCAGTATATTAGCGGCTTTCTGACTACATCTTAGGTCGTTTGAGGGCCTTGTAGGAAAGGGTCATCTCCTCTGCGGGGATTCCAAAGATGCCTTCGGCCACCTGCTTCACGGCGGCAACTCGCAGTGCCAGAACCAGGCGCAGCGGCACCCGCTCACCGCTGATGCCGTTGCCTCAAAGACACAGGACGAGCCGGCCCGGGCCGGAACGCAGGTCGACAGTGCTGCTTTTGCTGCTAGCTTTACCTCTCTGCCGAGGGGCACATGAAAAGAAGACTCGGCTGATCTGTAACTTGGAGCACTGATAGCTTGGCATCGTCTTCTGCCCAGTCTAGGAGTCGCGTGGGCTCGGTCTGGATGGAGCCGCACGAGCGAAACTTCTTGCGGGCCTTATCGAGATACAATCCGCCGACAGTGAGACAATGTGCAGTAACGCTTCTTTTCAACCAAGCGGCTGCATGGGATGTGGGCATGATGGACCGCCATGCAGGTTGTAGATTATGGATGTAACAAAAGGCAGGAAAAACCGCATGAGAACGTGCTCGTGCTTTTGAGTGCACCACTCCAACAACATTTCATGATTTGCTCTATCACTCTAGAGCCTCTGAAGGCTTCATTGCCATGTGTGCTGGATGGCCGGATGAAACAGCTGAGCGGCGATCTCGACAAGTTCTGTGCAGATTAGGTCACCATCTCGGCCCGCATCGCATGCGGGCTAACCGGACAACTGCACACCAAAACATCTACGTAGTCGTGATGGCTGCTACTACTGTACAGCCGCGTAGCCTGCTGCTCAGCTATGCAGGCTAATAATGGAGGGTTGTGGCGAGGGCGAGTCGATGCCAAGCCCAAGGCAAGATCTTTCATGTAAGATCCACAGGTATCTGCTGTTTTCGATCTTACCCTGCAAAGCTTCGCCACTTAACTTCCCCTGAGACACAGCTTCACTACAGCTCCTTTTGAGTCGTCCGGGGCGCAGTCGTCCATCGCATTGCAGGTGCAGCAGAACTCTCTTTCCGACCCCTGCCGATATGAGTTGACAATCTAACCCGTTCCAATCACTAGGCTTTATGCGAACTCTTGCTGCACCCGTGTGGGTCGGATGTTTGTTTCGGCAGGGTGGCAGAAAGGAAGCCTTTTGTTCGTCCCTGGAAATACCCCGGAACTGTGGAGTTCACTGCAGGTTGTATGGTGTAGCATGGTGTATCACGATGAACCTGCTGTGGACCCAGAGTTACCAGAGAACCCAGGGCGCCGTGCCGTCCCCTTCCAGGAGGGATCAGGGATGCAGGCCCGGATGGTCGTTGGCCTAACAATGCAAGTGCCCACAGCAGAGCAGCCTGAGCAGCCTTTCTTGGCACCTGCTCGGCAACCTCATGTCCAGCGCCGCCAAAGGCTTGAGGCCCCTGCCTCGAGCATTCGCGGGGTATTTTCATGCAATCTTAAGCAACATTCATGGCCGGTCGCGCAGGGCAGCAGTGACAGCGAATGCAACTTGAGGACGTGGCATCTCTTTCGAGCTGGCAGGAGCCGTGGGCGCTGTCGGAAACCAAGTCACAGATGATGCCCTCGTTGTCAGAAGGGCACTTTAGGAACTGCGGACGGTACAGGTTTGAGAAAAAAACAAAGACAGGTGGGCGACACACAACACCAAACCGAATGGGGAAGCTGATCACGCGTTGTCGTTGTTCGCCGTGACTAAGACTGTTAACATCACAGACAAAACGGATTGTGCGCAGCTGCTCCGACAATGACTAAATTCTCCGCATGCGTTCTTTTCGACATGTCTCAGAGGACCAGTCGGGTCTCTGCATGGCATGTCACGAAATAACAACGGCCGCGATGCAACAGCGGAATGATTGTGCAATGGTGCTTTATTGTTCGACATTTGACGAAACTTCCGGACCCATACATATAATCCAACAAATGATACCAGTCTCTAGCAGGACGGAGAATGAAGAATGCCGGCAAGTTGCCGAGACTGCTTCTTGTGCAGGCATGCTCGTCACTCGAGCGTGCTTCCTTCGTGTCCTTTGCCACGTGCCACAACTTCACAATCTCTGTCAAGCTGTATGGCAGTCGGAAATGGGTCTGGAATTAGTTTGGGATTTTTTTTTTTCATTTTTTTTTTTTGGTGGTTTGCTTGGCCGATCCCTGTGGAGGGTTCATCGGGGACGTAGAAAATTTGCACCGCACCACAGCGCCAGCGCTTCGACGCGCAGGATCCCTGTGGAGGGTTCATCGGAGTTTCCTTGATGTCGTCGTGGTCGTCGTCCTGGTTGTTGTTGTTGTTGTTGCTGTTGCTCTTGCTGTTGCTGTTGTTGTTGATGATGTTGTTGTTGGTCGTGGTTGTTGTTGTTGCTGCTGCTGTTGTTGTTGTTGTTGCTGTTGTTGCTGTTGTTGTTGTTGTCGTTGGTTGCTGTTGTTGTGGTTGTGGTTGTGCTTGTGGTTGACAGGGTGAGGGATCAAAAAAAATTTAAATAAGGATCAAAAGATTAACGCACCAGGGTCAAAAAACTAAAACAATGATGAAAAAAATAAGTCACGTAAAATACAGCAATTCCTGGGGCAGAGGCATAAAAGAAAACAAAATAAGGATCAACAAAATTGAATCACTCAAAATACAGCAATTCCTGAATTTCCCAAGGGAAAACATTATTTTCCTATGGATTTTCTTTCATTTCCTTAGGATCTGATTGGTTTTCCTCGGGGAAACACGATTTTCCTACGGATTCCGTGGTATTTCCTGAAATTTTCCCTGGTTTTCCCTAGGACAAACACCATTTTTCTATTACCTATGGCATTCGTGTCATTTCTTCAGGTTTTCAGAAGGAAAACATACGTTATCTTTGGTTGTTCCTCGGGAAAATCAAATTTTCGTTGCAATTTCGCATTAGGACGGAATTCGTGTTGTAGCTGTTGCTGGTATTCCGCTTCATCACCTATCTTAAACACACCCCCTCATTTGGCGATTCTGGTTAGCGGGGGGGTTGGGGGGGGCGCAGCCCCCCCCCATTTGCAGACACAACGCTCACATGATGGGTTTCGAAAACACTGTTTGAATCAAGCTTGCACGGCTCGAAAAACGCGGCGGTGGGTCTTTCGTTCTTCCGTGCCTGTTCGTGTCTCTTCTTCCGTCAGCATTCTATAACATAATATAACATAGTAAACCATAAGAACGACATAAGATGGTTCGACATCACAAAAACCGTGTGACATTTTCTGACATAACAGACCCTTGCTTCTTATAGCATCTAATAAACATAACAAAAGACGACAATACAATATAACAGAAGATAACATAGAACAAAACAAGATCTTAGTTTATAGTGTAGTACATTGTAACATAGTACAATATAGTTTTTATATATAGAACATAATATTTGCTATATAATATAACATCAGGTTACATTATGCTAAATATTTTAGGGTCCATTACGATATTATTGCATATTCGATTGGACTATGTAGTATTCTATTGCTTGTATCTTTGTTTCTGTGATTCTTTCATGTTCTTTCTCTTTCGTATTTTCCAACTTTGCCTGTTTATTCTGGATTTATTTCTTTCTTTCGCTCGTTCATTTCTTTTATTTCTTTCTGGTGTTCTTTCTTTATTCATTTCATCCTCCCTTCCTTCCTTTCTTTCTTGCTTTCTTTTTCATTTATTTCGTTCTTTTTCTCGTCCTTTCTTTCTTTCGTCCTGTCTTCGTTTCTTTCTTTCTTTTCAGATACAGCAATTCTTGAATTTTTCCAAGGGAGAACACTGTTTTCCTATGGATTCTCTTTCATTTCCTAAGGATTTGCTTGGTTTCTCCTCTGGGAGATGTCATTTCTTCAGGTTTTCAGAAGGAAAACATACGTTATCTTTGGTTGTTCCTCGGGAAAATCAAATTTTCGTTACAATTTCGCATTTAGGACGGAATTCGTGTTGTAGCTGTTGCTGGTATTCCGCTTCATCACCTATCTTAAACACACCCCCTCATTTGGCGATTCTGGTTAGCGGGGGGGTTGGGGGGGCGCAGCCCCCCATTTGCAGACACAACGCTCACATGATGGGTTTCGAAAACACTGTTTGAATCAAGCTTGCACGGCTCGAAAAGCGCGGCGGTGGGTCTTTCGTTCTTCCGTGCCTGTTCGTGTCTCGTCTTCCGTTAGCACTCTATAACATAATATAACATAGTAAA
Source organism: Symbiodinium sp. CCMP2592 (assembly GCA_905221615.1). NCBI lineage: Eukaryota > Dinophyceae > Suessiales > Symbiodiniaceae > Symbiodinium > Symbiodinium sp. CCMP2592. The sequence goes on from CAJNDT010001291.1 coordinate 866,536, forward strand.
CCATAAGAACGACATAAGATGGTTCGACATCACAAAAATAGTGCGACATTTTCTGACATAACAGAACCTTGCTTCCTATAGCATATAATAACATAATAAAAGACGACGATACAACATAACAGAAGATAACATAAAACAAAACAACATCTTAGTTAATTTATGTCATTTCGTCTTTCTTTATTTCTCCATTTTTTGTTCATTCGTTATGTCTGTATTATTTGCTTTTCTTTGTTTCTAACTCTCGTTCGTCCTTTCCTTGTGTTTTCTTTTTCTTTCCTTATAGCTTTCTTTATTTATCTATTTGTGTATTTTTGATTTCTTTCTTTCCTTATAACTATGCTTTATGTATTTCGTTCTTTCTTGCTTTCTTGCTTTCTTCCGCTCTTTCTTTGTTTCGTTCTTTCTTTCTTTATGTTTCTTTATCGCTCTCTCTCTGTCTTTCTTTCTTTCCTTCGTTCTTTCTTTCTGTTTTTTTTTCTCTCTCTCTCTCTCTCTTCTTTCCTCCGTTACCCCCCCCTCCTTTCGTGGATACCTGTTTAATTTTTTTGTGATCCTTATTTAATTTCTTTTTGATCCTTATTTTATTTTTTTGATCCTTATTTAATTTGTTTTTAACCCCTATGACGTGGTTGTGGTTGTGGCTGTGGCAGAGGACTAGGGGACCGCATGCACCAGGGGACCAGGAGACCACGGGACCAGAGGACCAGCAGACCAGGGGACCACAGGACCAGAGGACTAGGGGACCGCGAGCAGAGGACCAGGGGACCACAAGACCAAGGACCAGAGGACTAGGTGACCGCATGCACAAGGGACCCTTGGCCGCACCTCGCAAACAAGGGTAGGCCGCACCTTGGGAAAAAAAAAAAACCATGGCCCCTATCCCGCTTTACTGACCTAAATTCGCCTCGGCTCGGCTTAGGGTTGAGGGCGTGACTTCAGGACTGATTTATGAGGCTCTCTATGCCGAAGAAAAAAGCCAAGAAGCCGAAAAGCCAAGAAGCCAGAGGCCAAGAAGCCAGGGAAGCCGAGAAGCCAAGCCAAGCGCGCACACAAGCCAAAAAAAAATAAATGCAAAAAAAACAAATCCCTAAAATAAATACGCCTCCGTCGGAAATTCCCCGCCGGTGGACCTCGAAAGCGCTTTCGAGAGAAGCCCAGGATCAAGTGGAAGTCCTTGACTTTTCAAGGATTCCGGACAGCTCTGTGGCTGCATGATTGGACTGATCACTGCATTCCCTCGGAAGTCCTCCAAAGTAATGCACGTGCAACCTTGGATGCATGCCTTGTAAGAACATGCGCCTAGCTGATTGAATTCCTTTCTCCATGCATTCAGGCTGCACTCACCTTTGAACAGGCAGTTGCTCTTCATACACTGCCGTGATGACGATCATGTCGTCTGGCGCGCCGAGAAGTGCAGCAAGCTCTGCTTTCATCTCTTCCTGCAGCAAGATGTTGAGTACACCACCCGTTTGTGACTGACATGTGCTCAAGGCCATGCTAAATGTTTTATGGGCCCCTGGAGACCAAGCAAGCAGGCCTTGCACGCGAGTTCAGCAGCAACACCAGCACATCTCTCCTGGTAGTTGATATCTACCTGCAGAAGGACGCAGGGACATTACCTGCACTCCTGCATCCACCGGCCACGTACAGCAATGCAGTTGAGCATGAGGCCTTGATCTCGAAGGCGAGGGGTGTGGCAACTTTGCCTTCTGGCACTGTGAAGTCGAAAATCTGCTCCTCGGCCATGGCAAGACAGTCAGTGGAGTCTCACAATCTCTGTCGAAGAAGCAGCTCCCATGCTGAGCGTTGCACCCACACCACAGGTGTGAAGGTGTTTGCCTCAAACGCCGCGGGTGAATCTTTGCCCTGCTACTGCTTCCGAGGGCCAAGTGCCCCGCCGACATCAAATTCAATCCGGTTGCCATGGTCAGCACGTCGTACCTCCAGGACTCCACTCCCAGCTGGTCCAGTGTTCCGAAGCTGGCCATGCTGCACGAAGGGCACCTTTGGTAGCTCTGCAGGTCGCAGGCTGCATTGAGTACCTTGCCCGTCTTCAGCCTCAGTCAGCTTAACCGTTCGACTGCCGGATGGTCCTATCGCCAGGCTGGCGGAAGCGACATATTATAGCGACAGCAGAAGGGTGACTCTTCGTATGAGAAAAATTCAGGCACGTGCCTGCTCGTGTTGAAGACGGTGGGTATGTTGGGCTGGCCGACCCACAGCCAGCAGCAGCACTGGTCTGTTCCAACCTGTGCAACTCGCGGCAATGCCGCTACAGTAGCTTCCGATGAAGCTCCGAGTACGATTCCGGCAGTTTTAGCAACCCTTCGCACTGTGGGCAAAGCGCACAGCCCTCAGGCACGCGTGCCTTCCGGCAGTCGAAGTCTGTCATGCCTGAGCTCCAATCTCGGCTCTTCGGACTCCTTGCTCCGTTACGTCCGATGGCCTCCGGATCCAGGATCTGTTGCTGCGCCATTGCAGCTGAACGCTGTTGGCCTGGGCGTGTGTCAGATCGACAGAAGCACACATCAATATGCTTGCCAAGGCTTAGCCAGCTGCAACAGATCCAGGGCTTCTCCGGTCTTCAAGACAATTTGGAGGTAGATGGCCTGGCAAACCGCGCAGTGACCATCGCCAGCAGATGGTAAAGCAGTTCACCTTTCGTGATCCTTGCATCCAAAGCTTTTCCGGCCGTTGCAAGAGATCGGCGGAGGCTCCGGCATTCAAGGGTTACGAGAGCGACATGTGCAGGAGCGATGCTTCTGGAAGTGCGAGATACTGAGAACGATTGTTCGGAGCAGTTCCCTCTTCACTTCTCAAGAAGTGTAGCCTCCGTCCTGGTATTATCCCCCTGCGATGTGGTCAGATCCGAGAGCGGTCTATATCAGTCGTGGAAGACGAGGGTCTCGAGGAGCATGCGGAATTCCGCATCATGCATGAAGACGCAGCCCGCTATCAGTTTTTCAGAGGCACGCATTTCAGAGGGAATCTAGAAACAAAAAACAGCTTGTGAGAATGTTGACGGAGGACCATTCCGGAAACCATCAGAATCAATCAGAACAACCACGATCCAGCCCCGCGAGCAGCAGCAGGAGCAGCCGCAGCAGCAGCGCCACCAGCACCACTACCAATTCCAACAAAAGCCTCGTCATCTTCTTCGTGTTCTTCTTCTGCAGCAAGAACACGCCGCCGCCACCACCACCACCACCACCACCAACAACAACAACACAACAACTACTGCTGCTGCTGCTGCTACTACTACTACTACTACTACTACTACTACTACTACTACTGATGCAATTGCAGTTGCAATTGCAACAACAACAACTACTACTACTACTACTACTACTACTACTACTACTGCTACTGCTACTGCTACTGCTACTGCTACTGCTACTGCTGCTACTGCTGCTACTGCTGCTACTGCTGCTACTGCTGCTACTGCTACTGCTACTGCTGCTGCTGCTGCTATTGCTACTGCTACTGCTACTGCTACTGCTACTGCTACTGCTACTGCTACTACTACTACTACTACTACTACTACTACTACTACTACTACTACTACTACTGCTACTGCTACGACTACTACTACCACCAGTAGAAGACCAGAACAAAAACCTACTAGCACCTACCGAAAGCACAATGTACACACTGCATCAGAAACACAGAGGATCACACTACCCCCTCCATGTCATACTCACTCTTCATCGCCTTCACCATCAGATTGGCAGCAATTTAGCAGCGGCAGCAGCAAGAGGGCCAAGAACATCCGTTTGCAATATGGTGAATGTAGATAGTGGGTTCTCAAAAAACTCTTCTTGAACCAGAAGCTCCGGCCTCCATTCCGGTGAGGCTAAGCCCGCATCACGGACCCCAACACACGCAGGCTCACACGCAGCTTCCCGTCTACTGGGCACCTCAACCTTCATGTTGTTGGCGTCATGAACGATGCAGTTCACCATGGCCTCGCCCAGGCGGCCAAGACATCTCTGCATGATTTGCCCAGTAGGAGTGCATGAGGTGAACCCATGGCCGAACAACAAGCTCAGCCCCGAAGACCTCGAAATCTCCTGAGCAATTCGTACCCGTCTTGACTGCCTCCGTACTCTTGATGCTGGCGAGGCCGCACTGAGCTGGCTCCTCGCACTGCGACTTTCGCCACCGTCAACGTCGCATGAAGGGCAAGTGATAGCTTGCTTTGGTTAAGATTTTCGGCTTGTCGCATCCTCGGACTCTACGGGCAGAAACATCCACAATCGTGGAAAATCTGGAAAACGATGCACGGATTGTGGTTCTACTGCGTGAAGGGATTTGGAAAACACCTACACACAGGACCGGCAGCTGGCTTGCAGGCCTTTCAGCTTCTGCATCATTTTCGTCAGGTGCCGGGATCGAAGCTGAGACGGGTCGCCCGCGGGACCGTATCTCCCGGTGAGTGGTCTATCCTGCAGCTGTTGCTCCAAGACATTGAACCAATGTAGCAGCTCGGCAATTGATGGACCACCTTGAACCAGCATCCAACGATCCATCTCGTCGATGGCATTCACGAAATGTGCAGTTTGACAAACCCACAGGAAGTTGTCAAACCGAGCAAGGCCCTCCCAAGCTTCACAGGCCAGAAGCTTGGACTGGATTGGATCTTGTTCTTCAAGAGCACCCAAGACGTGCATCCAAAGAATCACCGCTGAATTTCCTGGTCAGGGCACCGTTTGAAAGAACTGTGGAAACCTGTTGCCTATAACCTTCCGCTGTTTAGAAAGGTTGCTACCTGTTACCTCGCATGGGGAAGTGTTTCAGAAGAGCTGGCCTGCTAACCGGGGCACTTGGCTTGCCAGAAAAGCCCTCTTGACCGCGGCAAACAGATCGCCTCCGTCAAGACTGACCCCGGTCATCAACCGGGCTACCGCTGTTTGGGTTCGCCACTGACCAAATTGGGTCGTTTTATCGACGCTGACTAGCCACTCTCGCATGCACAGGAGAGCTTCGTCGTCACAACGTCCAAAAAGTTCTCGAAAATGCTCCCTGGCTGCACGATCTGGAACTAGTTCCTCTAGTGCAGCCTGACATCTCAGCTTTACGTGGATCTCGCACTCCGGCGACAGCCGCTGAGCCGCCGTCCGCAGTGTTTGAATGCAGGAAACAGGCAAGTATTCAAGGAAGATATCAAGGTGTGCAGGCGGGAACACATCCGCCATGGGTGTTGACAATGGACAGTTGCAAATGCTTTACGACCTTGTGATCAGAATTTACAACGTTTGTGCTGCGCTGACACGGGTAGTCTGCAAAGGCTTGCTCTCTGATTTCCGGCTGAATCAATCCGATTGTCTGAGGCTGACTGCTGTTCCGGCACACATGTGGCCAGTCCCGACGGACCTCTTGGCCTCTTTACTAGCAGTCACAGACAGTGCAAGCTTGTTCCGGGGGCTGAGATACTGGAATTTGCGGGCTAAGCCTCTGAGCTCTTTGGATCGTTCATATCCCACGCACACCCGGGCCACCTGTCCTCTACTCCCAGCTGTAAAGTTGTGCTCGTGGCCTTTAGGACGTCGAACTTGCTTTGGGCCTGCGAACGTGTCACACTGGCATTGCTTTGATACTTTCAATCTTCCTGTGCCTTGATGACGAAGTCTGCTGCCGGAAGAAGTTGTAACGGGACAGGTTCTGACTTTATGCCCTGGCCAAGGTTTCGTCATGTCAAGCAGCAAGCTTGTTGGTAACAAGACTGCCGGAAGCTCCCCGTTCTGCGCGCTGATGTCAAGGCCGTCTGGGAGTGTTGGGGTGATGGTAAAGGTCACCTGGGGCTGCGGCAAGCCGGGAAGGCGCAGATCTGGAAATCTCTGAGCTGCTGCGCCTCGTCGAAGTAATAGGCCGGGAAGCCCGACTCCGACCACAGCACAGCAAGCGTAGGGAACGACACGTTGCGGGCGAGTACCACCTGTGACCGGCCAATCCGGCGAATGTTCGGACAACTCTGAAAGGATTACAATGCCGGCCTGTGTCAAAGGTCTTCCCAGAGTGACATACTGAAAGTTGGGTGCAGCGAGGACTCCCAGGCTGATTGCAATGCCGCTGCCGTCCTGCAAGTGAGTCACACTGATCTGGTCAAAACAGTCGAGAAACCTGCACAGGCACCTCTGGGAATACCACAAGAGACTTCGAGTGCTTGCACCAGACAAAGACCTGTCAGTAGACACAGCAGAAAACATCAAGAAAACCAGCTCGTGAATAGTACAAAGAGCGCAAGGCACCTGTGGTGCAACTCCCAAAGGCATGCGCTGAATGCTTGCCGCATTCTGCAGGCTAGTCTCAATTCGGACCTCACTCAAAGCAAAGTGCAATTGGCTATGGACTATAGGCTGCCATCGGCAAGTCCTCAGTGCTCAAAGCACCGGATACCGTTGGGATTAAGACTGCCACCGTGATGTTCTCACTTGTTGTGAGCACCTGGGCACACGTGCATCGCAAACGAAGGCCGCCAACGCACCTATTCCCCGCGAAACGAATCCATGCCAAAGGCGCCGGTACGTTCACGGCTCTGCCGAGAACTTGGGATTCCTCGAACACGGGCACGAAATCCTTCGAGCATCTGATGTGCAATAAACACTCATTCAAGTTTACGACAAAATTTGCCTTGCTCTACACTGACAGCTGGAGCGCAATCGGATCATGAGAAAGTGCTGTATGTGCATTTCAGAAGTTTCCGGTCCGGCGGCATGCTGGTCGCATAATCACCCACTAGTTCTTCGGCCTCCGACATACACTCAGTTCCAGTTTCAGTGAAATGAATGGCTGTACAAGATCTCTCCGAGCCACTGACAAGCAAGGGGCGATCGAAGGTGCGAGTCGTAACAATGCAGCTGACCGTACCCATCAGGGACGCCTTTGCGGGTCGAAGGGCTTGCTTTCGCTTTCATGCCCAGCAGGCGTAGCATACTCCTAGCATCTAGAATCTAGAAATCAAACGGTGAAGCAGCAGCTTTCGTTCGGATTTACGCCTGGACCATGGCGTTGATCTCCTTCGACGTGGCAGCTTCGTCTCCCAGTGGTCGTTCTTCCTGCGGTGAAAGTTTGAGCTCGACTGTCCCCAGGTGTCTTAGCTTCATGGAGAAGATCTCGAAGGTGTGGCATGAAAACCGGCTGTCCTTGTCCAATGACAAGATGATGTCCATGATGCTCAAACTTCGACCGACTTTGTTAAATACCTTAACTCGATCAGATGTCCAGGTGTTCGCTTGTTCGGCATATCGGCACGAACGGAAATTTGCACTCAGACCAGGGCCCGCGTGGTGTCTGCGGAGGAGCCCACATAGCAAAGAACATAATTCGCCCCGATGCGCAACCTCTAGCACAAGGGTTCTCCGTTCTTTGCGGGAGTCACTGTGCGTAATGTTTGTCAAGGAACGACTGTGTCTCATCCTCCGCAATCGACACCTGCATCGGTGCACAAACCAACCTTTTTCGTTTTATGTCCGGGGGCCTTGAAAGGTCTTGTACGACAACAAGCAACTCGACTGTATGCACGTACCGGCTGAGACCGAAGCAAAGTGTGTGGCGCCATTCACCGGGCTGGGCAGAACAGATACTGCCTTCAGTGGGACCTCAAAGGCCGTGGTCGACATTCTCTGGCAGGAAAGCAAAGGAATCTTTGTCTAGCAGTCTAGCAGGTAGCTGTGTAGAGGCCTAGACTGCCCGTCCTTTTATCCTCTGGAGCCAGGTGTGAACATGCAAGCCGGTGCCGCCAAAGGCGGCATGACAGCAGGAAGCAAGCGGGAGGCGGTTGTCTTGCCACATGCTGAACATGCTGAAGCCGCCGCTGCCGCAGCTCGTTGAATGTAGTTCGCGGCAGTCTGCAGGATCAATCAGATCGGTACATACATCAGCAAGGCAGAGGAGGAACGTAAAGGATGCTACAGGCTGTGTCTCAATCCCGCCCCATCTACCTCTGCGACCATGGCGTCGATGCCGATGGGAGGCAAGCAATGGCCACCATTGGTCTGGTACACCTTTCGAGTTCCGAATCCCATCGGGTGAAGCTGTTCCAAGCTGCCGGGGGTGCTGCCGCTTCCTCCAGCAGGAAGGCCTTCGCAAGCACAACCAGAGGCTAAAACCCCAAAGAGAGCCTCAGTTTCGACTGGGCCGTGGCCCCCGTGGCCCAAGGCCCCCCCTTGCCCCCTTGCATCCCCGAGCGCCTGTGCGCTTTCCCCGAGCGCTACGTCGTACAAAATCAAATTCGAGGCCAGGCCCCGGCTCCTCAAAGAACGAAGGCAGAGAAAGAGAGACAAAGAGAGACAGAGTGTTACAGCGCGACAGCGCAGCAGAGTCAGAGACCTAGAAACACAAAGACGCCTTCAAAGTACGCCCCCTGCTCGGCACTACAGCCAGGCAGAAGCGAGGAGACTAGGAGACCGTTCTTCAAGCTTTCTGCCAAGTCTCATGTGCTCGATGAAAGCATCATCGACGATCAAGGCAAGGCTCGGCAGAACATCCTCTGCAGCAGATGCAACAGCAAAGCAGCGGGAGTTTTCACATCACTCCATTCTTCATCCCGGTCCGGTGCCTGTGAGAACTGCATGAAGCCTCCTGCCGCGGCCTTTGCTCCATGCTCCGTGGGCCGTGCGAAGCACTCAAAAGGCACCTTTGGGCTTCTGAGGCAGCTGGCGTTCACGGCGACCGGCAGTGACGTCGGAAGCTCGAAGAAGCAGAACAGCCGCTTGAACCTTGCCACCATCGCGCTGGCTGGAAGGCCAGCGCTAGCACTTCTTTGTACATCAACTCAGCCACTGGCGGGTTTGCACTCAAGTAAGCCCGAATGGGCTGTTCAATGCCGGACAGGTTCAGCACAACAGGGACCGCCTGCACTACATGAAATTCACTCAGAACCGCAGGCTGCCGAAGAGGGAGCCTCTGAGTAAGCTGATGCATCACATTCCACGGTGTCGTTCACCATCTTGATACGAGACTGCGAGCTGTCGGCGACGTTTTCCATGAACACCTCGAAGGTGCGCTCAGCCAAGCCGGAATGCTCGGCAGTGCTCCAAGTGCTCCAGGCACCAGGCCAGGAACGAGGATCCAGGCCACAGAAAGCTTGGCAAGGTATGAGCCAAAGGCGCCTGCCATGGACTGCAGACTGCAGCGCTTTCTCCGACGTCTTCAGCTAGAAAAAAACGTCTTCCTGCCTGCCCGGGAAGAGTGAACTGCTGGCCATTGGGATCACTGGGCGTCACCATCTTCGTCTCCTGCACACATGAGGCGGGACCAACACAGCAAATTGCGCAACACACCAATTCGAGCAAGACCTCGGTGGCCGAATGCCAGCACCAGGCAGGCACGTGATCGGTCTGTAACAATGTTGCCTCCGGGTGCTGAGCTCTGCACCAGCGGAAGGGGTTTTTGTGATCACAACTGCAGACTGCCCCGTGCCCGGCCAGCACAAGGGAGACTGTGACGTTTGGCGGCACCGCAGCAGGAATAGTGACAATGGCCAGTGCCAATGTGTCTTCCTCCATAGGCAGTGCTGGTAGACGCGAGGCTCGAGTAATTATTGAATAATCTGAATGGAGATAACATGTGAACTGGAATTTCGTCGGCCAGCTGTCCGGGCTCTGCAACCAGTCGAGCAGGGCGGATCTCTGCGCGAAGGCATACAACCTGCGGAAAATGAGTAGAGAATGCCGTTGCTCTGCAGCACATGGAGTCTGCAGAAAAATCTCAATGGAACTCAGGCTGCGACTGTGCTGCAGCTGCTCCTGTGAAGCCCTCCACGGCGGCTGCGGCTGCTGCCAAGATCTCCTGCGCCTTCGTGGAAGTTACCTGCGCCAGCACAGCGAGCATGCCAAATGGAGTCTTCTCAGCTTGTATTTCAGATCGTGCGGGTTTAATGGGCTCAGTTGTGCATATCATACTTCCGCGGTGTACTGGAACTGGCAAAGTTGCTTTCTGATCTGTGCTTGCTGAACATGGATATCTTGGAGTAGCGGCCGGTACCGGAGATCGTCTGCTCTAAATTGTGCGCTAGTGAGTGGCTTCGTTGAATGTATACTGAATGAAACGCTGCCAAATGCATACTGTTTCTTTGCATATACAGCGATGTCTGCACATGCAGAGTGCATATGCACACAGAGATACATGATATATGTGTGTACAAGTGTATATGCACATACCATGTCACATATACATGCACTCAAACATATGCTCTATGTGCCCTTCTGCTGAAACCGACCAGATCCGCAAGATGAAAGGCGACAGTTTTGCTGCCAAGCACAGCAGTCTTGAACGCCTCATCTGTCAGAGTATCATTTCCCGCGCCTGTGGATCCTTCACGACACAAGTAAGAATGCCAGCAAGTCGTGCCGCAACCTAAGTGTTCTTCCACATGCTTGGACCTGGTTGTCTGAGAAACGCTGAAGCAGGCTTTAACAAGTGCTCTTCCGATTTCCTCGGGGGCACTGTAACACATTGTTGTATGCGTTTTGCAGGGCCGGTGCAAGGACTGCACGTGCAAAACACAGTGCAGCTTGAGGGCATCCAGTCGCAACGTTGTCCGGGTCGATGCCAGGGCACTTTGCGCCATGCTCTCGATGACCTGAATGTCACAACCGAATCTGATTAGTAGCTTTCGAAGGACACGATAAGAACAGCTACGAGTCATGCCAGAGTCCCGGACCTCACTGACAACGAAGCTTCCAACCTTGCAGCAAGGATTCTAGCAAACAACTGACGTTCAAACCAAGCAAACTGGCGAGGAGAGTCTGCAACCAACTCTCTCGATCACACTCTAACTTTCCGGGTGCTCGGCAGACTGCAGTGGAGCTTGCTGTTCTGCGTCTGCTATGTTGTCGAGAATGCAGGCATAGTACCTTCGCAGGTGATTTCTCGGGGCCGTCTATACTTACCCACGTCGACTCTACATGGGCACGTTCCCGCGGGCTCATCGAGCAGGAAAGAGTCGCTGAGGCCCAGTGGAGACAGCCCCACAACCTCCGTAGAAGCATGGGATCACTGCAGGGGATGATTGCGGCTCCCTGAGGCCGTGGCCCTTCCTCTTGCCAAGGCATCTGACAGCTCTGGACCTGCGATTGCTTCGCGATCAGCTGCCAGATTCAAGTCGAAATGCCCGAGGAGTGGACACACCTGCCCTGCATCCAGAATTCCACCTGCGACTTCAGTACACTTCAGTTATGTCGGCACAGCCATGACTCTGTGCCTAAGCTTTGGCTCTCTTCGACGGAAATCCAGCTCATGTTCCCCGAGGTGGACGTCCTGGTCGCAGCCGCCCGAGGCTCGGCTCAGATCAAAACTGCACCAAACAGGCCAGGCAAGCTGCTTTTGCACCTGAATCCTGGCGGATCTCTGGCCAAGTCTCGAATGAAAAGCATGGAAGCCTTCCTTGCAACCAGCCTGTTCCTTGCGCCGCGATAAAGAGTTGTTGTTTGCAGCACCTAGCAGCTTTTTCAGCAGGTGGGTGTTTGAGATCTATTCTCTTTGCAAGAGACTGAGGCTCGTGACGGGAATGATTCCGATGTCAAGGGTTTCCCTCATCGGGATTGGATATTCCTTCGCGATCAGTTGCTCATCGCGTGAAACTGAAAACTTCAGAACTGATGCATCAGTAATGACCACACAAAAATGCTCACGAACACAACACCACGACACCACCCGCCTGGGGACTGCCGAAATAGCAAAGCAGGAGCTTGCAACCCGGATCATCCATGCCTTGGTACAAATCGTAAAGTAGGTGCGAAAAGTACGAAAGTGCATATGCAGCAGAAGCTGGGACAGAAGCACATTGTTGTGTCCAACTGTGCGAGCGATGCTGTCTCCAACATAAGGTTGCCAAAGTTATCCTTCTGAGCAGCACCAATCGACTCAGAAGATCACGGCAGTACCAACAGTTTCACACTCTGCCAGAAGACCAGGTTGCGAGTCCTTCGACTCTTGAATGTTCAGCATGCCTGGGGCGTCACGGCTCGCAGGCGATCACGCCGTGTTCAATCCGCTCTACCAACAATCTTAGCTTTTCGCGGTCATCCATATGGTACGCCATGAAACTGCAAGTCTCCGTGCTCATGGCCGTCACAACCTTAGTCGTCACCACAGCGGGGCAGTTTACTTGCCTTTCAAGCACAGCAGCGCTGCAGCAGCGATGAGCTGCAGACTCTAATGTCCTCAACTGCCAACCTCCGGCCTTCATAGCGTGGCACATGCAACGAACAAATCTAAAACGTGGACCAAGGCGACATCCTCTCAATACTGTGTGTGTGCTTGAATTCTAGCTTCCGCGCTGCCTGCCAGGCCCTGCGACGTAGCAACATCAAAGATCTGAATCCTCAGCTGCACCCTGTTCATCGCTGCCATGTCCAAGTAATTCCCCTGTTCTCGTATCCTGGCTCCGTGTTGCATGAAATTCTGGCGAGCGACCTGTGCAGGCTCGAGTGCCAGCCCTTGCTGGGCAAGAAATCCGCTCTGGGTGTCTTCATGCTCAATGGAACGGCCACCTTCTCACATCTTCTCACACACTGAGTCAAGCACAAGCAGCATGAAAGAGTAATTCTGTGATTTTGAGAGCACCGGGCCTGTACTCCCTCAAGATCCGGTGGGAAGACGTAGGCAGGAGAGTCGGAAAGGAAGCACCACACCCTCAAGATCTGACCGGCCTCGGGGAGTCAAGCTGGGAGACCACTGCAAGAAACAGGCAAACAGGACCCACTGCGAGCCTCGACGAACTGGGTCAGGTGTATTGTCAAAGCATTCTTTCCAGAGCCCGCCTGAGCCCGTCCCGTCCCTCAGTCCCTCACCATGACTCCTACAAGTCCTACAAGCACCGTCACCTGGCCTGTCCAGGTGATGCTCCCCAGCCGACGTCGCTGGTGCCCGGTCCGAAGGTGAAGAAGCTCGAGTCAGGATACAAGCCCCACCTCGATGGAAAACGGCGCTAAACCCCTTGTTGATTGGACCCATTGCAATCAATCACGCGACAAGCTCCAGACTCCGTTGCAGGCCCGTCGTTGACAACACAACGTATCAAGCCACCTTCGAAGGAGCGAGGCATGTGGAAAGCCAGGTGGGCCTAAATACACTGACGAAAAGCAGAACCTGCCTCCGTAGGAAGAGTCCACGAGAAGGCCAAGTGAATGTGACGTCACCGCCTAAGGTCGCTTGTGCTCAGGACAGTTCTTCTAACAGAATGCCGGCGGAAGGACACGTTCCGGCCGAGGATCGAAAGAGGTATCAATCTCAATCGCCCGGATGGATTCCGTCACCCGTAAGGCTCCTCATGACGATCACATTTCAGCCCTTCCGAAGGCTTCTGCACATGTGTGAGAGCACTGCTGTGCAGAACAAATTGCATTATTGCTGACTGCGGCAAGACATGTCATGACGCAAAAAGAATCAGCCTGCGGTATGGGTGTAGGAAGCGCCGTCGGCACCTCAACTCACCACAGATAGCAGACCCAGCAAGCGGAGTTGGGCTGAATCGATAGCCTTTCTGCGTCCGAGGAGCAGTTGCCGATGCCTGGGCAATAGCACAGCTTGTAGCCACAGTTGACGTCGTCGGGAAGGCATCCTTCTTCCTGTGTTCCGACCTGTATGTTCTTGGCAACCAAGAGCCAACCGTCTGCAACAGCAGAGGCACGTCCGCCTTAGCGGTGCCGACGTTGAACACGTTGATGCTGGTGGTGTTCGTCTCGTCAACGTACGTGGTGACCTGCACCCACATCCTGAAAATAATTTTGATACCCCGGAAAATCACCACGTTTTGAAAAGAGCCTGCCCCTGCACCCACGCCGGATTCGAACCTGAGCGCAAGCATCCCAACACTAATAATGCTTGACAGTCGACATCCGAGCCAAGGACCGAATCCAAAGGTCGGCGAATCCGTCGCACAGTTGCTTCCCTCTGCAACGATCTTGAGGCGATCGTTCCTTGGAGCTACTTCTGACTGATGCGCCTCTATGTTGTACTAGTAATGGTTGTTAGAGAGCCGCATTGTGCGGCCACGAGTCGGACCCAAGCGCCATCCTCTCAGCTCGATGAGACACTCGGAGCCACGTCTGCACACGTAGACCTGCATAGCTTGGCTCCCTTTGCTGCGACTCGGAAGATCTATAGTGCTCAACGCAACATCTATATAAAGTCATCCCTTGGCAGACATCGAGGCCGTGGCTTGAGTGGAGTCAGCTCCAGAGACCATCACAGTTCCGGCCACGCCGCCATAGTCATATGGGTTCGAACAGGACAAGACGCTGGAGCAGTAGCAAACCTCTCAAGGAACGAAGCTTATAGCGATTCTAGCCCCTAGACGAGTCCGAGTCTACTCTGGCGTCCCAGCCTTGTAGTCACCACTTTCCCGGATACCACCAAGAAGGAACCTCTCTGCACTCTCTTCGCTCTTCGCAGCACTTCGCTTCGACGGCTTTGCTCAACCGCAGAAGAAAAAGTCGACACGGCTGCAACTGCGGCCCCGGCAGGTTTTGGGAGCTGTTCTGGTTGGGCTCAGGTGCAATGCTGTTGGTCTGCAGAGACTGGCCGCTGTTGATAAGGACCTCCTGCACGCAGTTTGCGCAGGAGCAGAATGCAAGTCCCAGGCAACTTCCAAGCCCCTGCTCACCTGTGCCGGCACCCCGGCGACAGGATTGCCATTGCAAGGGAAGCCGTCTCTCACCTGATCCGACTCCAAAGTGAACGGAAGCATACTCTGAGCCTCTGAACCTACTCGCCTCGATTCAAAGGCTGAGGACCTGGCCAGCTTGGCACGGTCGAGAACTGAGAGCATGAACCCAATGACGGTGATGTCGCAGTCGATGCCGACAACACAAGCGTAGGCCTTTCAGACACACTGATCAGCTTTCGCTGGTACAGCATAAGCAAAGCCCACCTGTGCTCCAAGAGGGCCGCGCACCTGATGCGAGCACTGCTGCACTGGAGCTGCTCGGCAACGAATTCGGACGGCCTGGAGGTTGCTGGCGAAGCTCGTGAACTCCGAGGGTTCCGTGCAGGGCAGCGTGTCGGTGCCATTGGTGTCCAAGTAAGTCACACAATAGCAGACCTTAAAAAGTCCGCCATGTTGCGTCTCGACGCTGCTCAAACTGGCTTCGCAGGTCGTCAGCTCCAGATTGCAGGTGACTCCTTTGGGCTCCCCTTGAGCTATCTGCACGTCGGCTGCGCTCTGGCCGCAAGCATTGCCGTCGGGAATGATCAGCACATGGTCCGACAAAGCAAGCAATGCTCCATCCCACGGGCCCAGGGTGCATGTCTGACCGGCTGCACACAAAGTGTCGACCCGAGCGAAGGGACCCTTCACGATCAGTGCACCAGCATCGACCCTAAAGTTTTGGCTGCTATCACAGGTCTCCAGACCACTTGCGGCGGGGCACCAGCACAACCGATAGAAACCGCCAGGAGTCGATGTATTCAGGGCAAAGAAGTCGGTGCTGTTTGAGCCGTCTCCCCAGCCGTATTGCATGCCGCCCTGGGTAGCTGGATTTGAGATTGCGCCGTTGGGAAAGCCGGACACTCCGGCTCCCAGCCCGCAGACTTCCAAGACCATGATCTTTTCGCCGCTTTGGAGTCCATAACCCAGGAAATTGTCGAAACTGCAGGTCACACCCGGATAGCATTGCTGCAGTTGGTACAAGTTGGGGCCAATCATGTGCAGCTCGCCGCTGTCGACCACGTAGTCGGTGGGAGAACTGCACTTGGACGTGGCCGCACACCAGCAAAGCCGGTACGTTCCTCCAGGTGCTGTAGCTCGTAGCGGGCCCCAAGAGACCGAGTTTCCGAAGTTGGAGTGCTCTGTGGAGAGGGCGCTGTTGGGCATTCTGGGAAGTACGAAGCTTGTTCCGCAGGTTGCAAGGACGGTGATGCGGTCGCTGATCAGCAAAGACTGGCCGAGGAATCCGTCGAAGCGGCACACCTGACTGGAGATGCAGGTCTTTGTGTGATCCAGGAAAGGGCCGATGACTGTGAGATTCCCTGTGTCGACCTGGAAGTTGTCTGGGGACTGGCAGGGGGAACCCGCAGGACACCAACACATTGCATAGATACCTCCAGAGGCTGTGAGTCGTCCTTCAAAGTCAAACCGGGAGCCGCCAGCGGTGCCCACCGAGATGCCATTGTTTGAGAAGCCTGGAATGAAGGAGGCGTTCGCGGGCAGGCACGAAGGACTGATGAGGAGGCGATCTCCATTCTGGAGCTCATAGCCACCAAACTGCGTGATGCTGCAGACCTGGCCACTGGTGCAGAACTTCCTCTGGCCGATCGCCGGGCCGAGCATCTTCATAATTCCGACCTCCGTACGGAAGTACTCTCCGGAGGAGCAGTTCGGAGCAAACACCGAGCACCAACACATAGAATACTCGCCTCCGGCACCAGTAACATGAAGCCCGCCGCTGGAGATGCCCCAGGCATACTCTGTACCCTGAAAGATTGCTGGATCTGTTATCCCGTTGTCGGGCCAACCTGGCAGTATCTCATTCGTGCCGCACTGATTCATGACCATTATCCGATCACCGTCGGCGAGACCCAGACCACGCAAGTTTGAAAAGCCACACTCCGTGCCGCTCCTGCATGTGCGCTCCTGTCCCAAGTACGGTCCTGGAAGCGTGAGCAGGCCAGACTCCACATTGAACAGATCCGCTCTGTCACAGGAATACATATTGGAACACCAGCACATCCAATAGATGCCTCCACCGGCTGTCACATAATCGTCCCACACGAAAGTTGTTCCGTTGTCGATTGAATCACCAGAAATGCCCATGTTTGGAAATCTGGGAATAACTCCGTTGGGGTCACCGCAGTTGGTGGAAATCATCATTCGATCACCGTTGCTCAGCCCGTAGCCTGCAAAGTCCTCCACGGCGCAAAGTTCACCGCTTAGACAAGTCTTGCTCTGCGTCAAAGGTGATGGCCCCACGACATACAAGAGCCCGTACTCCACGCGGAAGTTGGAACCGCTTCTTGTACAGGTCTGAGAAGCTCCACACCAGCACAGCTTGTAGAATCCACCTGGTGACGTGACCGGAGCGGCATCGGAACCGGACCATGTGATCGTGGTGCCATTGTCTACGGCTGGATCTGAATACCCTTGGTTTGGAAAGCGCGCAATGTACAAGTCAGTGTCACAGTAGCGCAAGACCATCGTCCGGTCTCCGTTGCTCAAGCCGACGCCAGTTACCTGGTTGGCCACACATGCAGCACCAGAGAAGCACGTTTTCGCCTGGTTGTGATGCGGTCCAATCAACTTCATAGTGCCCGCATCGACGGCAAAGTCGATCGGGTCTGCACAAGTGTAACCGGCAGCACACCAACATAAGCGGTAGTAAGCGCCCTCAGACCGGACTTCACGCTCACTCGTCGTTCCTATGACTGCCCAATTGTATGTCTGATATGTGATGTCATCCAAGGTGGTCTCAACTATTCCAGGATCGCTGATTCCCCAGACAAAAGTGTTCGAAGGCCAGAACGGAACAGTGGAATTGAACTCCCAAGCTGGACTGCAGTCACGCTTCACCATCAGAAGATCACCATCACTTAGGAATTGACCTTGAAGTCCAGAAATGCTGCAAGCTTCATTGGTCGTACAAGTATATCTCTGCAAGCGCTGTTCCACTGTGAGAAGACCCGTTGGGTCAGGGAGCTCAAGGAAGGGTCCAACGACATTGAGCTCTCCGATGTCCGTCTGAAAATCTCGTGCTTCGAGACAGGGGTAATTTGCCGCACACCAGCACATTCGGTACAATCCGCCGGGGCTGGTTATCACCTGATTTCCAGATCCCCAAAAGAAGCTGGATCCGTTTGAAGAGGCATTGTTTGAAGGACCGTCAAACCAACCGTACTGGCCAGCAGCAATCAATTGCTTGTTGTATATACCCCACTTGTCAGAGCTTTGAATTAGCTGGAGGGTTTCGGGATGTGCGCAGGTATCCAGTGCCATGAGTTTGTCGCCATCTTGTGTGTAATGGCCTTCGATGCCAAAAAAAGCACAGGGCTGCCCTGCCACACATGTTCGAGAATATGTGAGAGGATATGGACCCAGGAAGGACAGGTGCCCAATGTCCACGCGGAAATCGCTTGCCAGGGAGCAGGTGTAGTTGTGGGCGCACCAACAGAGCCTGAAATTTCCCCCCTGGCTGGTGGGCCGGACTCCGCGGCAGTCAAAGTTGTAGGGCTCCATGCATGTCGGCTCCTGGCCCCACGTGGCGAGGGTCCCGTTCTCCGACATCAGGTCTGAGACCCCGCCTCCTGTGAAGCGGCGAGGTGCCGTGAACAAGCCACAGGTCTCCAAGACCATGAACCGGTCCCCGTTGCCAAGGTCTTGCCCAGTGATGTTGTAAGCGAAGCACGGCTGGCCAGACACGCAAGTGTTATCTTGATATTGCGGCGAGGGTCCGATAATTGTCATGGCACCTGCGTCCGTCTGGAAATGTCGAGACAGTTGGCAATTGAAGCCAGAAGCACACCAGCACAGGCGGTAAATGCCGCCTGCGGACGATATTGCATGACCATTTGTCGTCTGCATCTCAAACGAAGTGCCACCAGCAGTAGCCTCAGTGGCAACTTCCAATTTGAGCAACCCACCAGCAATTCCTATTCATGCCAAATGCAAGACTCCAGCAACAAAGTGGCATTCCTCCGAGCAACTGCGTTCGACAGGCCGCCGGCTGCAAATCGCGGTACCACTGCATTCAAGGCAGTAAAGTGGTGGTTGGCCTCAAATTAAATTCCAGCTCAAAGCTTGCGCAAGAGTTGCTTTTTCGCTACACATAGTACTACCCGGTAGTATCAAACTGTTATTTCGAAATTCTGCGCCGTTGTCCTTCGTGTGATCGCAACAAGCTATCTCTCATGGCAGCATGTTGACGACGCTGTTAGCACACCAGGCTGATGGTGCAAGTGGTGGACCCTCTTCAAACACTGAGTACAGTGAAGTAACGTCTCAGGCACGGACACAGGTGCTCAAGACCATGATCCTGTCACCATCCTCAACTACAAAGCACGGGCATCCTCCGCTTCATGTCAAATTCTGGGTCCCCAGCTTGCAGGTACGCGCCGGCAAAGCCTTGGAAGGCACATGGCTGGCCGGCCACGCAGGTCCTCAGCCAAGGCAATGCTTTGATCCCAGAGGTTGGGAGGGGCAGAACACGAGGCGGCCTGAACGCGCCCTCTGAGAAGCCGACCGGCTCTGAAAGCTTGGCCAAGGACCGACTACATGCAGGGTGCCGGCATCGGTTTTGAAGTCTGACCTGAGGACGCCATGTCTCTGCTAATTATGAACAATTCCGACATCACGGCTTCATCCGCCACTCTCATCAAAAAGGGAAGCTGGGCATCGGACGGTCGGCTGCATGGACTTTCGGGCTGCGGATTGGCGCACCAACACAAGCGGTACAGGCCGCCAGCAGCCGAGACCTGTAATGCCGCCAACAGGAAGCGAAACAGGGAAGCGCAGTCTCATCGTACTTTCAGGAGGGAACCTCGATGTGGCCCCACGAGAAGTTGCTTCCACCGCCGGTGGCTGGCTGCGAGATTGCAAGGGACCTGACGGGCAGAATAAACAGTTCCTGCATCAGATTTTGAATCTTTCGCCGGTCCTGGGAGCTTCTGGATTGCTCCATCTTGGTACCATGGCACCCATGAACCCACAAGTATCCAGGACCTCGGACGCCAACATGGAGCTTGACTCTTGTGCGATGCTTCTTTGGTAGCTCCGAGCACCCTGCCATGATTGCATCGCCGTCCGACAACAGGTACCCTGCGAAATCCGACCAGGAGCAAACCTGCGGCGAGCTGCAGATTCTTTTTGAGCACGATACTGGCGCCGGCAAATCATGTCCGGGCCCAACCTGGCCGCTCACACATGTTCGCTCTTGGTCGAGAGGAGCCGGACCGACGAGCGAAAACGTCCCCGCATCGATTCGGAAGTAGCCGGTGCCTCGCGTCCAAGATTGGCGCATGTATCTTGCCTTGTGTCTAAACCCAGGATGTAAAATATGCAGAGAAGCGGCCGAGCTCTCCAAACTCGCGTGAAGCCCAACAAATGCGATAGGCACCGCCCTGCGCCGTGATGTAGGCTCCCAGCTCTTCACCTCCAAGACTAAAAATCGCAGTTCTCAATCCTTTCTGATTTCGGCTGGGCGCAGTGCACCTCCCCATGAGTAGCTGCTACCATCTGCCAGGCTGGTGTTGAACGCCGGCAACGACCTGACTGTGACTCAGTGGGCCCCCAGGCCAGACAAAGCCAAACTGAATCGGCCTTCCTTCCCACGGAAACCGCGGCACGATGTTCTCTGGGTGGTCATAGCCCAAGTTCGCACCCTTGAAGGTGCTGCACCTAGGCATAAGAAGCTCCAGCTTATTTCGGGTTGAATCAAGGCCTGACGACAAAGTGTCCATGCAGCAAGCTTAGAAGCAAGCTCGTCGAGGATCATGATGCGGTCAGCATCCTGAAAGCTAGTGCAGATCAACACTGCCGCTCGGTGTTGCATGGTCTTGCTGTCAGATTGCAGGGCCTCCAGTCCGAAGCCCTTGAAGCCACTCCAGGCACAAACATGACCTGCTCGTGACTGCTCGTGCATGCCGCTTTGGGATCCATTGGATCACTCTGTGGCTCTCTGACGCATAAGGGTATGGCCGCTGATGCAGGTCCTGTTGTTCTGGAAGCTGCCAGGGCCCAAGATCTCAAGCAAGTGCAAAAGTCTCTCCACATGCACTGAGCCACGGGAAGCTCAGGAACTTTGTGAGGATCCTGAGGTCGATGCCTGTATGGCACCAATGTCCACAGCAAAATCCGAAGGGACTTCCTGGAATCATGCGGCAATTCCGTGGAGAGGCTTTGCAAGGCCAGTTTCAGGAGCAAAGGACGCATGAGCAATGCCCACTCCTGTGAGAAGCCGTTTGCTGCCCAGCAAAGGCGGTAGAGACCCCCTTTGGCCTTGGCTTGGGGCTGCGTCGCTCAGAATTAACAGATCCACGCCTGAGCCCTAAGTCACCAGCAGAAACTGCCACAGCATTCTCACCACCCCAGGTGAAGGCAGTTCCGCCTTCCGTCGCCGGATCGGAGATGCCACGAGGCCTTTTTGCACTTCTCTGGCAGGTTGCACTTCTGGATGCCCTGTCCTAAGGTACGAACTGCCCAGGGATACCAGGTGCATCTCCAACGAAGCGGGGCACGTAGTCAACCTCGAAAGATGTCGGCAGTGTCGAATTGCTACACTGCTACACACGTAGCCAGTTTTTTTGTGGTCCCGGCATTGAGGCCTACTCGTCCGCACGTGTCGAGGACCATGATTCGGTCCCCATCCTGAAGTATCGAATCATCATGAATAATTTCCACCATCTGAAACATAGCGAGAAGCAGATGAGAGGCCGACTTGCAGGTGAAGCCCCGTGATGTTTGTGAAAGAACAGGGCTGCCCAGACGCGCAGGTGCGTCGTTGATCTCAGCGCGACGCTTACACAGAAAATCACAGACTCATGCGCACCATACAGGATCGCATATACATATGATGCGTGCGTGTGTACGTAAATACTCATACGCAGATGCAGATCTGTATGTTCACATCTTACTATGGCCAGTGGTGTGATGAAAGCGCGGTACAACAACATCAATCGGCCAATGCACTTCCTGATGCACAAGGTTCCCCGCCTAAAGGTACAGGACCGGCAAGATCGAAGCCTCAGGGCTTCCGGTTTGCAAAAGATCTTGCCCAAATGAGCCTTGAATGGATTTTTATCTCGGTCTGTTGAGCCAAGCAGCGTCCGAAATCCACTCGAAACTCTGGTGCCGCACTGCAAGAGTATCCCGCAGCACACCAGCACATCCGATAGCGGCCGCCCATGGCAGTGATTGGCACACTGCCCCAGGAAATGGATTCTCCAGCATTCGTGGCACCTTCAGAGAGAGATTGAACTCCATTGTTGCTTGGGAACCTTGGCAAGTGAAGCCCAGAATCCGCGCTGCTGTAATGGTCGAATTTGGACACATTCACGTAAGAACCACAGGTCTCGAGTATGTGCACAAGGTCGTTATTCTGCAAAAAGGTGCCAGTTAGAGGCTTTAGCTCGCAAGGCTGCCCTGCCACACAGGTCTTGTGCTGGTTCAGCGGCGCTGGCCCCACAAGAGTCATATCCCCAAAATCCATGCGGAAGTCGGTCGGGTCGTTGCACTGGTACCCGTAGGGGCACCAGCACATGCGGTATTGGCCTCCAGCACTAGAAGGTGGTATGAGGTTCTCGCGAGCTGTCCGGAAACCTCCGAATCGGAACTCGTCACCGTTCACCGCCCCACTGAAGGCACCATCGCGCTCACATATGTACGTGCGTGCCACTGTGCAAGCATCATCGTGGAAGGTGCCGTCTCCCAGCAGGTAGACGCAATCCTCGTTGTTCGACAGAGTCAGTGCTGGTTGATGCACTCCCCAGTTCGAGAAAGAAAAGGCAATACCGTCGGTGTATTCGAAGGTGCCTTCAATCGTCTTGTCGTTCAAGCCAATCCAGTAGGTCTCAGCCGGCTCCAGAACCCACTCCACAAGAAAATCCAAGTCACTTTGCGAAGAAATGCTGGCCAAATGTCCGCCATAGATCGCATCACAGGCAGCTTCCGCATCATCCCATGTAAGCTGGCTGGAGAACACAGAGTAGCAGCGGCTGTCTGGATGGAATGGAATCCACCTCATCGAGGAGCCGCAAGGATGTGCAGAGGAGATGGCAGGCTCCGACAAAGCCAAAGCCGGCCCCGAGGATCCGTAAGAAGATCCCGGCCAGCGGTCTGTGACGACTCCGCAGCCCTGTGCGGCCAAAGTGGCATTGTAGCCGGCCAGCTCAGATTCTGCGGCATCCTCGAGGGGATGGTACGGGCACATGGGTCTGTACGAGGCTTTGCCACAATCATCCAAAACCATCATCCGGTCTCCGTGCTGCAAGCCATGACCTGCGACGTTACTGACAACACATGCCTGGCCAGCCACACAGGTTCGGTGCTGCTCCATTGAGCTGGGTCCAAGAATTGTCAGGCCCCCAAGTTCAACTTTGAAGTGCTCGAACATCGAACAAGTTTGGCCATGCGCACACCAGCACACCTTGTAAGACCCACCCGGTGGAGTCGGGAATGCTGTGCCTCCCCCCCACGAGATATCCGCTCCTCCATTGACTGCTTCATCCGAAATGCCACACCCGATTGCAGTCTTCTCGTACAGAGAATGCATGTCGTTATCACACGGCACATCTCTCAGGCACTTCATCGGGCTTCTGCACTCGGAATTAAAGCGCGGGACCAGGCTAGGATGAGTCATCGACGCCCCGTCCCAGATCATACCCGACGAGCTGAGGCCTGATTGTCCACATGTGTCCAGCACCATCACCTTGTCACCCGCTGAGAGTGCAAAGCCCGTAAGGCCCACAATACTGCAAGGCTGTCCTGTTACACAGGTTTGGTGCTGTTCGAGTGGTGCAGGTCCAACGACCGACAAGGCACCGGTATCAGCAGCAAAGGAGCTGCAGACACCAGTTCCTGAACACCAACACAGACGATACTGCCCACCTGAGACCATGGAAACAGTCTCTGCACCCCACGCTCCTCCAAATGTGAATTGCGACGGTCCTGTTTTTGTGAGGAAGACCTCCGCACCCGACTCGAGCCATCCGCTGTAGGTAAAGTTCCCCGAAACACCCAGCGCTGATACCACCAAGCTTTCAAGGAACCAGCGATCTTCGGTGTCTGCAAAGATTTTGATACCACTCCAGTCCCAATCAGTGGGCCACAGAACTGCCGTTTGGAAGGTCTGATACCCAACGTCCAGGTCAGTCAATTCCAAGGCAGTGGTGAACAAACACTCCTGATTCGAGCGGCACACGTACAATCGGAAGGGGCCTGTAGAATTAGCGCCATTGCGTGGGCCAGTCAGTACTGTCGCCATAAGAAGTTGGTTCGGCACCGTAGCCCATTCGTTCACAACACCCAACACACGATCTTCTTGACGCTCAACCCGTGCCACAGAGCGATACAAGAAACAAGTCATGTCACTTGGCCTGTACACCCAAATAACACAGTCGGAGTACAGGCTCCGCTGACACAGAGTGCAGCATTCACTTTGAGTCTTTCCTGTCAGACCAGATCCATGGGCTGCCAGGGCATCAACCACTCCAAGACCCACATGTCCATAACAGGACGAAGGCTGCAGATCCGAAACCGCATCTTGCGGAACACCAGGTGTCGTTAAATTAAAGCCACACGTATCTAGGATCTGCAACTGATCGCCAGCATCCAGCTCTACACCAGTAATGTCGAATGCAGCGACTTGGCCAAGAGTGCAAGTGCGCTCCTGTCCCAGATAGGGCCCCACCACCACTAGAGTTCCAACAAGAACTTTGAAGTCTTCTGGCACCGCGCAGGCCGAGCCGCCTCCGCACCAACAAATCTTGTAGTATCCACCTCCGGCTGTCAGCGGCTCGTCTGTTGCAAAGTCCCAATAGACTCTCTGAGTAGTCCCGAAATCAGAAATGCCATCATTTGGCATGCCACTTACGGCAGGACTGCGTCCACAATGAGTCAGCACGGCATATTTGTTCAAGTCTGAAAGACCTTCTCCCACCAAGCCAGCAAGCTCACAGGGAGCCCCGGCAAAGCAGCGTTGAGACTTTGAACGGAGCGTGTCAACATCTGCATTGCCAAAGAGGTGTTCAACCGCAAAGTCTGCCAGGCCAACATCGTAGAACCTCACATCATCGATGGAGGCATGTAAGGGCAGATCTTGCAGGAAGTTCAAGTAAATTTGACCGTAGACGTTGCTTTGAGAATCGGGTGCGAGAGTCGAAAAGCCCCAGCGTTGCCCATTGCGGTAGAACATGACGGTGTCTGCTTGCTTGACGAAAGCCAGATGTGTCCACTCATCGACCTCTAGAACCTGTGTCAGCGAGGTGCCAGCTGAGCTTGGCAACACTGGCGCATAAGGGCGATCTCGTGGAGTATAATACTGCTGTGAATAATTTTGGCCTAGCTCATCGTACATTGTCCATACGACACTCCTATCCGAAGTCATAGAGATCGATGGGGATATCTCCAAGTCAGGAAGATGCGCCAACCTCCGACCAAGGATACCACCCTCAGATGCAGAATGCGGCTTCACCCATATGGAAACGGTGAACTCATGTAAGGACCCGTTTGACGAAGCATCAGTTCCGAGCGGATCAACAGGCAATGCAAGACTGCTGTCATCACTAAAGCGCAGGGCTCCCTGGTTGTAGCCGTCCCGTCCCACGGCAACTGAGGCCTCTGTGACAGGTGTTCCGACCGAGTCTAGAGACTCCCGGAGATTTCCCTCATCAAGGCCGTAAGATGCAACACTTTGAGGGAAAAGATTGCGCACCAAGAACGTCCTGAACTTGGCTGCTCCGCCTAGGCTTCCAGTCGACACATACAAGCCGATCCGTCGACCAGCAGAATTACTCTCAACCTGCTCCGCCAGAAGCCTCCACTCCGTCTCGAGAAACAGGCGATCGCCAGGTTCGCCAGCAGTCTTCACGAAGACTCTCTGCCTGATGCTGGGATCCGAGTCTGTGGCGTCATCCGGTGCCAACCAAACCTCGGAGCCTAGCTTGTAGTTGTACCACAAGTCGTAGCGGCCGTTGCCGGTCCGCTCGATCTTCAGGGAGACCCATTCTACCCCAAGAGAGCCTAAATCTTGCAGTCCAATCGTTCCGGAAAGGCCGGCCGTGCCGTAGCGCAGAGCTGCAATTCCGCCAGATGCGCCGAATCCTCGTGAACTGAACTTGTCAAAACCGAACAGGAGGTCTGGTTTGTCCCCATCTCTGTCGTAAACAGTGAAGCCAGCTGCAACATCAGAAGCAGCAACACGCACCTCGACACGCGCCTCCCAGAGACCGGACGGTGGAGAGTCTACATACAATATCGGCATATTGCCTCTTGCCGAGCCAAGCTCAGAATTCACGGAGCAGTGGATGGCAAGACTCCCGCCGTACTCTTCAATCGAAACCACGCTTGGATCTGGTACATCCTGACGCCAAATTTCCTTCGGCTGCTGTGGCCCAATTGATGTTGGGATGAAGAAGTCTGCCAAGTACTCGGAGGGGCCCACCAGGATGAAGGACCCCGCCTACTCAAAGCGCTTAGGAAAGCGTCTTAGGACCACAATCAACTGAACACACGCACCCACTGTACTGTTGTACTGTTATGCTGGGTCACTTCTGCATTACACTCCCGCATGCTCGCATGACTTGCATTGTGCTCCTGCCTCTGTCTTGAAATCCTCTGACGTAGCGCAGCCGTTCGGGTTGACATCCCCGGCGCACCAGCAGAGCTTGTAGATGCCACCTGTTCACGTAACAACACATCGCTAGCTGCTTGCATTCTCGACGTATGCTTCGCAGAATAGCTAAGGACTGCTAGACTCAAAGCGAAACCCTGCCTGCGGCTGTGATCAACTCTGCAGAGAAGCTGAACTGGAACGTGTCGCCGACGTAAGCCTGCAAAGGCAACCGTCCGCCATCGGGGAATCCAGGAATCTCGGGATACCGGCTGCGAGGAGATGGCCAGGGCTGCACTGGGGCACCACATTCGTCTGCGACCATGATCTGGTCATTGGGGTTTAGATGAACTCCCACGATCCAACCCCAGCACGGGGAGCCAGAAGCGCAGTAGACTTGATTCTGCTGACTCGGGCCGATAAGTGTCAGTGCACCAATATCAACGGAGAAGTGCTCCTGCAACTTGCACAGATATCCCGCAGCACACCAGCACATGCGGAACTGGCCCCCGGCTGTGGTCCAAGGCTCATCACCCCAGGAGAAGCGGCTCCCCCCTCCCAGGCCAGGCAAGGAAAGACCACGCTGAGGAATGCCGGACACCTCTGTCCCGATGCCGCAGGTGTCAAGAATGTGCAGTGTGTCTCCATATTGTAAGAAGAGCCCTGTGACATTGGCAACAATGCAGGGCATGCCACTGACACAAGTGCTGTCCTGGCTTAAAGGCTCTGGACCAAGCAGTGTCAACTGACCAAGATCCGTCGCAAAGTGCTCTGGCAATTCGCACGTGATGCGCTCGCCTTCCAGAACTTCCGCCAGGCCCTTGGGTCTGCACCAGCACAGCCGATAAACTCCACTGGCAGATGATATTGGGGCGAAGAGCGTCGAGGAATCCTGGAGCCACGTGAAAGTCTGGCCACTGGTGGCAACACTATTCACGATGCCATCATTGGGAAAGCGTGAGATCAGATCTGCCTCTGTTGCCAAAAGACCACATGTATCTCTGATCATAATCAAATCTTGTGACGTGAGGTCTTCTCCGACAATGCCTTTCAGTCTACACATTTGCCCGCTCATGCAGGTTCTGTCTTGCTGCAGTGGATAGGGACCTTGGAGCTGAAGCAATCCAAGATCTTGCAGAAAGCTCTCTGGTCCACCACTGCAGTCAAAGCCACCTGCACACCAGCATAAGCGGTACTGACCTCCACCAGCCGTAACACGAACGGCGCTGAAATCAAATTTACTCATAATCGCTTCTGGCACGGTGGCGGTGGTGCTTCCTGCGGCATCTTTGAAGACTCCACGTAGTGACTGCGACGTCATGAGGCCCAGCATCGGCCAACCATGTCCATCGGAGAAGTTCATCTCTCCAACGTGTGGCACACCACAGGTATCCAAGATCATCAGCTGATCGTCAATGTCCAACTTGAATCCAAGAACGTCGTGGATCCAGCAGTTCTGTGCTGACGAGCAAGTCCTGGATTGCCCAAGCTGCGGGCCATGAAGAACGAATGCACCAACGTCTACCCGCAGCTGCTCAGCTGTTGAACAGTCTGCAACCTCCGAGCACCAGCAAATGCGATATTGCCCACCCGCTGCGGTAAGCGGTGTCGTGAAGTTGAGAGTGACTAAGTCGAGCTGCTCGCGCTGCAGTGACTGTGGCAAATTCCAAGCTTCTATCCGACCCTCGCTTACGACAGCTTCGGCTCGACCGCTCTCCGGAAGGCGGTCGACGGCAGCTGCAATTCCGCATGTCTCCAAAATCATAAATGAGTCAGCAGCGCTGATGTGCAGACCACGCAGGCCCACGATCTCGCACCTCTGTCCGGCAACACATTCGCGACGCTGGAAAGCCCCAACCTCGGGATCCAGTCTTGGTCGCTCTTCTAAGTAAAGTGTCCCCCAGGATTGGGTAGTCGAGGCTGCTTGGTAACCACCTGCGGATACTTGTGAAGGTCCAATCAGGGTAAGCTCGCCGACATAGACCTTGAAGTCTGCTGAGAGTCCACAAGCAGCGTCTGTAGCTTGAAGGGATGTCAGGGCACCCAGAGCAGGACGTTGCCCACACCAACACAGGCTATATCTTCCTCCAGCAGCTGTGATGGAATCTGTGCCCCATGTTACTGAAGAACCGCTGCTCGAGACAGCGACAGCCTCGCCAGTCCATCCGAAACCAGGAATGAACGATGACACGCCGCAGGTTTCCAAAGCCATAAAGCGATCACCATCTTGCAAGTGCATTCCACGAATACCATCAAATCTGCAGGTTTGGCCACTTACGCACGTCCTATCCTGCGACTGTGGCAATGGACCAATGAGAGTCATGCTGCCCAGAGTGACCTAAGAATCAGGAAAAGCCATGACCCAGGAAGTGTCTCCTACTAGTACCGAGGTGAGCTGCCATTAATGACTCCGTAAGCCCCTGGCGCTGTAGCTTGAACTGTCGCTGGAAGCAGCAGAAGCCGAAGCCCAGCAAAGCTGGTAGGTGCCTCGTGGAAACTACAGCACACCAACAGAGCTTACATACATCAGAGTAGTGAAGGTTGACTCTGACCCTGCCTCCGACAGCAGTGATCGGTGAGCTGAACACATAGGATGCGCCGGAACTGCGGTGTATCGCAGGGGTGTTTGCCACGAGATCGCGGATTCCGCAGGTGTCCAGGAGTGCCAGCGAGTCCAATCCTACGAGGCCGTTGCCCGAAATCCCATCTACCACGCAGGTTTGTCCAGCGACGCATGTTCTCCCGAGGGTAAGCCTGTGTGGGCCTATAAGTTCGAACTGACCCACCGTGACTTTGAAGTCTTCTTTTCTGCTGCAATCATGGTCAGCCGCACACCAGCACAAGCGGTATTGGCCACCAAGAGCTGTGACGAGCGTTGTGCCAAAATGCAATTCGCACTCCCCCCCGACACAAGTGGAGTTGCCAAGAGCGGCAAGTGTAAGAAAGCCGGCGTCCGGCAAACCCTCAATGAGTTCAGAGACGCCACAGGTTTCCAAGATCATGTAAGAGTCTGCTCCAGAAAGCATGGTGCCGAAAGGTGTCGAAATGCTACATGTCTGTCCACTGAAACACGTCCTGATGGATTCAGTGGATTCAGAGACTGGCCCGATAAGCGTCAAACCACCAACGTCTATCCCGTAATGCTTTGCAGTATTGCAAGCGGCGCCAGCAGCACACCAGCAAAGTCGGTAGGAGCCACCGCCAGCCGTAGCGACCATCGCACCGAAAGAAATTGCAGTGCCGCTACTTGTCACGGACGATATTGTACCAGCATTGACGAGGCCATCCACGATGGATGCACCACACGTGCTCAGTACTGCCCATCGGTCCGACGAGCTCAAGCCGTGCCCAAGCAAGCCATCAGCAAAGCACTCCTGCCCTGCGACGCAGGTTCGATCCTGCTGCAATGGCCGGGGTCCGAATATACTCAGCCGGCCGATGTCAATGCCAGGGATTTCACAGTTTCCTGCACACCAACAAAGCCGGTACTCTCCACCTTGCGCAGAAAGCACGATACTTCCAAATGAGGCTTTGCCATCATTGGGACTTACGGACAAGCTCCCATCAGTTGGCAAGCCTGCAGGCCAGTCTGAAGCTCCACAGGTGTCCAAAACCATCAATCTGTCAGTGGCCTGGAAAGCACCTGTGAAGCCGTCAATGCTGCAAGTCTGTCCGGCTATGCATGTTCTGTCCTGCTCAAGCTCAATGGCCGGTCCCAGTAGATGGAGTCGCCCCAGATCCACAGCAAAGTGCTGCGCAAGTTCGCATGGGCTTCCCGTGCACCAGCAGAGTCGGAATTCTCCACCAAATGATGTCACGGCAATGTTCCATTCGACAGAGATGGATGTTGTGGCAACCGATGCTTCCTCGGCAATGAGCGGCGGTGTCAATGGAAATCGCGGGATGACCACACCCAAGTCCTCCAAGCATCATCATTCAGCAAGCACAACACAATGTAAGCTAGTCATGATCCCAGGGCATGAAGGAAGGTACAGCATCATGCTGGGACAGCACGTGTAGGCATGTAGGGATGCTCCTCTGACGTTCCACAGGTGTCAAGAACCATGATGGAGTCTGAGGCACCTCAGCTTCAGGGCTGACTTGCGGAATTGACAGCAGAGCTCCCAATTCACCCACCGCCTCACTAGCCAAGACAACATCTCGAAGTTCGCCGGGGGGCTGAGCTGAATGCCGGCGACGTTTATCTTGCACTCATAACCTGACATTGCTGTAACTGCAGTGCAGTGGCTTGCGCCCTCTCTTGTACAGCAAACCTTTGCTGAAGCAACCTGCAAGTTTGAGATCCCGCCTGCCACACA
Source organism: Symbiodinium sp. CCMP2592 (assembly GCA_905221615.1). Classification (NCBI taxonomy): domain Eukaryota; class Dinophyceae; order Suessiales; family Symbiodiniaceae; genus Symbiodinium; species Symbiodinium sp. CCMP2592. The sequence goes on from CAJNDT010001291.1 coordinate 897,113, forward strand.
AGTGCGGTCCTGAGCCAGCGGGCTGGGGCCAATCAGATTCAGCTGACCGATGTCCGAGATGAAGTTCTCGGCCGACAGGCAGCTGAAGCCACCAGCGCACCAGCAAATGCGATACTCACCGCCAGGGGCAGTGACTGGGATGCCTTGAGGGGCACTTCCTTCTAAACGCAGGCTGGTCCCATCGGAGGTCAAGGAGATGCTCGTGCTCAAGCCTGGTGTTTTTGCGGGCAGCCCGCAGGTGTCCAACAAAACGCCTGCATCTGCTGGGCTGAGGTAGTTGCCCGAAATGCCCTTGATTACACATGTCTGACCGGCAACACATGTGGCTCCACTGGTGAGAGGTTCCGGTCCAACAAGTGTAAGACGACCCATATCAATCACGAAGTCTTCAGCCGCACTGCAGACTTGGCCTGCTGCACACCAGCAGATGCGATAGGAACCTCCAGGTGCAGTCACGGATGCTTGCCCCCACGAGACAGTGGACTCGCTCAAGGAAAATGAAGAGTTGACATCGTCCACCCCTGCACCGGCAAATCTTGGTGGGACTGAAGATGACCCGCATGTATCTAGAATGTAATACCGATCCGCTGCACTGAGCGCAACTCCGGAGAGAGCATTCAGCAGGCAGGGCTGTCCCGACACACACGTTCGGTCTTGGTGAAGCGGCCTTGGTCCCAGGACCTGCATCTTCCCGACGTCTACGTCAAAGCTTGACGTCTGATCGCAGGATGCCATGTCGGCACACCAGCAAATCCGATAGAGGCCCCCGGCTGCAGACACGGCCGAAAGAGACAGGCTTACGAAGGAGATTGCCGTACCGACCCCTCCGGGGACGGCAACCGCGGAAGTGGCGAAACCACCAGCATCTGGAACACCAGGAATCAGGCCATTTTCTCCACATGTGTCCAAAAGAAGATACCGGTCTCCAGCACTCAAAAACCATCCTTCAATGGGGCTGGGGTTGCAAGGCTGCCCTGCAACACAAGTTCGGTGCTGTTCCCTCAAAGCCCGGGGACCTTGGACGGTCAACTCCCCCATGTCCACCGAGTAATGTGAGAGCGTTGTGCAGGGCATAACGCACCAACAGAGCCTGTAACTGCCGCCACTGGGTCGGGTGACATCAGTCCCTATCGCAAACGTAGAGCCTTGGAGTCCAACCTGCCATCCGCCTGATGCTGATGTGAAAAACTCCGTTTCAGCGTGCTTCTGTGCGAGTCCCAGGTTGCAAGTGTTCAGCACCAGCAGGCGATCGTCAGTTGAGAGCCCAACCCCCGTGATGCCATTGATTACACATGATAGGCCTGCCATGCAAGTCCGATCCTGCTTTAGCGGCCTGGGCCCAAGAAGGTAGAGTGAGCCTATATCGGCACCACATTCTGCAGGCGTAGCTTCCACTGTGACGTTCGCACACCAACAAAGGCGATAGATGCCACCAGCCGAGCTGGTGCTTGTCGAAATTGCTGACAGGGTTGATGAACCTTCGGCAAACGTACTCACGCCGCTCGGCACGTCAAGGAATGTCTGGAAGCTTGTGAGGCTGGGACTGTCCATGCTGTCGGCAAGCCCACATGTTTCGAGCAACATGATTCCATCACCATTGCCAAAGTAGTTGCCCACGATCTCATACAAGCTGCAGGTTTGCCCTGTAAAGCATGTTGCATGTTGCTCGCGCAACATCTTTGGGCCAATGACCAGGATGCTGCCAAAGTCGACCACGAAGTCAGCCAAACTGGAACAAGTGAAACCTTCTGCACACCAGCAAAGCCGATACGTGCCCCCTGCTAGCTGTAATGGGCCGGTCGAAGCGAAGGCAGCCAGATCTGAGCCGTTGTACCTGCTCAGTTGTGATTCCAGGCGAGGAGACGTCGAGACGTTAGCGCCGAGCTCTGGCAAGAGAGAACACGTGTCCAAGACCAAGACTTGATCATCTCCGGATAACAGGGCCCCATCCATGCCGCCAATGCGGCACCTTCGACCGCTCAGGCATGTACGCTGCTGATGGAGACTGGGACCTATCACAGTCAGAGCGCCGACATCAACTGTGAAGTCGTCCTTGGAGTAACACTGTGCATCCGGTGAACACCAACACAATCGATAAAGTCCTCCGGCGCTGGATATCGGGGCACTGCCAAACGTGTACACCGACGACGGCTCTGGTCGGCGGTAGTCAGGCAAGCCAGAGCACCGGTCATAACAGTCCGGAACTCCGTCGTTGTCGGAGTCGGTGTCCGGCACACCGCATCCGCATTTGCCTGGAACCACTTTGCTGTTGTCGCTCGGGCATAGGTCGATGCAGTCTGCAACGGAATCAGAGTCGCCGTCGGTGTCCGCAACTCCACAGCCGCACTGACCTGGAGTAGTCTTTGCCCCATCTGATGGACAGCCATCGCTGCAGTCGGGAGTCCCGTCACCATCAGAATCTGTATCTGCCAAGCCACAGCCACAGGTGCCTGGCGCGACCTTGCCGGGATCGGATGGGCAGCCGTCGAAGCAGTTGTTCGTGCCATCGCCATCACTGTCGGCACTCGCCGCCGTGCATCCACAAACAGGCGGAGTCTGATCAGGGAACCCTGGACAGTCATCGACACAGTCCGGCACGCCGTCTCCGTCGGTGTCATCGCTGTCTGCAAGCCCACATCCGCAAATGCCAGGAGCTACTTTGCCAGCATCTGAGGGGCAGCTGTCTATGCAATCAGGCACGCCATCAGAGTCCGAATCCACCTCGCTTGTGCCACAGCCGCAAATACCCTGAGAAGACTTGATTGGATCACTTGGGCAGGCGTCGAAACAGTCTGGAATACCATCGGCGTCAGAGTCCGTGTCTAAGATGCCACATCCACACTGACCCATCTGACTCTGCGCAGGATCAAGAGGGCATGAGTCCAAGTAGTCGGGATCGCCATCATCGTCGGAGTCCAGTGCAGCTGCGCTGCAGCCCCAAGACGGTCTCGGGGCCCGGCCATGAAGCTGCCCCGCTTGCGGCAGCCTCTCCAGCTGATCTCCGTCACCGCAGGTGCTGAGAATCCAGATCGTGCCCATGCCAGAGCTTCCGAAAGAGGAAAAGCCTTCAAAGTTGCAGGTCTGTCCAGCAACGCATGTTCTGTCCTGCTGCAGCGGCGACGGTCCTACCAAATTCAGACTTCCGACATCGATGGCAAAGTCCTCGAAGGTGCTGCAGCTCATTCCCGTTGAGCACCAGCACAGGCGGTACTGACCTGCTGTGAGAAGCTCCGGTGAAAATTGGTAAGAGGTCCCACTGGCAGAAGTTGCCAAAGGCAACACAGTCCACGGGTAGCGACCTACCTGATTTACCATGCAAGTCTCCATAACAACAACTCGATCGTATTCAGCCAAGTCCATTCCGGTCAAGGAATCCAAAGTGCACGTCTGGCCATTGATGCAAGTCCAGCTCTGTTCCAACGGCGATGGGCCCACCACCTGGAATTGCCCGAGATCGACGCGGAATTGCTCTGCCTTTGTGCATCCCTGGCCGTGGGCACACCAGCACAAACGATACTCTCCACCTTGGCCAGTAAGTCTGACATTCTCAAAGCCGAATCCTTGAACGGTCAGGTTCGAAGTGAAACGACCGCTGTTCGGCAAACCTCGAACCTCTGTGAGCACGCCGCAAGTGGCGAGCACTGCAACTTGATCCTGAGGGTTGAGATGGGTGCCTTCCAGGCTGTCGACATGGCACGCCTGGCCTGCGACACACGTGCGATGCTGTGTCAATGGGGAAGGCCCCATGATCGTGAGAGAGCCGACATCAATCACAAACGCATCTTGTGTGGAACAATCGAAACTGGCTGAGCACCAGCACAAGCTGTAGGTCCCGCCTGCTGCGGTCACGAAACCGCCGAACCTGGGATTGAGGCCGTCGCGAGCCACATCGGGAGCACCAGGGCAGGAATCATAGCAGTCTGGAACGCCATCTCCGTCACTGTCTGTATCTGCCACATTGCAACCGCACTGACCTGCCGAGGTCTTTAGAGCATCCTGAGGGCACAAATCAATACAATCAAATATGCCATCACCATCGCTGTCTTTGTCATCACAACCACAAGCACTGAGAGCTGTGACATTCGCATTGTTGGGACACCGGTCTAGACAATCTGGCATCCCGTCACTGTCTGAGTCGGTATCAGGAAGGCCGCAGCCGCAGATCCCTATGAAGACCTTATTGGCATCAGTGGGGCATTGGTCGATGCAGTCAGGCACACCATCCAGGTCCGTGTCCGTGTCTGGCAGCCTCGGCACAAGTCGAGCGCCCTCTATCACATCCCACTCCCCTTGCTGCCAATCGTGACAACAGGAAGACAGTTGAACCGACAAACCGACGGGAACAGATCACACATGTGCTACGGAGATCAAAGCGATGCTGCTTTTCTTAAGCTTGGCCACCCACAACCACAAGCTCCGAGGACAGTCTTCGTGGCATCGTTGGGGCACTGATCCAGGCAGTCGGCAACACCGTCTGCATCCGAATCCAGCTCTGTAAGCCCTGCAGTCAGCATATCGTGCCCAAAAACCAAAACCGAGCTTATGAAAGCATATGAAAGTTAGTTCAGTGAGTTCTCAGCTTAGGCTAAGCGGTTTGAACAAATTTGAGCGCTCCCACCTGTGTTGATCGTAATGGTGGCTGTCGGACTCCCATCAGCATCGACAATTTGGCAACCACACTGTCCGGGACTTGTTTTCGATGGATCCTGAGCAATCTTAAAGCTTCTCAAGACATGTAAGGGAAACACCTGTAGTGATGGGCCATGTAAGAGTGTTACTGTTAAAGTTGGGACGTTGCTGGCTGCGTGCCAAGTTTCATAGGGGCAGAAATCTTGGTAGTCCAGTGTGCCGTCATTGTCGGAATCCAAGCCGGCGATGAAGCCGCAGGGAATGCTCCCTGGGCCGAGCGAGTCTTGCAGCCCATGGCAATTGTCGTTGCAGTTCGGGGTTCCATCCGAATCGTCGTCCGTCTCAGGGACGCCGCAACCACAAATGCCGGCCCTGGTCTTCGAAGGATCTAAGGGGCATTGGTCGATACAGTCCTTCGTGCCATCGCCATCACTGTCATCCTCACTTTCACCACAACCACAGGTGCCAAGAAGTGACTTCAGTGGATCATTGGGGCACTGGTCGATGCAGTCGGGGGCACCATCACCATCTGTGTCTGTGTCCAGGAGTCCACAGCCACAGGCACTGCCTAGGCCGGTGGCCAAGCAGTTGCTCGTCGACTCGTAGTGTGTGCCGCTGATTCCAGGGAAAGCTGAGGAAAGGCTGACTGCCGGCTCTGCAAAAACCTTGACATCACAGAGGGAGAGCTCGGCGCCGGGCATGACCAGCCAGATCAGCTGACCCTGAGCCTGGCAAGATACGTCGATGACCGGAGCATCTTGGCCCAGTGCTGGAAGGGCAGGCTGTTGAGTGATGTTTGCGCACCACACGCCATCGCTGTATGTCAAGGCGCCTGAGCTGACCATGGTCCATCCACAAAGGAACACAATTGTTTGGGCCGGCCCTTCTGTCTAGATCTCCTCGTCCTTTCCTTCTCACCTTTCTCTCCGGAATGCAAGAAGTGTCTGGAGCCTCCGTTCCCGCAGACCCCTCGAATCCTACAGATCCCAACTAAAGCCTCGCGACCTTCCTGCCTTCCCAGGGCAAGGCTTCTCTCCCTGTCTCCTCTTTTGTCTCTTTGTCTGTCTGGCTTTGCTGCTCTCTTTATGTTGCGTGCTTCATCAACTTTCTGCTCACTGCTGTTTCTCTTGTTTCGCTCTGTCGCTGCTAGCTTGCCCTCATCGTTCTTTGGCTGCAGCTTGGTTTACGTTTCGGTCGGTCTTTCGCTCTATCGCTCTCGCTGCACTCTTCTTCTTCTTCTCCAAGGCATAGGGACTAGAGGGCGAGTCCAGCCCCCTCACCCGCCTGTATTGGGCTTTTGAGGGGAGTGAGAGCTCGCTGCACTCCCCCTTCTCTCTTTCCTTCGGCAAAGAGGAGAAGTCGTCTCTCATGCTAGCCGAACCTTGGATTCCTTGGTCGCGTTGCACCTCCATGAAAACTCTAAAGCCCAATATTTTCCGAATGATCGTCCTGTCTTGTCCTGGCTCCGATTCCTCTGAGGCCTGATCTGGCCTTGCCCCGTGCCCTCTCTTCCACCAGTAAGGGCTCCAACGCAAAGCTTGAGCTCGAGGGCAATTTTCTTCACGTCTCTCGCTCAGTTCTCGAATTTGCTTTTAGCAAGCTTGATTTCGTGTTTGGTTTTGAACTGCTTGTGCGTTAGAGGAATCTCCAGACACAGAGAGAGAGAGAGAGAGAGAGAGAGAGAGAGAGAGAGAGCGACGGAGGGAGGGAGGGAGGGAGAGAGAGAGAGAGAGACAGCGAGACAGAGAGAGTGTCTGTGTGTGTGTGTGTGTGTGAGAGTGAGTGAAGGCTTCGGCACCGGCAGGGCACCGGGATCATGTTTGGTCCGACGTGGGTATGCGCAGCCATGTGTCTGGGTTGTTCAGTCGTGCAAGAACAGCGCTCTCTCGCGCTCTCTGACAGAAGATCTGCCAAGATGCTGATTGAGGTCACCCAAACTTCAACTCCCAGGAGACTGCCAGCACAGCAGTCGGTGCGTGGGGTAATCCTCACGGCCTTCACGTCAAATCCAAATCCCAGGTCCACATACCACCATGCGTTGCTTTCTGCATTTGTGAGGGTACAGCTGCCGTGATGGAAATTCGCGCTTGTGGCCGCATCGACGGCCAGCTGGGACATTCTGCTCAATTGAGTTGAGGACTGGTGTGTGGCCAGGCTCTCCATGGCCAACCACTCCGGCCCAATGCATATCCCAGGCCTTTGCTTATTCACATCAAGTGGGCACAAATCCTGGCAGTCTGGAAGCCCATCCATGTCTGAGTCTGTCTCTGGCACGTTGCATCCGCAGAGGCCAGCTGACTTGGACTTGCTCGGATCTTGCGGACAGTGATCTAGGCAGTCAGGCACGCCATCGAGGTCGGAGTCGACATCATCAACGCCGCATCCACAGACACCGGCCGTCGTTCTGTTGGCATCGAGAGGACACTCGTCCAAACAGTCTGGAATGCCATCGAGGTCGGAGTCTCCCGTTGCTGCGGCGCATTGGCATGTCAGTGACACCTCCATGCGCCCTGAGTTGGGTAGGCGAGGCACCGACACCTGCACTCCACAAGTGTCGAGCACAAGCAGACCATCCGAGGGCGACAGCAGATGACCCTGAATCCCTCCGAGGCTGCATAGCTGTCCGCTCACACAGGTCCGAGATTGCAGCTGATATGGCCCAACAATGTTGAAGTGCCCTACATCCGTCCGGAAGTCCTGCGTGGAAGTGCACTTGAACCCACCACCACACCAACAAATCCTGTACTCTCCTCCTTGGCCAATGACAAGACGAGGTGCAGTGGTTGCTCGAAGGGTCTGATCAGGCCCCGTTGCCAAGGGGTCCGAGATTGCAATTGCCAGACTGATGCTCGGAAGGAATTCGGAGGGCACCTGCTGGCCACAAGTGTCAAGTATCAGCAACTGATCGGATGACTTCAAGTAGCGGCCGGTGATTCCATCAAAGGAGCATGTTTGACCACTGACGCAGGTGCGATCCTGTGCGAGTGGGCTTACGCCTACAACCGTGAAGGAACCAACGTCCACACGCATATCTTCCGGATGAGCACATTTGGCAAGTGATGCGCACCAGCACAACCTGAACTCTCCACCTGCTGTTGTCAGAAATCCTGCATCCAGAACAAGTCTTGGGAGAACAGTTCCAGTCTCATTCCACTGCGCAAAGCTGCCCGACCATCCGTGCAACTGCGAGTAGGTGAAGCCCTGACCACAAGTATCCAGAAGTTGGAGTACACCTGAAGCCTCCTGCACGCTGATGTCTTCGATGACACAGCTCTGCCCGGAGACACAGGTTCGGTGTTGTGTCAAAGGCTCCGGACCCAGCAGCGACACAGCACCAATATCAACAGCGAAAGCATTGGGCAAGTCGCAGTTGAAACCACGGCTGCACCAGCACAGTCTATATAAGCCTCCAGCGATTGTCAAGAGCGTACTTCCGTACGTTGGGTACGACGCTGGGCTTGCCAGCGCTGTCACAAAGCCAAGGTGATGAGCCGAAGCAACACCACATGTGTCCAGTACGGCCAAACTGTCACTCTGGCGTAGGTCAAAAACAACAGACCACTCTGAGCTTGCTCCCGTGGGCCACCAACGCGAGTTGTCAGAAGCGTCTCCATCCATAAGATTCTCTGGTCCGTAGGTTATTGGAATCGAGGGGTTCGACAAGTCTTGGTATGGAGTACCAGTTGCAGTCGCTGACACTATCCAAGCTGGGGACAAGTCCGAGGCCCACTGCGTGAAACTCTTATGGGGGGCTGTGCTGAGGTTTGCAGAACTGAAGAAGCGAAGCTCACGTGGCTTCGGGGGGTCTGAGCTCAGTCCCCAGGTCTGAGTGATGCGCCAACGCCAGAACGGTGCGGAGATTGCCGTCGGCCAGTCGCAGCTTTGCCAAGTGCTGTCTTGTGCTGCGGCACATGTTGCAATCGTCGTCCACGTGGCCCCGGCTGCATTGGACACATCAAAATCATAAGAAGCTTCCACAAAGTAGTCTCTCACATCATGCTGGCCTGTGGTGGCATCTTGCAGAAACTGCAAGCCTGACACGTGGGACAGCTTATACGGATCAAGCCCTAAGCCATGGACACTCCCAAGGTCGCACATCTGTCCACTTAGGCATGTCCTGTCTTGGCTGAGAGGCGCTGGGCCGAGTAGTGCAATCTCGCCAATCGTCACAAACTCCTCGCCCTGTCTGCACTGTCGACCAGCTGCGCACCAACAAAGTCGGTAGTACCCCGCTGCTGCTGTGATCGTGACTGCACCATAGCTCAGTCTGGCACCACTTGCCTCAAGACTGGAAACGACTCCAGCCTCAGGCCAGCCAGGAATCGGTGTGATATGAGCGCAAGTATCGAGAACCATCACGGTGTCCTGTGGTGTCGCTGTCGTGCCTGCGCCCAGGCTCAGATCTTCCAGGACACAGCGCTGGCCAGCCATGCATGTGCGCCGCTGCAACAATGCTGGTCCCATGAGCCTCACCTGACCAAAGTCAACAAGGTTCTGGGAGTGCAGCGTGCAGGACGTTCCTGCAAAATCGTGCGGTAACGGTTGGCACCAGCAGAGACGGTATGTTCCGGCTGCGGCCATGATTGGCTCTTGGAAGTTGAGCAGAAGTGTCGAAGGGCTCACTACTGAAATTCCCACGTTGGAATTTGGCCATCCCGCAGAAAGCATAGCGGCGCCGCAGGTGTCCAGAACTTGAAGGGTATCGTTCTCCGAAAGTTCTTGCCCATGGATGTGAAGCGAAGTGCAGCGCTCTCCACTTAGACATGTCCTCTCCTGGTTCAGTGGCGCTGGCCCAATGACAAGTAGATTTCCGGCATCGACTTTGAAATCCGTTGCCGTGGAACACATCGCTATGGATGAACACCAGCAGATGCGATACTGACCCCCGGCGAAGGATGAAAAGGATGCCTTTTCCATAACCCACTTTCCAGAGGTGCTTGAGTTGGACTCCGGCAAAAACAGACCGATCGAATCTGCGTTGACCGCACAAGTCTCCAGCAGCATGAGATGGTCGGCAGCCGATAGGTGCACACCTTGCAAGCCCTCAATGGCACAGGAGTGCCCGCTCACGCAGGTTCGACGCTGAGCCAGTGGAGCAGGCCCGATCAATGAGAATGAGCCCATGTCGACTGAGAAACTCTCAAGCACGCCGCAGTCAGCAGCACCACACCAGCAAAGCCGGAATTGGCCACCGGCACCTGTGAACTCCTGCATGCCCCAGTGAATGACCTCGTACTCGCTTGACTCATTCGTACGATTGATCTCATCTCCCGGCAGGCCGGCGAAGGCCGGCTGCAAAGGCAGACCCTGATCGGAGAGCTCGGGAGCTCCACAGGTGCTCAGCAGCATGATCTGCCCGTTTGCTTCGAAGTCTGGCTCCAACGAAAATGAGCATGTCAGACCACTGACGCAGGTTCGATCCAAGGCCAGCGAGGGAGGGCCAAGGACCAGAAGTGTCCCGATATCAACTTGAAAGCTCTCCCCCGCAGCGCAAGCAAAGCCTGCGGCGCACCAGCACAGACGGAAGCTGCCGGCAGCAGCTGAAATTATCTCGGTTCCCCAGGAGAAGAGTGCGCCAGATGCAGAAACATCGATTGCGCGTCCAGAACCAAAGCCAGCAACAGGGGATGCTTCGCCGCATGTGTCCAACACCCACAGGATGTCTCCCAGACTGAAGCCATGCGCAGCCTGGAAGAGGTCATTGCCAGTGTATCGGATAACACAAGCTCGACCCGAAACACAGGTTTTCGCAACTCCAAGGAGGCTGGGTCCAAGCAAATGCAGAGTGCCGGCATCGACGAAGTGCGCTTGGGAACCCTCCGACATGCAGTCAAAGGCTGCGCACCAGCAAAGGCGGTAGTAACCACCAGCAGCCGACACGATGAGAGATGACTTCCAAGAAGCTTCAGCTATTGTTGTTGCTGCTACCAGCTGACCCGCATGAGGGAACTTCGGTATAACAGGAAGCATCTCGCCCGGCTCTGAACATGTCTCCAGCACAAGCAGACTATCGTGCACCCCCAAGTCTCTGCCCAAAAGAGCGTGAATCTCGCATATCTGACCAGCCATACAGGTGCGATGCTGATTTGCAGCAGGGCCTCGCACGACCAGCTCGCCAACATCGACACCTGAAGTACAGAGGAAGTTGGCAGCGCACCAGCATAGCCTGTACTGTCCACCCCTCAACGCGAGGACTTGCGAGCTGCCGTTACTGAATGAAACAGCAGTTCGGCTCATGTCCGTGGTGTTGACTGGCAAGAACTGCAGCTGCCCGCCCCAGACCGTGGAGCCACAGGTGTCCTGCAGGAGAAGCCGATCTCCATCCGACAGCCCTACACCTGAAAGCCCATCCACAACACATGTGCTTCCGTCGGAGCAGGTGCGGCTAGTGCCAAGGGGCAGCGGACCAACGAGGGTGAAAGGACCGATGTCGACACCAAATTCTGAGGGAGTCCTGCACATTTGGCCGCCGGCGCACCAGGACATTCGGAAAGTCCCACCCGCAGTAGTCAGGACGAGATCACCCCAAGCAACTATGGCCGTCTGGCTTCCGGAACTGGGAAGGGATGTGTTTCCGAGCTGGAGCAGCGAAGGCAAAGGCAAGTTTTGCGACATGCTTGTCTGTTGAAGCGTCAGCACCACATAGTCCGAAGCTTCATCGGACACTAGTGAACAAATTGAATACAGCTGGCAGGACCCAACACCACGTGTGTCCGGAGGGATGCTGACGTTGCTTTGCGAGTCTTTGAACATCGCAGCAACACATGACGCGTTGCTGGACAAATCGACATGTGCATTGCAAAGCGCCCGGCATTCGGAGGCGCTTGAAGTGGATGTCTCCACGATAACCATAAAGTCTTGCAAAGGCACAGTGCCGACGATTGAAGCCCTTCCGCAGTGTCCCCTGGTGGTCTGTACCTTTGGAATAGAACTGTCCACGCCGCAAGTGTCCAGCAACAGCAGGCTATCTTGCCCTGAACCGTGCCATACTTGTATTGGAAATTCGCACGTCTGGCCGCTCACACACGTTCGTTCCTGTTGAAGAGGGAAAGGTCCGATCACGTCCAGCTTGCCGAAGTTAACTACATATTCTGCAGCAGAAACACAGGGCGGGGAACTGCCTGCAGCCAAGGACGAGCACCAGCAGAGCCGGTACTGCCCACCTGCCACCTTCAAGATGGGCAAATTAGTCGCGTTGGCTGGCACATCGTTGCGGGTAGACGTGGCACCGAGGGATTTGAAGAACAGCCCATCCCATCCCACTGACGCAAGGAGCGGGGATGCGAAGCTGGTACCTCCGCAGGTGTCATGGATCATGACCATATCGCTGGATGACAGAAGGAGTCCGCCCAGGCCGTGCAGACCGCATGGCTGTCCAGAAACACACGTAAAGTCCTGATGCAAAGGAGACGGGCCAATGAGGATCAGCGCACCTACATCTACCGTGAAGTGATTTGGGCGTTCGCACGCCGGTACCGCCTGGTCTTGCCAAGGACGGGTGGTGCACCAGCACATGCGGTAGAAACCACCTGCAGCCGTGATTGAAGAGAATGCCGCAGCAGATCCAAGGGAAAGAAGAGGCAGCGCGACAGAAGTTGACCAGCGAGGTACAAGACCTGTGGAGGTGCTGCAGGTGTCCAGGACCATCATGTGGTCGGCATCATCAAGGCCGTAGCCGGCAATATCGCCAAAACGACAAGGATAACCGCTGACACAAGTTCTCTCTTGGCTGCGAGGGCCAATTATGCTAAGCCCTCCGAGATCCACGTTGAATTCCTGTGAGGCCGAGCAAGATTTCACTGCACGGGAGCACCAACAAAGACGATACTTTCCGGCTGGCAACGTGCCGAAGTCCACCCTGACTGTCCCAAAGACAGCATCGTACGACTGACAAGTGTCGTGACAGTCCGGGGTTCCGTCCCCGTCTTGGTCCAGGTCTGGTGTCCCACAGCCGCAAGCACCAGGAAACACCTTGAAGGGATCACTGGGGCACAGGTCCAGGCAATTTGGAGTTCCATCACTGTCACTGTCCTCATCCTTCACCCCACAGCCACACATGCCCGCTGCAGTCTTGTTGAAATCCAGCGGGCACTCGTCAATGAAATTCGGCACACCATCATTGTCGAAGTCTTCGGCCGCGGCAGGACAGCCAGCAGCCCCGCCAGCGTTGTCAGGAAGATTGGGACACTGATCACTGCAATCAAGAGTCCCGTCTGCATCTGAATCCACATCCATGGTGGCACAACCACAAACGCCCGGCAAGCTCTTCACAGGATCATGGGGACACCTGTCGCGACAGTCGGGAATTCCATCCGCATCGCTGTCTTCGTCTGCGTGGCCACAGCCGCAATTTCCCACTGCAACTTTGTTTGGATCTAGTGGGCACTCATCTGTGCAGTCAATGACACCGTCACCATCTGTGTCATTCATGGACTCAGCACACCGGCACGGGTTTGCATAGCCACCATGCCCAACGACATTCTGAGATGTGTAAATCCAAGCGAGTGTGCTTCCACAACTATCTAGGACCGCATAGGTATCACCCTCGGTGAGGAAATGTCCCACGATGTCATCCAAAGTGCAGGGATGTCCTGCCACGCATGTCCTGTCCTGTCCCGACTGCCACCCATCTTGCGCCGATAGAACCACGGTCTCGGCCGAGCGTGCAACAATGCTGCAATGGCTCCATAGACTGCAGAAGCCTGACTGCATAGCGTACTCTGCAGCAGTGCACATGGGTCCAGTCGTGTTTGAGGCATGAGAAGCACAGCGCAACCAACATGCAGTGATATCCGAAACATATGCAAAAGCAAGCATGGATGAATTTGCGCCGGGATCGCAATATCCTGGCTTTCGTCTGATATCCGATGCTATGCTTGAAGGCCCAACCATGTCGAGCTGGCCGATGTCCACCCTAAAATCGGATGCGCTATTGCAATCATAACCGGAACTGCACCAGCACAGTCGATATGTCCCGCCGGAGGCAGAATAAACCGTCACATTAACTGGCGAAGCTGGGCCAGTGCCATTGGCCTGCAAGCTCGGCATGGGGACTGTTCCCTGGCTGGGACCTTGCAAGCCACATGTTTCCAAAAGCAGGAGCCGGTCGTCAACTTGCAAGTCTTGCCCCGGGAGGCCTTGAACCGAACAGGCATTCCCAGACACACAAATGCGCAGCTTCGCAGTGCCAAGCTGGATGTCTGTGCTGGGGCCAACGAGCGTCACTGAGCCAGCGCTGACCCGGAATGATTCTGCCAGGTCGCAACGGAAGGTAGATGCAGCACACCAGCAGAGCTGGTATGTCCCGCCGGCAGAAGTTACGAACTCCAGGATGCTACCTGCAACGAAGCCTGCCACAGCTGAGGAGTTCGGCAGAAGTTGAGATTGCATCGCAGGGAAGCCCAAGACCGGAGAAGGCGTTCCACATGTGTCCAAAACCAGAAAGCGATCGTCTGCCTGGAGATGATAACCGGGCAAAGCTTTCATGAAACATGTCTGGCCACTGATGCATGTCCTGTCCTGGGGAATTGGGCCGATCAGTAGTAGGCCACCTACATCGACCCCGAAATTCTGGGCCACGTCGCACTCGGCATATCGTGAGCACCAGCAAAGCCGATACTGTCCACCAACTGCTGTGTGCGCAGATTCCCCCCAGCTGATCAGCATGGAAGCATTCTGAAAGGATGCCCTCCCTTGCCCAGCCAATCTTGAGGGTGCTTGGACCCCGCATGTCTCAAGAATCCAGAAAGAATCATCTGGCGACAAAAGGTGCCCTGCAATGCGTTCAACGGCACAGACTTGTCCTGTCACGCATGTCCGGTCCTGCTCGAAGAGTGGAGCTGGACCCACGTGGGAGAACACCCCGAAGTCCACCTGGAAGTCGCTGTGTAGGCTGCACGAAAATCCTGTTGCACACCAGCAAAGGCGATAGGAGCCTCCTGCAAAGCTCTGCGTGATAGTTGCACTAATAGCATCCAGATTAGTCTGGAGGCTCGCATTAAATGTGGGGGCACTCAAGGCCTCACTTGTGATACCACACGTATCCAAGACTCGAATCAGATCCTCTTGCTGGACGCCCAGCCCCTGCACACCTTCAACTCGACAAGTCAGGCCAGCGATACAAGTCATCTGTTGAGACAAGGGGAAAGGCCCAATCAGCATCAGTTCGCCGACGTCCGTTTGAAAGTCTGGCACGAGGCTGCAACTGCCACTTGTTGCACACCAGCAGAGTCGATAGAATCCGCCTGCCGACGTCAACTGGCCGGCAAGCCAACCTATCGAGCGCCCTGCATCCAACGCTACTTGGGGAGAAAGAAACTCAGAGCTGCCTCGTGATGAGTTGCTTGCAGGTGCAAAGACCCCGCACGTCTCCAGAATCAGCATTGGGGTTGCCGAGAAGTTGGCCACATAAGGATGATGGGGAATCATGGAACTGCTGGTATCAATCAACCGGCGAATGAAGCAATTTTGACCGCTGACGCAAGTTCGGCTGCTGCGTATATCTTCAACACCCAGTAGCCTCAGGGAGCCAACATCTACGACAAAGTCTGCACGAGAACCACAGTTCGCTGTGGAGTCGCACCAGCAAAGGCGGTAGCTTCCTCCTGCAGCAGAGACGGGCACCTGGCCGAAGCTGGCTCGAACTCCTTGGAAAGCGAAATCGGCGCTTTTCGGACAGAGGTCGATACAATCTGGCACGGAGTCGCCATCCTCATCGGCCTCAGAGTTGCCGCATCCGCAGATGCCAGGGAAGGCTTTGTTGGGATCGTTGGGACACAAATCCAGACAATCCGGTACGCCATCCAGGTCGCTGTCTACATCTGACACATGGCATCCACAGATTCCTGCCAGGGTTTTGCTGGCATCCATCGGGCACTGGTCCAAACAGTCAAGTACTCCATCTGCGTCCGAGTCGGCTGCGGTACAACAAGTGCCACCAACAAAGTCTGGCCCAGCACACTGGTCGTTGCAGTCTGGCACGCCGTCGCCATCACTGTCCAAATCGAGAACGCCGCAGCCACAGATACCTGTCCCGGTCTTGCCTGGGTCGTGCGGGCACTGGTCAAGACAGTCCGATGTTCCATCACCATCGGAGTCAATGTCGGGTGTGCCACAACCGCACCAGCCCGGATGTTTCTTCAAATCCATGGGACAAAAATCGCCACAGGTCGCACACAGAGACTCGTTGGTGCCGGGTGGATAAGCACTGCAAAGTGGTGATGTGCATCCACACTGTCCAGAGATGTGGAGAACGCTTCCCTCGTGTGGAAATCGACTTGCAACATCTTGCACCCCACAGGTGTGCAAGACTAGGAAATGGTCATAGATGGACAAGTGGTTGCCGGCGATGTCATCCAAAAGGCACGTCATGCCGCTGATGCAAGTCCAAGCTTGACCGAGGGTTGGCCCGACCAGGGTCAAAGTGCCAGTGTCTACCTTGAAATCGGAGCCATCTTCACAGGAGGATGCATTGGTTTCATCCAATAGCCCGCACCAGCAGATCCTGTAGAGGCCCCCTGCTGCCATCAACGTGGTCTGCCTGTTCGAGGCAAGGCTCAGCTCGATGCCGGGGCCCATCCCGCTTGGAAGGCCGGCTGTCCCACAGGTATCGAGAATCAGCAGTCGTCCGCTGTTCGCGGTGTGCTGAAAGTGGCTGAAATCGCATGTCACGCCAGCAATGCAAGTGAAGTCTTGCCGCAGAGGCATCGGCCCGAGCACGCTCAACTGGCCAATTCGAGTGCCAAAATGCCGAAGGTTCTGGCAAGACCGGGTCTGATTTGCGCTGTCACTCTCTGCACACCAGCACAAGCTGTAGAGTCCAGCAGGCACCAGGAGTGGTGTAGCTGCGAGGCTTTGCACTGTGGCTGACACTGGCCAGCTGCTGACCGGCAGACCTGATGTTGTCAAGCCAGTCGCTGAGCAAGTATCTAGCACCATGATGCGAGCTGCTAGATTCTCCATTCCAAGGCCTTCAAACCTTTCCACGATGCATCGATGTCCACTGATGCAAGTCCTGTGCTGCTGCAAGGGTACAGGGCCTCGAAGGTACAGCTGTCCGAAATCCACCCGGAAGTCTTCCTCAAAGTCGCATGTCAGCATTTTTGAGCACCAGCAAAGCCGGAAGAGCCCTGCCCGCAAGGGAGCAAACCTAAGCTGACTGCCTTGTGAAGTGCTCGAAGCGTTTCCTGTAAAGGGCATGGCACTTGGCACCGCTAAGCCGCAAGTCTCCAAGATCAGAATTTGGGAATCCAAGCCGCCAAATTGCAACATGGTGATCGGGCATGTAACTCCAAAAACACATGTCTGGTCTTGCTGAAGAGGCGCTGGACCCAGCAAGTCCAATGCCCCGACCTCGACACGGAAATTTTCAGGCACGTCGCAGGAACCAAGCGTAGCTTCCGGTGAGCACCAACAAAGACGGTACGTACCGCCACTCAACGTGCTGATGCGCTTGCTGGACACCCGTCGAGAAACTGCAATAGTCAGGTTGGACACTGCTTCTTCCGACAAGAAGTGCTGGGTGGAAGCAGACATTCCACATGTGTCGGATAGAAGCAGGCCGCCGCCACCGGCAAAGGTGCGTTGCCACTCAGCAACCTGGAAGCTCTTCACCACACAAGCCTGGCCACTGACACAAGTGCTGGCCACAGAGCTGATTGGTGCGAGGACATTCAAGGCCCCGAAGTCGAGGCCAGGCAAACTGCTGTCGGCACAGCTTGCACCCTGGCGTCCCTGGCTCGTCAGACTGCCAGAGCACCAGCACAGTCTGTACTGGCCTGCTGGCACATTGAGGAACAGCGCCTGCCATGACATGTTGGTGTCGCTGCTCAAAGTGGCCCACACCACCCCACCTGATTGCTGCACCAAGTCCCAGGACTCTAAGCCTGTTGGAGGTGACAACATCTCTCCACCACAGCTTTCCAAGATCATCACCCTATCGCTTGCAGACATGAGCCAGCCCGCAATGCCATCCAACAAGCAGGTCTGTCCACTGATGCACGTGCGATCTTGCGCGTGAGGACTCGGTCCAAC
This sequence comes from Symbiodinium sp. CCMP2592, assembly GCA_905221615.1. Taxonomy (NCBI): domain Eukaryota; class Dinophyceae; order Suessiales; family Symbiodiniaceae; genus Symbiodinium; species Symbiodinium sp. CCMP2592. Next base: position 914,774 of record CAJNDT010001291.1, read on the forward strand.
AACGTGTAGGACACCCAGATCAAAACGGAAGTCTTCTGACTTGCTGCAGATGGCGTTTGCTGCGCACCAGCAGAGTCTGTATTGACCACCCAACACTTGCAAGGGGAACGGCCAGGTGACTGACACCGCTGCCATGTTGCTTGAGCTAATGCTCAATGTCATTTGCGTTTCATTCGAGCTCGGATTGAAGCTGCCAGGCGTGCTTGAGGATGCGCATGTGTCAAGCACCAACATGCTGTCAAACTGTGACAGTCCTACTCCATGAATGCCCAGAATCTTGCAGGACTGGCCGGCAACACAGGTTCGTGAAATGTCGGTGTCAGATGGGCCAAGCAGGTTAAAGCTTCCAAAGTCCACACGGTAGTTTTCTGGGTAGGCACAAACACCATCACCTGAAACATTGGACTGGTTGTCGACCAAGAAGGATGTATTGTGCCATGACATGCTGTCAGACTCGTTGAGCCTGGTTGAAGAATCGCCACACCAGCAGAGTCTGTATCCGCCACCTACAGCAGAGATGGTGGCATCATCCCAGAAGAGGGAGGCGCTGCGATCAAAGCCTGCAAAAAGTGCAGAGATGCCTCCGCCGCCCCATCGCTGCACAGTCGACGCTGTACCGCAGGTGTTGAGGATCGCGACCCTGTCCGAGGACTTTGTCCAGTCGAAACCTGTCAAGCCATTTATGCTGCAGCTCTGCCCCGAGATGCATGTGACTTCTTGGTTGTGAGGGGCTGGACCACGCAAAAACAGCGTGCCAAAATCAACTGCATGGTCCAGCGAAAGTGCTGTCGCGGAAGCATTCGCATGCGACATCCCAGCACTCCAGCAGAGTCTGTACGTACCACCGGTCGAACTGACTGGCACGGTCCATGCAGCTTGTGATCCGCGAGTCCAGTACACGTCTGCTTGGCCGGACAGTGGAAATCGGGGTACAAGTGCTTCATGTCCACAAGTTTGCAAGGCCATGATGCTGTCAGAATCCGACAGACCAACCCCAGCTATATTCTCGATCTGGCATGTATGACCTGAAGTGCAAGTCCAATGCTGTGCTAAAGGCGATGGGCCGAGCACAGTCAGTAGCCCCACATCCGTCAAGAAGGCATCACGAGTGGCAGGATTGCACCCAAACGTGCTCTCCAGCGTGGTGTTGGTGAACACGAAGCTGTCATTGCCTGGTGTTGTGACCGAGCACCAACACAAACGATACTGGCCACCCATTGATTCCAGGGACCGGTAAGCAACTCTGACGACGGCTCCACTTGCCTGCACTGGGGCGGCTGCTGCTGTGCCTTCCACCCACTCTTGGCCACATGTCTCCATAACGAAAAGACGGTCTGATTCCAGCGCCGTGCCGTCAAAGCCTTCTAAGACGCATTCCATACCACTGAAGCAAGTCTGTCCGTGATCAAGGGGCACTGGTCCGAGCACATGAAGTTCTCCAACATCAAGGTGGAAGCAGTCCAGCACCACCGATTGATTGCCCGTATGGTTGGAGGCCAAGGAATATGTCACGTTGCCGACGTCCTGCAAACCAACCATCGGGCACCAGCACAGGCGGAAAAGCCCGGATGCAGTCAGCAACCCAAAATCTGCCACTGAGCCACTCGAACCCAACGTACTGGAAGCAGCAAGCCGTGGCTTTCCGGCACCAGCTGTCAAGACCCCCACTTGGGCGCATGTGTCCAGAACCGCAAGCATGCTGTCCTGCGAGACGAAGCTTCCAGTCAAGCCCTCCAGTCGACAGCTGCGCCCACTTACACATGTCCTAGACTGCCCAGTGTGTGGACCGATCAGTGTCAGCTCGCCGATCGGAATGCGAAAGTGCTCTGCTGTATCACAGTTCTGGTAGGCGGCGCACCAGCAAATCTTGTACAAGCCCCCTGAAGCCGAGATCGGCGCGCTGCTCCACACTACGATTGCCCCGCTGCCTGACACACCTTTGACCATGCCTGCCTCTGGCAACTTGGCTGTTACTCCAGCGCTCCCACAAGTGTCCAGAATGAGTGCCCGGTCGCCAGAACGGAAATCAAAGGTCACCCACCACATGTTGTGCCAACGAGGGAAGCCAACACTTTCCCACCTGGAGGTGAGCAGCTCGCTGTTCTGGTCGATGAGCTTGTCAGGGCCGAGTGCTTGTGGGTTGGAGCCAGATGTTTTCCATGAGACGCCGGACGCAGAGAATACCCAATCCGACGGAATGCGCTCCACCCAGACCATCTGGCTCAGCCATTGCACTTCTCGAGGCTTCGGCTGCCAACCGGAGGCAGTTTCAAGCACCAAAAGCCTGAAAAAGGGAGCCGTCGTCTCATTGAAGAAGACTTCCTGCCAATCCGAGGTCCCAGTCTCCAGATCGAAGAGACTCAAATCCACAAAGGGCCCTACCGATGTGGCAAAGCTCACTTGAACTTTGGCCCGCGTAATATCAAACAGGACAGATCCATCCTGCTTCAGACGAAGCCCAGATACATCCGGCAAGCGGTCTTGGTTGAGATGAAGACCTGCGCAAGCTGTGTCTAGATGTCTGCATATCCAAGCACGGAGGAAGCGGACCGACAGAAAGAAAAAACACATGCCGATTGAGATGCAGATGCTAGCATCTGCTACCTGCGTGAAATCTCGATATATTGACACATGTATGTAGATGTACATACACGTATGCACACACATTCCAATATGGACCACTACATGCACAAGCACATCTATTTTCGCATATCTCCTTCTGCCCGAGTAACTGTGAGATTATTGATGTATCTACCCTATATCTACGTGTCTATCTGTACATCCATCTATCCATCTAGCCTAACATCTATCCAATATAATGTAATCCAACCTCATCCAATCCATTCTCGTCTGGTCTAGTCCAGTCGAGTCCACTGTAATCTAAGCGAACCTAACCTGACCTATCCATCACAGACTCGTACTTGCATTACCGCAATATACAATTATATACATGCAATGATTTCGAGAGATCGAAGTACATGTGCACGCACTCACACACCAGAAGCACCCTCTGTCGATTTTCCTGGGTGTAATGGGTGAGAGAGAAAGAAAGAGAAAGAAAAAGCCAGAGAACAGAGAGAGAGAGAGAGAGAGAAAGCCCTACCTACCTACCTACATACATACATACTTACGTCCTCCCGTACTCGCGTACTTACGTACTGACGTACCTACGTACTTATGTACCTACGTACCCACGGACTTACGTACTTATGTACTTACGTACTTACGTGCATACGTACGTACTTACTTGCATTCAGGTGACATTCCTTTAGATGCATGTTCATCTACATGGGTAATAATAGGTGCCGAATTATAATAGGGACCCAAAAAGGGACCATAATTTTGACAGCCACCCACATGTACATCTATGCCTCAGGCACGTGCCGAGGCCCCACAGTTCAGGGTTTCGAAAGACATCGGAGAGCATTCGCCACCGAATCGACAGAAGTCGATGCTCTGACGCGACGAATTGCGTAAAGCAGCATTCCAGAATGCCAACTTCGGGAATGCACCTACTTCAGAAATACAGGACTCCTGGGTTTTGGACCAAGGCTTCCCGCGTGACTCTAACGATCCACCGATCGACACATTCACCGGAAGCAGCATATGATATGTGGATGTATGCACGCATTCCGCACTGACACACACGATATGCATGCGCTCAACATTACTTCCATCGCTTGTAGATCTTGCCTGTTCGACAGGCCTGCAGCACGTTTGGCTGAGTAAATGCATGAAGGCGTACGCATACATACATACATACATACGTTCACGCATCGGACGGACAGACATAGAAACACAAGCACAGAGACGGAGGCAGACAGACAAACACACAACCAGAAATGATGCATTGCACAGGCATGTGTCAATACATGTCTTTTTGCCGTTCGTTCAGACCAGATGCATGCTCAGTCATACGACCTGCAGGCACGATCTATCTGTCTATTATCTGTCTATCTACCTGCCTACCTCGCTCGACCGTAGCTGAAGCACCCTCCCCAACGATAACCCCCCCTCACTTCTGCATCCGCTCTGCTCTTTCACGTTACAGAAGCAAGTCGATGAGTTCCGTCACAGTGCTGGTCTCCGCCAAGCCGAGGCGGGAGGCGTAGCGTTAAAATTAGTTATAGTATTTTGTCTTAAACTATATTGCGTTATCTGATACTATCACTATACAATATTGAAATGTATTGATAATGTATTGTAATATACGATAACATGTTATTTTAGCTTATATCATATTACGTTTCATTGCTGTGTATTATATTATCATATTACATTGTACTATATTAAAGATAGTTAACTAGCTAAACAATGAAGTAGTCACATGGTTAATTAATCAACTAGCCAATGGCTTGATTCAGAAATCTGTATTTAATTGCATAATGTAACGTAGCCCGCGCACACTCACAAGCAATGAGACGCTAGTAGAAGATATGCATCGCACAGTCTGTTATGCAAGTATCTGGGTCGGACGCGCACTGAGGACGGGGAAAGGTGGGCGAACCTCAACAGTCTCGACAGCTGAATGCCCTGCCTTGAATGCCATCGATCTGGCAAGTCAGCCCACTCACGCAAGTGCGGTGTTGCTCCAAAGGTCGAGGCCCCACGATCTCAATGGAGCCGAAATCTGTCTGAAAGTGTGCAGAGTCATAGCAACCCTCGGTGCTGTTCTCGAAAGGGTCCAATCCAGCACACCAGCAAAGGCGATAGGTGCCTCCAGCGAGCCTTAGAGCCTCTGTGTTGTACATCGCCATGTCAGAGACGTTTTGCTGCCCAGCAAGAGCTTGCGCTGGTCCGAAGTAGGTGCCCGGAAGCTGCATACCCAGCCCACAAGTTTCCAGGAGAAGCACTCTGGAACTCAGCATTCCCGTCACACCCCCCACCTCCACCTTGCAGGACTGGCCACTGATGCATGTCTGCCGCTGCTCCCAGGGGGCCGGACCGATGACTTGAAGAGTCCCGGCATCTGTCTGAAACTGCTCCCATTGCTTGCAGTCCTCCGTGGCATTGATGGAAAAATTCCCCATGCCTTCCTCGCTGGGCATACACCAGCACAGTCGGTATTGGCCACCTGGTGCCGTCAGCATGCTCCGCCCCCAGCGAACGACCTCGATTCCGTTGTTGACGCTCCTTGCTTGGGCTGTGCCACATGTTGCCAGAATTGCAAAGTAAGATGTCGAATCCATGAAGTGGCCCGTCAGGCCAACGCTTAGGCATGTCGTCCCACTAATGCATGTGCGGTGCTGCGACAATGGAGAGGGGCCTATTACATCCAAAGTTCCCACGTCCAGGCGAAAGTCCTCGAGAGCGCAAGGGAATGAGGCTGAACACCAACACAGCTTATACTGCCCGCCCGCACTGGACATCCTGATTCCACCCCAACTCACGCTGCCAGAACTGACGCTGAGAGTGTAGCCAGTGACAGGCAGGCCGGATAACACCGAAGTGCTTCCACAACTGCTGGATACTTGCCAAGCATCGCCTACCTGCAACCCTTCACCTTCGATCCCGTCGAAGCTGCAGAGCCTCCCACTGATGCAGGTACGTGCATATTGCAACGGAGCTGGGCCGATCAGCGACAAACTGCCAACATCGACACTGTAGCGCAGAACCGAGTTACAAATGCCATCACCACACCAGCAAATTCGAAACTTGCCACCTGTGCCAAGGACGACACCATCTCCCCAGTACGCAGATGTGCCGCTTGCCGCAACTGTTGAGGCCACCGCAGCGGCCGGCCAACCACTTACGACTGCATCTGGGAGTGCACAAGTTTCCATTACCATGAAACTGTCTGCATTTGTAGCTGACTCCAGCTCCAAGCCGTGGATGAAGCATGTCTGCCCAGACACACAGGTGCGGTGCTGCTCAAACCAGGGCCCAACGAAGGAAATAGAGCCCACATCTACTCTGTGCTGTTCTGCTGAAGGACAAGAGAAGCCAGACGCACACCAGCACAACCGATACCTGCAGGAATCGGACATGGACAAGAAAAGACAAAGACCTACCGTCGTGCATGTTTGCAAACGTGTTCTCAGTCCCACAGTAACAGAATGACTTCTAACCATGTGTTTAAGCCTGCCTTCCACCAGCAGGTCTGACGGAACTCCACGTGACTCGCAAACTCTGCTCACCGGCAGGCCGTCGATCCTCAGCAATTCTATTCGTTGCAATGCCGTGACAACGCATGAGCCCCAAACTCAGAATGGGCAATAGCATCTGCAGCCTCCGTGAGTCTGAGGTCCGGTCCGTGTTGTTCGTGCCGTTGATGGTCATCACGGTAGTACCAGTCGCCACAACTGTGCTGTGTGGTACACCGCTCACAAGCGAGGTCGACCCACAGGTGTCCAAGACCATGAAGGTGTCACGCGCAGACAAGCCTAGCCCCGTGATGCCCTCGATGCTGCAAGAGAGGCCACTCACACAAGTTCGATCTTGGGCCGCCTCGGAATGGAGAAACAGAACCTCAGAGTTGGAACCGTCTGTAGAGACAAAATCTTCACATGTCCGGAGAAGGGCACAGCTCGAGGAGTTGCCGAAGCTGTGGAACTGGGCTGCAGTCACTGTGGAAGGAGCATACCTTCCAAGCTCAAAGCACTGTGCCTTGGTAGCCTCGCCATGAAGGCTAATCTGCTGACTGACTGCACAGCTGCCACGCAGCCATCTGTCGTACACGTTGAAGTTGGCGGTGGGTCCGACTACATGCAATGCTCCGACATCAATCAAAAAGTGCTGCCCGCCCTCTGCGCAGTGGTCACCTGCCGGGCACCAGCACAGCCTGTGGAGGCCTCCACCACTTGTAAACGGAGTGGGTCCCCAGGAGACACGGTACGAATCAGACAGCGAATAGTTGTAAGCTCCTTGCTCCAAGCTCGCAGAGTCAGTACCATTTGGGTAGATTTCCCCTAGAAGTGGAATGCCTGCTGGCAGAAACGAAGTCCCACAGGTCTCGAGAATCATGAAGGCATCACCCTCATGTAGATGGGTTCCACGAATGCTGTTTAAGGAACAGGTCTGGCCAGCAACGCACGTGCGATCTTGGTGTGGATGCGGACCTCGCAACAAGAGCTGGCCACTCGGGACGACGAACCTCTCAGCAGCAGTGCACGCGTACACATCCAGGGCAGAACACCAACATAGCTGGTACGTTCCCGCCGGGGCAGTCACAGCTTGGCTCCAGGTGACACCGATGACAGATTCAGTAGTGCGGCAGCCCTTGGTGCCGGGCATGACGGAGCACGACATGCTTCCGTTGCTGCTGAAGGACAGATTCTCATTATGTTGTGCCCAGCTCCAATCGCCCGAGATCCAGGACTGGTTGCCCTCAGCCGTCCATGACGGAACTGTTAATCCGGCCCCAAATCCAACGGGCGATGCTGTCCCACATGTCTCCAGCACCAGGAAGACGTCCTCCGCAACGAGCCCCTGGCCTTGGATGCCATCGAATGTGCAAACCTGCCCACTGACGCAGGTGAATGCTTGACCGGCCTCCGGGCCCAGAATTGTGAGAGCTCCGAAAGGCACTGAGAAGTCCAAGCTGGACCGGCAATGTGATGACTGGTTACTTTCATTTGCACCTTCGCTGCCGGAAGTGCACCAACAGAGTTGATACGTTCCACCCTGCACAGTCAGCACTTCCCACCGCATCTGTCCGCTGTAGTCGCTTGCTGCCACCGGAGCGTTTGATGGGAACGCTCGGGCACTGCCGCAGGTGTCTAAGATCATAGCGAGCCCAAGAAGTTGTCCTTCCAGGCCGTCAATGATGCATGACAGGCCAGCAACGCAGGTTCGCTTCTGTACGGAAGCTGCTGAATACCATGGGCCCTGCAAAGTGATGGTGCCTATGTCCACGATGTACTCATAGCTATTCGAACAAGCTTGCGTGACACTGCACCAGCACAACCTGTACTCTCCGCCAGGAAGGCTGCTGGGCAGATCATCCCAAGAGAAAACGGCACCACTTGCCTTTGCTGGGCCTGCGAGCCACGAGTTTGCAGAGTCGGCATAAAGGAAACCACTGGGACCCTTTGATGCCGTACCACATGTATCCAGAATCCAGAGCTTGTCTCCATCAGCCAAGTCCTGGCCAAGCACACCATCCACGACGCACCTCCTTCCTGCAACACAAGTTCGATCCTGTTGAAGAGGCGTTGGACCCACGAGGACAATACCCCCAGCATCGGTTCGGAAGGACTCAGACATGCTGCATGTGCTAAGGCCACTACACCAGCAAAGCCGGTATGTGCCTCCGGCAGCACTCAAGGGGCTTCCAAGAAGGACGGTACTGTTGGAAGCCAAGACAGAGACTGTCAAACTAGCGTCGTCGACCCTTGCAATCAAGGCATCAGTCAGACCACATGTGTCCATGAGCATGTAGCTGTCAGTGTCCAACAACCCATGCCCAAGCAGGCCCTTGATCACGCAGGTTTGGCCGCTGACGCAGGTGCGAGACTGCTTGATGTCAGGTCTGGCTTTGTCCGGGAAAAGGAGTAGCGTGTCCTCGCTAGAGTCTGCCAGGACCGTGCATTCCAGCATAATGCTGCAGAGGCCGACATCCGAACCACGATCTGCAAACAGTGCAACGATGCAGGTGTCTGGGTATTGGGCATGACAGGCGGCACGGCAAGCATCCATGGTGAGGTTCTGGTATGTAGACCCTGCCCGAGGAGCAGGTTGCAGCGGCCTCTTGCCACAGTGACCCCGTTGCGTTGGAGCCCAGTGACCCAACCCGTTCGGTCCGAGCACCTCCAGCTTGCCGGCATCGACCTGCTCTGAAAGGCAGCTACTCAAGCTTGAGTTCTCGCCAGTCCAGCCACACCAACACAAGCGGTATGCGCCACCTGCATTTGTAAGGCTGGTGTGCCATGTAACCACCATGCTGGAAGGGCTTGTCAAGTTGTCTGCCTGGAACTGTTGGACAGATGCCACTGTGGGAAAGCCGGCCACAGGAGCAATGCTACCACATGTTTCCAACACGAACCAGCTGTCTCTTTCTGACAGGTGCAAGCCCTGCATGCTTTCTATTCGGCATGTTTGCCCGCTGACGCAGGTGCGATCCTGGGCCACAGGATGCGGGCCTATGATCTGCATATGGCCGAAAGAGACTGTGAAATCTCTGGCGTTCTGACAGGGCTGCACAGTTTCGTTCCATGTCAGGCTTGGCAAACTTCCTGTGCCGTTGGAAGAATTGGCTGATTCCGGGACTTGAGGGCACCAACACAAGTTGTATTGCCCGCCCTGCATGGTAAGCCTGGCGATGCTGACAGCATCCAACTTCAGCTCTACACTCAACTGCGCATCCCCTTCGGAACCACAAGTGTCCAGAATCATTATCGAATCCTGGCTGAGCCCCACACCGGTTATGGCATCTATGCTGCAGGAATGCCCACTGACACACGTGAAGGCCTGCTGCAAGGGTGCTGGCCCTAAGACCGTGAGCGCACCGATGTCTACACGGAAATCTGTGTGTAATACGCAAGACGAGTTCGACTCAAAGCTGGAATTTCTCCCTGCACCCGAACACCAGCACAAGCGGTAGCTGCCGGCGACAGCTACACTGCTACCATCCATCCACTGCCAAAGACCTCGCACAGGCGAAAGAGCTACAGCCAGTCTTGCTTCGGAGCCATCGGAAACCACTGGAGCCTCCGCCTGGCCACAAGTTTCGAGCACCGCCAATGCATCCCCTTCGGTGAGCCCCATGCCGGTGGTGCCATCGATGACACAAGGCCAACCACTCACACACGTTCTGTCCTGTTCTAGAGGTGATGCACCAATGACGAACAAAGTCCCTACATCTGCTGTATAGTCCATGACTGATGCACAGGGGTCTGATACATTGAAAGGCTCTGGTGCACACCAGCACAGACGATACGAACCCCCTGCGGCTGTCAAGGGAACCACTCCCCAACTAACCGTAGTACCACCTGTGGCAACATCAACTGCATGCCCACTTCGTGTGAATCGCTGGGTAATACTGGGAATGCCACAAGTAGCCAGGAGCAGATAAGAATCGTTGTTGCTCAGGCCCAGCCCAAGTACAGAGTCGACAATACAACGCTGGCCACTGATGCACGTGAAGGTCTGATCTGCCGAAGGGCCAATGAGGTGCAAGCTCCCGACATCTACCCTCTGCGCTGGCTGGAGGCATGGACTCCGGCTGAAGAAACTGACATTGAAAGGAGAACTGGCATTGGTGGCAAGCATGGCCCACTCGGATGTCGTCAGGGTCTGATTTTCCACAGAGCGCTCCCTGGGCACGCCATCTGCACACCAACATAACCGGTACTCACCGCCTGGCAAGGTCAGTTTCATGTCCCACAACACTGAACTTCCGTGGGAGCCATTGACGGGCAAAGCGCTAGTCGCCGTCCCTCTTCCCGTCACGGCACATGTCTCCAGAATAAGGAACTCAGCGCTCGTTGACAACACACCTTGTATGTGAGACACTCTGCACCGTTGTCCCCGGATGCAGGTGAAGGACTGGTCAGGTGAGCTAGGACCTTGCACCACCATCTCACCCAGGTCAACGCTGAACTCCTTGAAAGAGCTGCATGGAAAACCTCGGCCACACCAACAAATTCTATAGCTTCCTCCACTTGCTGAGACGGGTGAACGAAAGGCGACATCAGTACCCCGATTCCCGGAGGATTCAAGGAAGCCGCTTGGCGACTCAGGAACCAGGCTGGCGGCTCCACAAGTGTCCAAAATGAGATACATATCTCCTGCCTGCAAGTCCATGCCTTCGATGCCTCTGAGGTGACATGGCCAACCGGCCACACAAGTTCGAACTTGACTCAGCGAAGGGCCCACGACGTGCAGCTGCCCGTAGTCCACCAGGAAGTGTTCGGGCTGCTCACAAAGATCTAGAGCAGAAGCGTTCACGCCACCTCCAGACCTTGTTGTGCACCAGCATAGTCTGTATTGGCCTCCCTGCATCGTTTGCACACCATGCCAGTCGAAGACGAGTTGTCCATCTCTCTGAGTCGTAGTTGCAGGCTGCATGGTAGATCTTGGCACGTAACTGATGGAAGATCCACAGGTGTCCAACAAAAGCAGAGAATCTTCAATGGATGCATGTGGATCGTGGAGGCTCCTAATCTGACAGGTCTGCCCACTGACACAAGTGAAGGACTGATCTGGATGAGACGGCCCAACTATGTATAGCCTTCCAAACTCTTGCCCGAAACGAGTCGAATCGCTGCAATTTGGAACCGTAACGAAGGATGGAGAGACAGGGGTTCTTGCCAGGGCAACTGCATCATTCTGCGTGCACCAGCAGAGCTTGTACTGTCCACCATGTGCCGTCACGACATTCCAGACGAAGGATGTCGCGTTTGCAAACATGTTAGACATGCCGGCACTGACGACACCAGAAACATACGTCGGAGATCCGCAGGTGTCCATTAACATGGCTCTGTCTGCGCTTGAAAGGCCGACGCCCAAGATGTCTCGGACACGACACATCCTGCCGCTGACACAAGTGCGATGGTGATCTGATGCACTGGGCCCAAGAAGCCACACTTGCCCGACGTCAATCGCATAAGCCGTCTCAGAGGAGCAGCCGACATAGCACCAGCAAATTCTGTAAAATCCACCGTAAACCGGAACATTCACAAGAGTATGTGCGGCCGGAGACTCTGTGAAATTCGTTAGTGCATTGTGCGTAGTAAGCGATTGCATTGGCACTCCACAGGTATCCAGAATCAGCACGCTGCCAGGGCTTTGCGAAGTCAACAGGTGTCCGTCCATATGCCGCACATTGCAAATTTGCCCGGCCACACATGTCAGAGCTGTCTCAGCAGGTCTAGGGCCGACTACATGCAATTCGCCGAAGTCTGTTTGGTGTTCCTCTGGCAGCTGGCAGCCACTGACATTCAGGCCATCCTCTGCATCAGCCCAGCTTTGGTTCGGCCCTGTATCAATTATTTCCGACACCCTTCCGCACCAACACAAGCGGTAGATCCCGCCGTATAGCTGCAGCTCTGGCTGGAATTTCAAGACACCACCGAGTTCAACATTTGCCTGAACAGCATAGCCGGCAGACCCCAACTTTGCACATGTGTCCAGCACCATAACTCGGTCCTGGCCGAACGAAAATAGATGTCCTTCCAGCCCGGTGACTTTGCAAGTCTTTCCACTGATACAGGTTCGGTCTTGGGCGAGAGGTGAAGGACCACGCAAAGACAAACTTCCAACTGTGGACACAAAGGACGCTGAGGTTCCGCACAGGTCTCCAACAGAGACGTTGCCGTGGATGGGCCGGTTCGTGCACCAACAAAGCTGGAACATGCCCCCTGCGACTGTGTGTGGCGTTACTCCCCAATGAACCACGGCGCCGCTCGACGTCACCTCAACATGGGAGCCCAGGTTCACCAAAGACTCTACAACCTGATCAGCACCACATGTGTCTTGGATCAGATAGTGGTCCAGGTCAGAGAGGTCTTGACCCTGAATGCCTTCGACAACACAAGTTCGGCCACTGATACAAGTCCTGTCCTGCTGATTGGATGGACCCTGTAGTATAAGATCACCTGCTTCCACAATGAAGTCGCGACCATCTGCACATGGGCAGCCAGAGGCACACCAACAGAGCTTGTAATGGTTCCCCACGCCGACCAAATGCGAGATTGCCATCTGCACCGTGCTGACTTCAGGCTGCGAGATCGTGCTTTGCATTGCGAACTCAAACTTGTGTCCTTGTACTCCACACGTCTCCAGCACCCAGACGCTGTCGTTGGTAGAGATCATGTGGCCTTGAAGGGAGGACTCGCAGGCACGACCACTGACGCAAGTCATTGCATGTGGCTGCGGCCCCAGGAGGTGCAGGCTTCCCAAGTCAACAAGGAAATCGGCGAAGGTGTCGCAAGAAACAGAGCTCGCGCTGCACCAGCATAGCCTGTACTCACCTCCCACTGCGGTTACGGGCTCACCTCCCCAGGACAGTCTCTGGCTGATCGGCATGCTGCTGCCATTTGCAGGAACGGTGCCGTTCGTGCCGGTGCCGCCGACGGGGAGGCTCAGGCCACCAGCTGGCCAGCGAGGAATCAGAGCAGGGAGTCCACAGGTGTCGAGGGCCAGGACGAGATCCGAAGGCTGAAGGCCCAGGAGGAGAAAGCTGCAGTGCTGTCCGCTGATGCAAGTGCGCGCCTGTGCAGGCCACGGGCTGGAGGCTACCAGTACCTGCAGGGGGCGGAATTCGATACTAGCTCAAGGAAAGCCAAATTCTGACTAGTATGTGAAGAATGCGATGCGCCTTCGATATTCCTGCCCCAACGCAGAACAACATACTACAGTCCCACCCCTTGTGATGCAGAATCCTGCCTCTGCTCCATGGCTATCTATCAAAATATGCCACAGCTACCCTTCACAACATGCCAAACACAGGTCTTCCTGCAAACTTGCATAGCTTTTGGAATCCGCATCCCCTGCCTGAGTGTCGTTGCTCGGAACAAAGGAGACATCAACAGCAGACAAGTTCTGGTCAGCTGGATCTGGAGACAGCACAGACACATGCCCCACATCCACCTGGAAATCCTGCTGCAGCATGCAGGAAACGCGGCTGAAGTTGCTGTATCCACTGACGTTAAATCCTTCGGCACCCAGCTCTGCACACCAGCACAGCCGATACATACCTGCTGGTAATGTAGGTGCACGCCAAACACCACTACTCGGAATCTCGAACCCCACCGTTGTAGTGCTTTCCGCGGCCGAGGAAATCTCCCCGCAAGTTTCAAGGACCGCAAAGACATCATTCGGACGCAGGTGGTAGCCTGTGATCGGGCGAAGGTCACAGGCTTCGCCAGCAATGCAAGTGAAGTCTTGTCCTAGGGGGGCAGGACCAACGAGGGTGAACTGGCCTACATCCACTATCCTGTCCGGTATGATGGTTCTGGTCATGTTGTCGGTCGCATTGGTGGCATCTGCCGTGTCTGCCAGCCGCACAAGAGTGAAGTTGTCGCTTCCGTTCCATGTGCGGTTGAACTCCATCGCTGAAATGAAGTTCTCTGACTGGAAGGCTGCCCAGCAGAGGCGATACAAGCCCCCAGCTGCTGTTACTTTGGATGCCCCCCAGGATACTTCCCCGTCAAACGCTGAGTCCATGAGGCCTGCATTTGTAAAGCGAGGCAGGATGCCAAGAGTCCCGCACGTATCCTGCACTAGGAAGGAGCCGAGCTCGGCTCCTGCACCCTGAATGCCACCTACCCTGCAAGTCTGTCCACTCACACACGTCCTGTCCTGTTGGAGAGGTCCAGGACCAAGCAGGTGCAGAGTGCCAAAGTCCACGTTGAATGCAAGGTCGCTGGCCTCATCTGTCATGTTGGTAAGGTTGAAGCTCCGTGCGCCAGAGTACCAGCAAAGCCGATAGGCACCACCAGCTGCAGAGGTCGGTGCATCCCAGCTGGCTTCTGCGGAACGGCCCGTAGACGGAAGGATGCTGGCTTGCACAGGCATTCGTTGCACCGCTGCCGCAAGGACGCCGCATGTCTCCATCACGCGCACATAGCCGGTCTCAGTCAAACCGAATCCCTGGAGCATGTCAAATTGACATTTCTGGCCTGAAGTGCAAGTCAAGTACTGAAAGTGCGGCGACGGTCCAAGCAACATCAGGCTGCCTACATCCAATGCGAAGTCGTCAGTGCTGGAACAGGAGCCCAGAGAGGCATTGGAAGCCGAGGAGTTTGAGAGGTTGAGGAAATCCACAGGGCCTCTGGATGCACACCAACACAAGCGGTATGTGCCACCAGCAAGAAGGATGGGCGTGGAGCCCCAGGAAAAGGATGAGCCGTCAAACATCCCTGTCATGACAAGCGTATCCATGGCAACGCCGCACGTGTCAAGGACGGCAAGATGCTGATTCATGCCGAGGCTCTCTCCCTGAAGGCCGTCAATCTGACAAGGAAGGCCCGAGACGCAGGTGTAACCATGGCTGGTAGCTGCACCAACTACCAACAGTTCCCCGAAATCCAGGCTGAAATCGGCAGGCTCTGAGCACCGAGCATGCCTCGAGCACCAACACATCCGGTACCTGCCCCCAGCGGTGGTGATGGGTATGTTTCCCCAGCCAAACATCTCTAGAGTCTCGAGAGTCTCTGATTCAGGCGGTGTCGTCGCATTCCAGAGCCACGTCTCATTCGCTGTGCTGCTTAGAGCCTGGCTCAATTGCCAGCTGTCCACTGCGAAGAAGCGGTCGACAACACTGCGTACTCCACAGGACTCCAACAGTAAGACTCGATCGTCCGCAAACAGACCATATCCCGTAACAGCTTGTGCAGGGCAGGCGCGCCCGCTAACACACGTTCGATGCTGCTGATTGGGAGAAGGTCCAAACAAATGAAGGCTACCAGCAAATGTCTTAAAGTCTGCAGGCGACTCGCAGTGCGCACCTGACGCTAAGACAGGCCTGCACCAACAGAGCTGATACTTCCCACCAGGCCAGATGAGTTCACCATCAAATGCAACGGATGCCTGCGTTGTCCGCATGAACTCTGCAGAGGCATCGCTGGACTCCACAACTGTAATGGTTCCGAGACTGGAAACCTTCCGCATTAGCGCACCCATCGATGCATCGATACCACAAGTGTCTAGGATCATGAGCAGGTCCGTTGCTACAAGATCCTGGCCGCGGAATGCCTCTATGACGCAAGTCTGCCCACTTGAACATGTAGCTTCGTTGAGGTGCGGGCCCGCAACGGAAAGACTTCCGATCGACAGGCGGAAATCCTCGACGGGATCCAAGCAGGCGCCGCCTCGCGCACACCAGCAAAGTTGGTATCGGCCTCCCCGTGCAGTGATCGCAGTGAGAGCGCCCCAGGACACACGGGCGCCTGTTGATGTGACTTCCTCGGTAAGCCCTGCGCCGGGAAGGCCGTCGACTAGGGCAGCAGAGCCACAGGTTTCCATCACCAGGAAAGCATCACCACCTCTGACGTCGAACACGACCTCCCACTTGTTGTAGGCTGCAGGCAGGCCCGCAGGGATCCAACCTCAGCTCGAAATCAAAGTGACTGCCCACTGTCAGAATTACCGAGCAGCAAGAGACTTTGCATCGAGCAGTAGATAGACTAATAGCAGGACGAGACGTGGTCAAGTGGGGATTCCGCTTTAGAACGCACAATGGTGATTGACCCTCACTGCCAAAACCTCAGCCAACTGTTCAACAAGGAACGCGAGTCGTCTTCGAGCTTGCCATCAACCAGTTTGCTCGCAGGGTAGCTGACACCTCCCGAAGAGTGGACAAGTCCCGAAGCTGAGACGACCCGGCTGGAGCTTAGCCGTACGATCTTTCCCTCAGCCACGAATTGGACTTCACGTAGTCGGGGCTCCTGGCCCGAGTAGGTCTGCAGCACGACCAAGCGCCAGTAAGGGCTGGCTGAGGGCGACCAGCCCCCAAACTCCTGCTCACCCACACCAGGGGCTGCGGCTCCATTGAAGGCCTTGATCCAGGGACCGTTCGGAGACTCCGAGTGGTAGAGTTCCCAGACGCGGACGTCGTGAGATGTCGCACCGTCCTGATAAAGCCGAATTCGGGAGATGTAGTATGAAGATGAAAGACCCAGTCCCGTCACACCGTCGAAAGCGCAAGAGTGTCCACTGATGCAAGTTCGAAGCTGAAGGAGTGGACTAGGGCCAACCACCAGCAGGCCACCGACATCTGTTCGGTAGTCCTCCACGCGGCTGCAACCTTGCGCATCCAAGCACCAGCAAAGCCTGTAAAGTGCGCCTTCTTGGAGCCACTGCACTTCCGAAGCATTCTCAGCCATGTCCCAGGGAACTAGGCTGCCTGGGGACTGTGATCCATTGAAGCCACCTGACGAACTCAGGGCCCGAAGCCCTGGGCTGATCGCGATTGCGCAGGTCTCAAGTATGGCAAGCGCCCCCAAGGAGTCCACGGAGTCTCCCGCCGGGAAATGCCCAAGCAAAGGGCTAAGCCTGCAAGCCTGGCCTGCGATGCAGGTCCGGTACTGCTGCAACGGGGATGGTCCGATGACCATCAAGAAACCCAAATCCGTGTCAAAAGAATCCGGAATGTGACAAGGGGCATTTGGGGCTAAGCTTCCGCCAGCACACCAACATATTCGATAAATGCCCCCAGCCGCAGAAATGAACATTTCCGAGTTTGCACTGCTCCAAACTGAGTCTCCAAAGCCTTCAACCGGACTTGCCAGTCCGCAGGTCTCCAACACCAGAATCGAATCACTGGCGAAGCCTTCGAAGACCTCCTCGAGCTGACAGACTTGTCCACTCAAACAAGTCTTTCCAAGCAGAGAGGGCGCCAGCAAGTGCAGCTGCCCGAGGTCAACCTTGAAGTTCTCTGGCAGATTGCATTCAAAGCCTGCAGAGCACCAACAAAGTCTGTACACGCCGCCTGCCCCCGTGATGTGCAGCAGAGAGGACACAGCTGACACCGCTGAGATCATAGGTCCGGTGGCATTCGTGTCGTTTGACTGCGATCCTGGAGGATGCAGGAAGGCTGCTACACCGATGTAGGAGTTCTGACCACAAGTGTCAAGCAGCAGCAGTCGATCCTCAGGTTGTAGGTAGAGCCCATCGAAGTCGTGGAACCGGCAAGCAAGACCGCCAATGCAAGTTCGAGTTTGTGAATGAGGCGACGGCCCAATCAGTAACAATTGTCCGGCATCCACAAGGTAATCACTCGGAGCACATGTGTTTCCATGCAATGCGCCACACCAGCACATCCGATATACTCCACCTGCAGGTGTCAGCACGACAGGAGCAGACTGCTGCAGCGGACCTGCAATTGGAGCAGCTGCGCTCACCGGTGTGGAAGCAGGGCAAGCATCATGTAGATACACACTGGTGTGCATGGACATCTCCGTCGCGGTCATGGTGGAAGAGCTGAGTTGCACAACGCAACTCTGGCCGCTGACACAGGTCATCTGCTGCTGCAATGGGCTTGGACCTAGAAGTAGCAGTTGCCCGGCATCGACATTGAAGTGAGTAGCCTTCTCACAGGGCGGCATGCCGCACCAGCAGAGCCTGTGCATGCCTCCTGCGGAGCTGACCTGCTCACTAAGGAGCAAGTCGCTTCCATCGGAACCACCTGCTGGTGCTAGCCGTGCTGGCAGAGAGAAGGTCCCGCAAGTGTCCAGTACCATGACAGAGAGAAGCGACGAATTCAGAGATGAGTTGCCTTGGCTTGGAGCGGGAAACAGTTGCAGACCTTCTACGTTGCAGCGACGTCCGCTAACGCAGGTCCTGTCCTGCAGGAGCGGTGTTGGACCCAGAATAAGCAGCTCCCCGACATCAACGCGAAAATGATCAGCAGTGCTGCAATCAAAGCCAGCAGCGCACCAACACATTCGGTAGTTGCCACCAGCAGTTGACTGCATTTCGGACCAGGAGAAGATTACCCCACTGCTGAAAACCAGTGCCGTCTGTGCAGACATGGGTTGCCTCACTGACCGCTGAAGCAAGGCTCCCGAAGCTCCACATGTGTCGAGCAAGAGAAGTTGATCGCCGGGAGTCAAATGATAGGCCCCGGCACCCGTCAAGCCGTGAATTGCACATGCTTGCCCACTAATGCAGGTGCGAGTGTTTTGCAATGGAGAGGGCCCAATGATGTGCAGGGTGCCTGCAGGCACGGAGTGATCTTCAAGTAAGCAAGGCATTGACTGGTTAAAGTCAGCCATGGATGCGTTAGCGGCTGGTCGTGGGCACCAGCACAAACTATATCGACCAGCAACGACCGGTGTCGTGGAGAAGTCTTGCAGCCTAAACCTGCTCAGGGGCAGGGTACGACTATCGTGAGTGATTACATTTGGCAGGAATGGTGCGCTGGTGACGGTGCCACAGGTGTCCAGAACTGCGAAGCTGGCTTCTGGACTTAAGTCCTGCCCTTCGATTCCATCGAGCGCACACGCTTGTCCCGCCACACAAGTTCTCATCTGCTTCAGTGGCCTTGGCCCAATCACGGTGAGAGCCCCAAAATCTGCATTAAAATCCTGCCCGCCGATGCAATCGCGAACGGAGCCTGGACACCAGCACAAGCGGTACAACCCACCGCTCAACGCGAGGATTGTGCCGGGTCGCAGCGTAGCCCCAGAGACAGCCCTGCTGTCCAAGCTCCTGTTGCCGGTGCTGTTGCCCCACAGATCAACCAGGGCTGCGGAGTACTTGGAAGCCTCTGAGCCGCAAGTGTCAAAAACGGAAACCACGTCCCCTGTGGCAAGCCAGAGTCCATCGACATCGAACGAGCATGTCAGTCCGGAGATGCATGTGCGATGTTGCGTGAGCGGGGCCACACCGATGACCAGAAGGGCTCCCATGTCAACGCGGAAATCACTGCTCAGACTGCAGTCGCTGGAAGTCAAGCTGACATTCGATGACCAGGGGTTGTCCACGGCGGAGCACCAGCACAGTCTGTACATGCCTCCTGGCTGTGTCAGCGAGAAGGAGATGTTGCTATCATTTCGAAGCACGACAGCGTCACTGGCACGCCATCCCCTTGTGTCGGCACCACAGGTTTCCAAGACCATCACATGGCTGGAAGCCGGAAGGGCGTAGCCTGTGAGGCCAGCTAAACCACAAAGCTGTCCTGTAACGCAGGTTCGATGCTGCTGCAGAGGCTGTGGGCCAGCCAGATGCAGCGTGCCGAAATCAATCCAAGAGCCCTGAGAATCACAGGAATCGTCGAAACACCAACAGAGGCGGTAGCTTGCTCCAGCGGCTGAGACTGTGCCCCAGCGAACAGCCATGCTACCGCTTGAGTTCTCTGATGGCAAGAGCAGCTGGAAGTCATCAGGCCATCCTGAAATTTCCTCCCCTCGACAGCTGCTGAGTATTCTCACCTGACTCGTGTCTGCAAGATGTAGTCCATTGAAACCGCTGAGCATACACTGCTGGCCGCTGTAGCAAGTTCTCGATTGATCTCTCGGACTAGGCCCGATTAATGTCAGGGAACCGAACTGCACAAAGGAAGAGGACTGGGAACACATAGATTTGTTGGATGAGTTGGATGCCCCCGGAAGTGCAGCACACCAGCACAGGGCATAAACCCCACCCTTCGCTGTCAGATGGTGCTCAGCCGCCCCCCACTGGACAGCCCCGCTTGTGGTCCGCATCGCCATGCCCGCATCCGGTAGCCCTTCGGGAGGTGCAGTTGATGCGTGGCAGCTGTCCCGCAAAAGGTAAGTGTCTTCTGCATTCAAGGCCATGCCAGTGATGCCATCCACCGAACAGCTGAACCCAGCAACACAAGTGCGATGCTGTCCGAGCGGAGCTGGGCCAACCATGAATAAACTCCCAGAGTCAACGGAGAAATCCTCCGCCAAGGAACACTGGAAATCTTGACTGCACCAACAGATTCGGTACTGGCCTCCCATCACATCACCTGGACACCGCAATCATACAAGCGTCGAAAGGCTGTGACTATGGCAGCTTCCTAGTATCAACTGAACTAAACTATCCAGCTAGAAGCAATGAAGCCGGCCAAGGGGCCAAAGACGCCTGTGTCCCATGCGATAGTCCCACCAGCCAGGCTGGCATTGCTTGCCTGAACTCCAAGTTGCACTCCGTAGCCTGTCAGAATGCTGCCAGCTCACAGAACATGCCGCAGCTTACTGTAATTCTTCGGTGTCTCGCGACAGCTTTGCAAAACATAGGCTACATGTTGCACGCAATGGAGCGAAAGTGAGGCCGGGAACGCGATCGAGCGAGCAGGCCCAGAGAAGGAGCACGAGCTAAGTGCGCGCGCTTCAGATGAATGAAGAGAGATAAACGGAGAGTGGGACGTGCTTGCTGGCAAAGAAAAGACTTAAGAATTGCATCAACAGGCCATCCCCAGCAAGATTTCCGTGCCTGCACCCCCAACCACGGCAAGCCTTTCACCACAGGTGTCCAGAATCACGAAGCGGTCGTAAATGGACAGGTGAAAGCCTTCCAAAGCCGCTGTCACACATGGCAGTCCAGAAATGCAGGTGCGAGTGGCGTGCAACGGATTGGGTCCAATAAGATGCAGGTCCCCAAAGTCCACAGTGAAGCCCGCTGGAGTCTGGCATGACGAAGAGTTGGTGTAGCCTTCCTCCCCACGCAGGCCAGCACACCAACAAAGTCGGTAGATGCCACCAGCCGCGGTTACCACAGCTGCATCCCATCTGGCCGCAGCACCACTGTGTGTGACAACGGCTGCTTCCACCAGCATGTTAATGACACCTGTCGGGGCTCCACATGTGTCCAGGACCATAATTGCATCGTCGGGGGACAAGGAGTAGCCAGTGATTCCGTCCAGGGAGCAAGTCTGTCCACTGACACACGTTCGCTGCTGATGCAATGTGGGAGATAATATGCTGAGGGAACCAGCATCTGTCTTGCAATCCGCCGGTAGCTGGGAAGTGTGATTCGACGTGGACATGCTTTGGCTCCCACACCAGCACAGTCGATATTGCCCACCGGGAAGCGGAGCCGCCTGAACATCCCATACCAGCACAGAATTGCGAAGACCACCGACGACGAAGGTACCTGAAACATCGGCTGGTATACCCTGAGCGCCACAAGTGTCCAACACCAAAACTTGATCTCCAGGCAGCAGATCCAGGCCCCTGATAGGATCCAAAGTGCAGCGCTGGCCACCGACGCACGTGAATTGCTGCTGCGTGGCCCCTGCAAGAGGTCCCATGACATGCAACATTCCCATGTCCACAGTGAAGTCGGACGAAATGGCACAGCTCGTGTAGTTGGTCAAGTTTTGGGGCAGCTTCTCACCACACCAACAAAGTCGGAAGCTTCCTCCAGAAGGGGCGGCAGGAACTGGTGCCTCCCAGCGGAAAGCGGCACCCGACGCCAGCAAAGCTGCCACAGTTGGGCCCCTTGGTTGACCCGGTCTTCCTGATGCTCCGAAGTCTGCCGAAGCAGCGACCCCACAAGTTTCCAGGAGTAGCAAGGAACCTGCTTCCATGCCAGTGCCCAGGAAGCCTTCAAGGAGGCAGCTCCCACCTGCCACACAAGTTCTGTCTTGCTGCAGAGGTGCCGGGCCCAGCATTGTTAAGCCACCCATGTCAACTCCGAAATTCTGCGCCAGCGTGCACTGCTCGCTTGCATTGCCCAGAATACCTGTGGCATTTGCATCCTGCAACAGCTGGCCGCACCAGCACAGCCGGTACAGGCCACCCGCGGCGAAACGGACTTGACCAGTGACATCCGCTCTGCCCGATGTGTCGCTACTGGATGGGATAGCATGTCCAGAAGGTGGCCTGACGAGAGCGGATGTTCCACACGTCTCCAGCACCAAGATCTTGGCCTCCGTGCTGCCGATCTGTACCAAGCCATCCAAGAGGCATGATTGGCCGCTATAGCACGTTCGATGCTGTGTTAACGGGGCAGGACCGATCACATGCAGAGCACCCATGTCGACGACGAAGTGCTCGATCAGATCGCACGGATAGCCTCGCATACACCAGCAGAGCCTATACAAGCCACCTGGAGAGCTCATGACAATCTCTGTCAAGTTGGCAGTCCAGTCGAAGCTCGAACCAGAGAGAGTTGACGAGGGCACTGCTGGAAGACCATCCAGCGTAGCTCCGGAAGAGCAAGTCTCCAGTAACATCAAAGAATCACCACTGCCCAAACCGGTGCCCTCGATCCCGCTTATCTGGCAGGCCATCGAACTTACGCATGTACGGTCCTGCTGCAAGGTTGGGCCGAAGATCTGCAGCACCCCGAAGTCGACGTCGAAATGCTCGACACGGCAGCCCGACGCGTTTGACATGCCCTGGCACCAGCATAGGCGATATTCCCCGGCCGTGACACTTCGGCCCAGATCAGCAGTTGCTGATCGAGCTGCATCCTTAGATTTTTCAGCTGACAATTCAGTTCCGCGTCTATGCACATGCTACAATATGCTGCTAGTACGACATGACACGGCATTACTGCATAACATGCTCTTGACAGCTGAGCGGCCAAAATGGAGGCGTTGATGTTGCTGCTGTTGTACGATGACAGGTGCAAGCTGCCTGGGCTTGCGAAAGGAGTCGATGCAAACAGCTGGCCGCACGTATCTTGCACCAACAGCAGATCTGCGGGTGATAGTCCCGTTCCAGCGACATTGATGGCGCATGTCTGGCCCGCCGCACACGTGCTGCGGTGGAAAAGAGGCGCCGGCCCTAGCAAGAGAAGCTTGCCGGCATCGATGCCAAAGTCCCAAGATACCGAACATACGGAAACGTTTCCGGTCATGCTGCTGCCTGCTGTCACGATGGATGTGTTGGAAGCGTTGAAGTCATCCGTCGGCATTGACGGTAGTCCTGAGCACCAACACAATCGGTATTCGCCTCCGGCTGCCGTCAATGAATCGGCCCAGCTGATCCTCGGATGTGAGCTCGAGCTTGCCTTACCAATGCCGACCGTCGTGACAGCTTCACCACAGGTGTCCAAGATCATGTAGCTGTCAGACTCACTCAGGCCATATCCCCGCAAAGAATCTACAGCGCATACTCTGCCGCTGATGCACGTTCTGTCTTGCTGGTGGGGACTGACCCCCAATACAGTCATGGCGCCCAGATCAGTTTGGAAGTCGGTGCCACGCAAGCAGCCAGACGCCTTCAAGCCACTGCACCAGCACAGTCTGTACAGGCCGCCAGGTGCGGAAACGATCTCGGACCCAAGCCCCATACCACTGAGTGGCTGAGACGCGTTGAGGTCGGGTACAATGAGTCCGTTCATGGGGAATCGCAGTGGCACTTTGCTGTCGGATGCGCCACAGGTCTCTAGCAGCTGCAGCCTGTCGGTCGAGCCTAGGCTAAGTCCGTAGATCTGACCCATGCTGCAGGCACGGCCTGCAATACACGTTCGATGCTGTGTTAACGGGGCAGGACCGATCACATGCAGAGCACCCATGTCGACGACGAAGTGCTCGATCAGATCGCACGGATAGCCTCGCATACACCAGCAGAGCCTATACAAGCCACCTGGAGAGCTCATGACAATCTCTGTCAAGTTGGCAGTCCAGTCGAAGCTCGAACCAGAGAGAGTTGACGAGGGCACTGCTGGAAGACCATCCAGCGTAGCTCCGGAAGAGCAAGTCTCCAGTAACATCAAAGAATCACCACTGCCCAAACCGGTGCCCTCGATCCCGCTTATCTGGCAGGCCATCGAACTTACGCATGTACGGTCCTGCTGCAAGGTTGGGCCGAAGATCTGCAGCACCCCGAAGTCGACGTCGAAATGCTCGACACGGCAGCCCGACGCGTTTGACATGCCCTGGCACCAGCATAGGCGATATTCCCCGGCCGTGACACTTCGGCCCAGATCAGCAGTTGCTGATCGAGTTGCATCCTCAGATTTTTCGGCTGACAATTCAGTTCCGCGTCTATGCACATGCCACAATATGCTAATAGTACGACATGACACGGCATGACTGCATAACATGCTCTTGACAGCTGAGCGGCCAAAATGGAGGCGTTGATGTTGCTGCTGTTGTACGATGACAGGTGCAAGCTGCCTGGGCTTGCGAAAGGAGTCGATGCAAACAGCTGGCCGCACGTATCTTGCACCAACAGCAGATCTGCGGGTGATAGTCCCGTTCCAGCGACATTGATGGCGCATGTCTGGCCCGCCGCACACGTGCTGCGGTGGAAAAGAGGCGCCGGCCCTAGCAAGAGAAGCTTGCCGGCATCGATGCCAAAGTCCCAAGATACCGAACATACGGAAACGTTTCCGGTCATGCTGCTGCCTGCTGTCACGATGGATGTGTTGGAAGCGTTGAAGTCATCCGTCGGCATTGACGGTAGTCCTGAGCACCAACACAATCGGTATTCGCCTCCGGCTGCCGTCAATGAATCGGCCCAGCTGATCCTCGGATGTGAGCTCGAGCTTGCCTTACCAATGCCGACCGTCGTGACAGCTTCACCACAGGTGTCCAAGATCATGTAGCTGTCAGACTCACTCAGGCCATATCCCCGCAAAGAATCTACAGCGCATACTCTGCCGCTGATGCACGTTCTGTCTTGCTGGTGGGGACTGACCCCCAATACGGTCATGGCGCCCAGATCAGTTTGGAAGTCGGTGCCACGCAAGCAGCCGGACGCCTTCAAGCCACTGCACCAGCACAGTCTGTACAGGCCGCCAGGTGCGGAAACGATCTCGGACCCAAGCCCCATACCACTGAGTGGCTGAGACGCGTTGAGGTCGGGTACAATGAGTCCGTCCATGGGGAAGCGCAGCGGCAAAGTCCCACCACAAGTCGCGAGAATCTGAAGTCTGTCCGCGGCACTGAGGCTCTGCCCATGAATCCGCTCTGCATTGCAGGTTCTACCTGCAATACAAGTCCTGTCTTGTTGAAGGGGACTTGGACCCGCAACCAGCATCGAACCAACGTCCACGCGATACCTTAGTGTCGCAGCCGTTCTGAAAGGACCGCTGATTTAAGTCAGCAACCGCTGGGCAGGTGGCAGTGCGTTCTTTCGCTACAGACTCGGTGCACGAGACATGGTTTGGAGTCGCGTTGAAGTGCGCGTGCATGAAGGCACGATGACTTAACGAAAAGGAACTTGTCGCTGAAATGCAAATCAAACTTCAATGGCCGGACGCAGATTGAAGAGGCTTTGAACGCGGAGGAAATTGCTCGGATGCGTCCCGAAGCTCCTGAGAGTGCAGAAACCTCCGTAGTCTTTGCCCCGTGAATGCGCAACTTGCGGGATCTGAACCGTTGGCATCTAATCGGGTTTCCATCAGGGTGATTCGACACGGCGCGCGTTTCCTCTGACAGATGAAGCGCCGGCTTCAGTACACCATGGGAAGATGGATGAGTAGTGGAACCCAGCACTATGACTGGGACACAATATGCTGCGATCGAGTTCGTCGCGTCTTGCAACATGAATGCTGGGAGCTGCTATGATACAGCATGGTGCCCTGATGGAGTCGAGCGCACACTCGACTTTCCTGCATGGGAATCACGACTGAACCTGGCAGTCTCAACAAGTCTTGCATCTTCTGCTGCTTCCATAGCATCTTTGCACTTTGCAGGAGGTGACTTTGTCACACTGAAAGTGCCGCGTCCCAGCAAGGAGTTCTTACCGTGCTCTGTCCTTGTTGCAGTTTTTGTCTTCGCGCTCCGTTTTTGCACCTGGTACGGGAAAGGAAGACTTCCAGGACTCCTTGCAGGTTTCTTTTTGTTCGCGAGTTAGTCTCGTGCAAACGATCAAAAATAGCCTAATATGTCGTACCTGTCAATAGCATGGCCCACTGCGCAGTCTGATGAGCCACTTACACTTTTCTGACGGGCATGTTCAGGACTCGGCTTTGTCAAGATGACTCGCACTTAGACTTAGGCGATCAACGGCATGATCTATCAAATTCGAAGCTTTTGGCGGATCAAATCTGATGGGACGTGGGCGCGCGGAAAGCTTTGGCCAACAGAACCGAGACAATGATTTGCTGGTCCAATGAACCTGTTTTCTTAATGTTGGTGGAAAACTTACGAACCGCCTCCTGCGGCTTCCTGAACCGGGGCTTTCAGAAGATTCATTAGTTCGAGCGGGGTGTCGTCCATAGGCTTGAGGCGTTTAGGGGGTGTGGGTTCACGCCAGTCGCCTGGCTTTCACGGGGCGTCCGTGGCGTGTACGGGGACGAGCTCTTGGGCCTCCGTACAGCTACTGGCTACAGTACTGGTCGTTCGCAACGCTTGGCCATCCAACTCGCGTTTTGTGGCGACTGTGATTAGTTGAGGCCATCCAGGATGCTTTTCCACCACCAGGGCTGAGACAGATGGAAGGATTAACGAGTCAAAACTAGAAAGGTAAACCTGACATTCATGCCCACAACAGTCTCTGCAATGCACAATTGTCTCCGCTCGATGGATATACTCATCAAGCACTGATTCCATCAACACAAACTCACAAACGACATCAACCCCCCCAATTCTGCAGGTCCGAGAGGCTCGTGGGAAAGTACGCAGGCGCCGAGACCAAGAGACACTTGGGTGCCCAGGCTTTCGTTGCTTCCGTTGCTCCAGCTGCTTGCGCTGCCTCGAGCAACACATCTGAAGTGCGGCCATGGACGCTAAAGAATGCTATGCCGAGGAGCTGTTGAAGCTTGGGGCACGCACCCAGGGGGCACACCAACACAGTCGGTACTGCCTTGGACTGCAGGGCGACTGGAATAAAATCCTCGAATGCTGTCTGGGTCTGGCGATTTCTTACGCTGCGGCAGACTTTACCAGCTGCAGCTTCGCCACCCCCCTTCAGCAAAGGCCAGCTGCCCAAAAGAGCCTTTGTTGCAGACTGCTCAAGGTCTCAACGTCAGTTTGCATGATGTGTCGCATACGAACTTTGCAGCTGTGTAACTCATTCGTGCACCGTCTGGAGCAAAAACTACTCCGCCATCTGATGCATTCGCAACCTTTCAGGCACAGAAGGTTGTTGACCCTGCTTTGGCTGCTCCCCCTGCATTTGACACGTTGCTGAGGCCGGGGCATCGACGGGATCCAAGAAAAGCACCAAGTTGCGGCCACCTTGATCACATTGAACATCCAACATCTTCCAACGATGGTGTTTGCCACTGAGGGCGAAACAGGTGTCCAGAACGGCATACATACCGTCACTTGGCAAATGAAGGCCTCTAGCAACTTGCAGAAGTCACAGATACACTTCATGAAGGTGAAGTATTTTCAACAAAACCGTCCACACTCGCCGGGCGGGCCTGTCAAGGCATCCACTTCACATTCTTGACCCGCGATACAAGTTCGGTCTTGCTGGAGGGGTGCGGGGCCCTGCAACGTGAAGCGGCCAATGCCTGCCAAGAGATTGAGAGTTCTTGTCGAAGAATAGATGAACCCTGAGAGCCGGGCCAATGAACTCATCCGCGCTGGAGCAAACATCCCCTCGCAGATCGCAGGCTCCGCATGACGCGCACAAACAGAAAGTCAGCACAAACCGGCACTCCGAGCCTGCACACCAACACAGCCAGTAGTTGCCTGCCGAAAGGGATAGGCTCAAAGCTGCTGGATGTGCATGACACATGGCACCTCCGCTGGCGGTCAATGTGGACAGCAAGATGCCAGAACCATGCGCTGGTGCTGAAGCAAGAGATCGCGAGATGTGTACACCTTGGCAATCAGTCTGCACTAGGGAGGGAAGATACCACGAGGCTTTGCATCTGGGACTCTAGGACCTCCGACTGACTCGCTGAGGCCGGCACCATCCAATCCCACACCGTGGGCGCCACAAGTGTCGAAAATTGCAACTTGACCCTCTGGCACGTAGTGACCAGCGAGATTATTCAGGAAGCAGGGTTGTCCACTGACGCAAGTCGCACTTTGGTGCGAAGGTCCCCGGAGTTGGAGCTCCCCGAAGTCCACGTAGAAGTCCTCGGACGAAGAGCACACCGCCGAGGCTCCGCACCAGCAGAGCCGATACCTCCCACCCTGCGCACTGACGTATCCAGCCAGCTCGAAGCGCATCAGTGGACCGTAAGTGGAGCCACGCAATTCATCCGTCAAATTGAGTTCTTGGACTGCAGACCAACTCATACCATCGGCTGCAAAGCCTACAATAGCTGAAGGAATCTGCGTCGCATTCCCAGGTTGTGCGCACGTGTCCAGCACCATGATCCTGTCGGACTCGGACAGTTGCCACCCTTTGACGCGAGATATGGAACAAACCTGCCCCGAAATGCAGGACTGCGTGTGTCCAAAGCTTGGACCAATCAACAAGAGCTGGCCGATGTCCAGCTGAAAGTCCTCGGGTACGAGGCATGTGCTGTTGCCTGCACACCAACACAGACGAAACGCTCCGCCAGCTGCGCTGAACTGCAAGTTGCCCCAAGTCACTCGCTCGCCCTCGATTTCCATGTGCTCCAGCTGGCTCATGAAATGTGGCATTCTCGTTGGGGTTCCATCCCATCTCTTGCCCACTGATGGTAAGCCGCAGGTATCAAGAACAAGCAGCCCTGAGCCACTGATCAGCCCTTCGAACGAACATGTTCGGCCACTGATGCATGTGCGGTCCATGAACAATTGCTCTGGTCCGATCAACGTCAGACTTCCGAAATCTACTCGCAGAGAGCTTGCATCTTGGCACCGTGCACCGGTGGCACACCAGCAGAGTCGGTATTGCCCCCCGGGTGTGGAGAGGGCATCTTCCCGCCAGCTGACAGTCAAGCCATCAGGCTGCAAGTTCAACACCTTAACAAGATTGAGCGGCCACGCATCCAGGCTTCCACATGTGTCCAGAACTGCGAAGGAATCACTTGGCTGCAGGGAGGAACCCTGAAGCCCCAGCAGTGTACATGTCTGGCCACTGACGCAAGTGTACTGTTGCTGCAACGGCACTGGACCAATTATGTGCACTGTGCCAGCATCAGTTAGGAAAGACGAAGGCAAGTCACAACCAGAGGAATTCGTGCTCCCAAGAAGCGCACACCAACAGAGACGATAGCTTCCACCTGCGAGAGGGACATAGTCACTGATAAGTCCCTCGGGCTCGCCCGGTGTAAACTGCAACGTCGTGGAGGCAGCGATTGCGCAAGTGTCCATGAGAAGCAAGACTCCAGCACTGGACATGCCATAGCCGGACAAGGTCTCCAAGGAACAGCTTTGACCTGCGAGGCATGTGAACTGCTGCTGCAGGGGTGCAGGGCCTCGCAAGTACAAGCTGCCCGCTGTGGAGATGAAACTGGATGTATCGCCACATGAATGCCCACACCAGCAAAGTTGGTACTCACCACCTGACTGCACAAGAGCTGCTGTGCCCCAGCTGACGGACAGGACGTCTGGTGCGGATCTGTGAACCTCTGGTATCATTGGAAAGGGCTGCCTTCTCTTGCTGCGGGTCGCTCCACAAGTTTCTGCTAGCAGCAGGCGGTCAAAGTCCGAGCCACCTGTGACTGGGATGTGCATCTGACAAGTCTGCCCAGCCAGGCAAGTCGCCTGATGATGCCGACTCGGACCGAGCACGAGGAACCTGCCCAGATCCACCCGGAAGGACTCGGAGATCTCACAGGCATCTTGCGCACACCAGCACAGACGATACTCACCACCTGGAAGCACAAGCGAGGGCCAGGATGCTGAGCCCAAGGGCCCCAGGAACTGCGCCGGCGGCAGGTCCGCCGTCGCTGTCGCTACACCGCAGCTGGCCGAGATCAGGATGTTGCTCGGGCTCTGGCCGGAGCTGTTGTTGCTAAGCGAGAGCGCTTGGAAGGGCTCCAAATACAAGGCGAAGCTGCAGCCTGCTGGGCTCCCAGAAATGCAGGTCCGGCCCTGGCTGAGGGGCGCGGGTCCAATGAGGCTCAGGACACCTACATCGATAAAGTGCTCCGCACTGCAAGAAAGTCCCACCGCGCACCAACAAAGCTTGTAGGACTGCCCAGCAGCTGTGAAAGCTTGGGACCAGGAAACTGTAGTTTCGTTGGCACCCCAAGATGTAAGCCCATCACTTGGGAGTCCGAGCCTGTCTTCCGCCTGAACTCCGCATGTGTCAGCAAGCATAAGATGCCCGCCCGAATCCAAGCCATACCCACTGAGCACGTCAAGAACACAGCTCTGACCGCTTACACAAGTGGCGGACTGCTCCAAAGGAGACGGGCCGAGCAGGAGAAGCTCACCAATGTCAACTTTGAAGGAGATTGCAGGCATGGAGGAATTGCTGGAGTCCGCATCGAGTCGAGTCCAGCAAAGCCGATACTTACCTCCAGCAGACGAGGGCCTTGTATGCTCCCAAGCAACTCGCGCAGTTAGGCCTGGCAGTACTTCAAGCTTGGCTGCCGCAGGAAATCTTGAAGGGGCCGATGCAAGGCCACACGTATCTTGCACAGCCAGCAAATCCAAATTTGATAGGCCTAAACCGGTCAGGCCGTCGAGGACGCAAGTCTGTCCGCTTATGCATGTTCGTTGCTGCTGCAAGGGGGCAGGACCAAGGATGGTGAATGTGCCAGAGGAAGAGGCGAAGTCCTCTGCGCGTCGGCATGGCAAGCTCGCGTTGAAATTCTCAGTCGCATTCGCATTCGCGACGTGCAAGCTGGCGCACCAACAAAGCTGGTACTGCCCAGCCAACGTGGCGGTTTCATCCGGAATAACGATGCCAGGTTTGACCAATCCTGCATAACCCTCAGGCCAAGCAGATGCTGCCACACCACATGTGTCCAAAACCATGTACATATTGGAGCTACTGAGATGTAAACCCTGCAGATCTTCGAGACTGCAAAGGCGGCCGCTGATGCATGTATGGGAGCTAAGCCGAGGACCAATCATAGTCAACTCTCCGACATGAACTCGGAAGTCCCCTGGCAATCTACAGCCTGTGGCTGTTTCAGGTATGCCGCACCAGCAAAGACGATATGTGCTGCCAGGAGCTGTTGCGATCTCCTGCATCGATGCACTCAAGAGACTGTCAGCCGTTGCATTCGAGCTGCTGTTTCTGGTCCAATGCAGCGGAAAGCCTTGAGGAACAGACACTCCACCGCAAGTGTCCATTGCCAAAACGGCATAGTGCAGTCCAACGCTGTCACTGCTATTCGCATGCTCTATGCCAGAAGAGAGGCGGCAGAGGTGCCCCGACACACATGTCTGATGCTGCATTAAGGGTGCAGGTCCAAGGACTTGTAATTGCCCAAAGTCCGTCCTAAACTCCCATACCTGGCTACAAGCCATGGATGCACCACACCAGCACAAGCGGTAGGAGCCTCCTGGAGGTGTGATATGGACGGCACCCCATGAAAAGCTTAGCCTTCCCGCCGATGCGTTGCTGGCTTGTGCTGTCCAAGAAAAACCAGTCGGTACTTGAGTGCCGCAGGTTTCCATGATAAGCACTTTGTCATGCATTGACAGATGATAGCCCTCAATGCTATCAATCACGCAAGTCAACCCACTGACACAGGTTCGTTGCTGCTCTGCGCTGGCACCAACCATCATCAGCGTGCCAACGGTAACCTGGTGCTGCAAAGACAGGCGACATGGGCCTGTCAGATTACCCTCGGATTGGTTCGAATGTGTAGAGTTCACAGACGGCAAAGGAGGCAGTGGAGTGCACCAGCACAGCTGGTAGATGCCCGCCTGAAGGTCAGCCGACGTCAGAGGGCTTGCGCCCCAGTTTGCTTGGCCCTGTGCCGACAGAACGGGACTTGCAGTGATGATATCGGCTATGCCGCAAGTCTCCAAAATCATGTAAGAATTCAGCTCGGACCAGGAACGCGGCAGGCCGTCAAGGTGACAGATCTGACCGGCGACGCATGTTTGGTCCACCTGCTCAGGCCCAACCAACAGGAGTTCACCAAAGTCAAAGGGGAAAGCGTCTGGTCTCCTGCACGAAGCACTTTGACTGCACCAGCAGAGGCGATAGCTACCACCGTGTGCAGATATGGGGGTCTCCCCCCAGCTCATACGAGACCCACTAGCAGAGATGTGGTCGATGACGCCACTCCACGGAAAGCGGGCTGCGACATGATTGGAACCACAAGTCTCCATAACAAGGATGGTGTCGTTCTGGCTCAGGCCATAGCCGGCAATACCGCCGAATGAGCAGGCGTATCCACTGACACATGTGCGGCGATGGCCAGGGAGCGGGCCGTACAAGTGAAGGGCTCCAAAGTCTACGCTGAATTCGGATGTCAAGACGCAGCCCGAGATGTTCGTTGGACCCGGAAGGAGGGCACACCAGCAAAGACGATACTGGCCTGCAGAAACTGTTAAGGCTTCAGAGGTCCAGCTTACAACGGACATGCCGCGAACGTCCAGCAGGTCGCCAGCAAGCGGTGAGGTCACAATGCCTTCCAGAGGTCGCACCTCACCACTAAGTCCACCTGCTGGAAACCTATCCAAGAATCCGACCTGTCCACATGTGTCAAGCACGTGCACTCGACCAGACAAAAACACGCCACCGCCTGTCGTAGCCACCATGCCCTTCGACGAGCAAGTCTGCCCGCTGATACAGGTGCGGTCTTGCAACAACGGTGTCGGACCCAGCAGCCACATTGCACCCATGTCCACGGCAAAATCTCCAGCATGTGTGCAAAACTGGCCTGCGCCTGTTTCATTGACTTGCACGGTCGCACACCAGCACAAGCGGTACTGTCCACCAGCAGCACTCACGATGGCTTGCCATGAGGCAGCCGTGCCACTGCCAGTTGTCTCGACGCTGCCACCAGCTAAGGTCCATTTTGGCACCACGGAGGTGGGTTCACCGCAAGTGTCCAAAACTAGAAGTTTGTCCAGGTTGCTGAGGCCGTGCCCAGTGAAGCCATCAAGCTGACAGTTTTGGCCGCTAACACATGTCCGGCTCTGCAAAACTGGCGCTGGCCCAAGAATGCTGAAGCTGCCGATGTCATAAGTATAATCTGAAAAGATGCGGCAGCCTCTTGATTTATTGTGTGACTCATTGAGAGGCTTCATGACCAGGTCAGCGCACCAGCAAAGGCGGTACTGCCCCCCTGCAGCAGTCAGAGGCAAAGGGCCCCAGCTGGCTTCACCAGAAGACACGGACAAGCCACTGTTGGGGATGCGTAGAACACCTCTCTCCGAGCCACAGGTCTCCAACACAACCAGCCTGTTCTCGTTCAGATGAAAGCCCGTAATGGGATCGATGTTACACTCGCGACCTGCCACGCATGTGAATGCTTGCTGGATCGGCGTAGGCCCCAGAAGAGAAAAAGCGCCCACATCAACCGTGAAGTGCTCCATGGTTGAACACACCTGGCCATCGGCACACCAGCACAGACGATATTGGCCCCCTTGTGCAGACGTGGATGTCAAGAGCCAACGGAAAGTCGAATTGACCTGTGCATCTGGCAGCATGAGTCCAGACCTAGAAAGACCATGGATCAACGCTTCACTCTGGCCACACGTGGCGGCCACCATCAGGGCATCACCGCTGGAAGTAAAGTAGCCCTCCATGTTTCGAATCGCACAGCTCATTCCAGCAATGCAAGTTTTATGCTGATCAAAGGACGAGGGTCCAATCACGGAAATACTTGCAAAGTCCACGAGGTAGTCGGTCGGAAGACTGCAAGAGAGATGGTGCGACAAGTTCTGAGTGCTGGCCCGTCCACACCAACACAATCTGTATTGACCACCAGGAACTGACACCATCCCATCACTTTGGAGCGACGAATTGAAAGGCTGCTCTGAAAATGCAATGCGAACATCGAGGACATCCGTGGCCAGCCTGCTGCGACTGCAAGTGTCCAGCACCAAGTACTGGTCGGCAAAGGACAGATCCTGACCCCTGACTCCGTCGAAGCGACACAGCTGTCCTGCAATGCATGTAAAGGTCTGCGACAGCGGCGACGGGCCCCGCACGATCAACCCGCCGAAATCAACTTTGAAACTCCAGCTAGAATCACATCGACCTTGCGTGGCATTCCTCGAGTTCATGGCAGCTCCACACCAGCATAGACGGTACAATCCACCTGTTACTGGCTCAGCCGACCATTGCACGGCTGCTCCAGACGACAAGACTGCGAGACCGCTGAATGCGCCCTGGACAGCACCAGACTGACCGCAAGTGTCCATGACAAGGAAACTGGTCTCGTTCGAAAGGCCGTATCCAAGAATGGAACTGACTACGCAAGAATTGCCACTGACGCATGTCCGAGATTGCCCCTGCAACGGCCCAGTCAATGATATGCTGCCGAAGTCCACCCGATAGCTGGAAGCAGCTAGGCATTTCGACTCATGACCACACCAACAGAGCCGGTACTGGCCACCGGCAGCAGGAATGCCTGCAGCTGGAATTATCACGCTGGACTGGTTCTCGCCGCCAGTCATGTTGACATCAGCACTGACATTTGATCTCGCATATGCCATAGACAGAACTTGCAGCGAGATGTCAGCTTGGTATGCAGGCTGCTGTGCATCAACGCCGCATGTGTCCAGCACACGAACCCAATCCAACGCGCTGGTGTACATGCCAGAAACAGGCTGCATGACGCAATCATCACCCAAGATGCAGTAAAGTGGGTTTGCAAGCTCTGCAGGTCCACGTAGCACAAGCGTGCCGAAGTCGACTCCAAATGCACTTGGCAAGCTGCATTCTGGGTCAGACGCATTTTCCGAATGGCTGGTGTTGAAGTTTCGACTACACCAGCACAGTCTATACGCTCCTCCCTTCGAGGTGATCACAGCATTCCCCCAGGACACATAAGCTCCACTACTGCCAACTTCCTGAGAAAGACCTGCTGCTGGAAACAGGGGTACCACGTTGGGACTGCCGCAGGTGTCCATAACCAGCACACGATCGTCTTCGTCAAGTCCAGTGCCGAGCAGACCCTCCAACGAACAGCGGAGTCCACTCACACACGTCCTGAGCTGTGACGGCACTGGTCCCAACACCAAAACTTCGCCGGCATCCACTGTGAACTCGAATGGGCTTGAGCACGCCGTCGTGTTCGGGCTCCAAGGCTTTGCACCACACCAGCACAGGCGGTAGCTGCCAGCCCGACTGATTGTGAACCTGACAGACATCTCCTCGCGGAGGCTCTGTGAGAGCCCGCCATCGGCAACCCGAGGACTGCCACAAGTCTCCAGAAGCAGCAGCTGGTCTGACGGACTCAAAGCAAAGCCGTCCAGTTCTGTGAGAAGACATGGTCTTCCCACAAGACACGTCCGAAGAACGGGTCTTGGGCCGCGCACAGAGAGGCTTCCAGTATCTACCCGAAAGGACTGAGCCGAGTCGCAGGGCTGCGAGAGCTGCGATGTGTTGGAGGCGTTGGCCCCAGCGGCTGATTGCACCAGCCCGGAGCACCAGCACATGCGATATTGGCCGCCATCCATCTTCATGGAGGTGCCGGGCCAATCTACAAGCACGGCCTGTGCGCCCGTGTATTCCAACTGCTGTACTGCGGCGAGCTGCTGCGAGGACGTGCTGACACCACAGGTGTCGAGAATTGCCATGAAGTCTGAGTCGGAGAGATGAAGCCCACGAACCCTCACGGCACAGCGGCCTCCGCTGATGCATGTCACTCCATGATCCCTGGCCGGGCCAATGAGAAGGAGCTGGCCCATGAACACCGAGTGGTCTACAGGCAGGCTATTTCGAAGGCTATGGTTCTCATTTCCCGACTGTTGCAGCGAACCATTTCCAGTGAAATTTGTGAGCCCTGCATCAGGCTCCACATGCCAACACAAGCTGTAGATGCCACCGGAAGCCGTGATCTCTGACCAAGTTGCAGAACGTGTTGACGTGTCTATCCCAGCTGCATCGGTCGGGAAGCCGCCCAGGAGCTGCGTCGATGCGCACGTTTGCTGAACTTGAAGAGACATTCCTGCGAGCTCCGGCGGATAAATCTCGAGTCTGTCCACGGTACAGGGACATCCACTAATGCAGGTCCGGTGCTGAGATAGAGGCATTGGGCCGAGCAAGTGCAAGGTGCCAAAGTCAACACGGAGGTCTTCCAAGCGACATGAGAACATCCCCGAGCACCAGCAAAGCCTGTATGTGCCACCTTGCTGCGTCAGAACTGGTAGCTGCCATCGATGATCGACAGTGCTGTAGTTCACAGGCAACACCAAAGAGGAGGGACTGCCACAAGTGTCTTGAACCAGAAGATCTTCCAGCTCAGTGCCAACTATCCCTTCCACCGTGCAGGTATGTCCACTCACGCAAGTTCGATCTTGTTGCAGTGGTGATGGACCCAGCAGAAGCACCGGCCCTACTTCCACCGCATAGTCTTGCATCTGCTGACATGGCTCATGTGAACCCCGCGACACGTTTGATGTGTTTGATGCATTTACGTCGACTCGAATGGCAAGAGCTGAAACTTGTGATGAGCCTCCAGTGGCATTGGAGGAGTTGGTATTCACGGCAGCATCGTTCCAGCACCAACACAGTCGATAGGTTCCACCCGCGCCTACGAGCGCTTGTGGGCCCCAAGACACCACGGAAGAGCCCACGGCCGGGCCTCCAAGGCTTGAGACAGACTCACCACAGGTGTCCATTAGAATGAAATTTTCGGAAGGCTGGGTGACAACATCGATCACACAAGTCTGGCCACTGACGCAGGTGGCGGCTGGAAGCCGTGACGGCCCGATCAGCAGCAGCTCTCCAACATCCACCCGGAACTGCGAGGCCTGCTGACAGAGGAAGCCCGGATCCGTC
Organism: Symbiodinium sp. CCMP2592; assembly: GCA_905221615.1. NCBI lineage: Eukaryota > Dinophyceae > Suessiales > Symbiodiniaceae > Symbiodinium > Symbiodinium sp. CCMP2592. The sequence continues at coordinate 951,817 of CAJNDT010001291.1, forward strand.
AAGTTTGAGACGTTGCTCGAGTTGGTAAATTCTGCGAAGGAGCCGGCGAGGCGGCGACTGGAGAGATTGCTTCCATTTGCAACGCTCGGTACAACCCCAGCAACCCCACTCCAAAGGGAGTCTAAAGCATCCTGGGCTGGGTTGTCAAAGGCACCTGTTGGAGATCCAGCACACCAGCACAAGCGATATAAGCCACCAAACGCAGTGAACTTTCCATCCCACTGAACAGCAGCTCCACTTGAGGTCGAAATTCCCGTGCCGTCTGAAGGAATTCGTGGCACCAGGGGGGTTGGCCCTCCTTGGATCGGAGGCAGGCTGCTGCTGCCTGGAGGAAGTCCACAGGTGTCAAAAATCGCCAATCGATCTAGGCTGGAGAAGCTTCTTCCAAGCAAGCCTTTCACGGTGCACAAGCGGCCCGACACGCACGTGAATTGCTCAGACTGCGTGGGGCCAAGTATGGACAGCCTGCCGAAGTCCACGAGAAAGTCTTCCGCTAAGCTGCAGCCCGCAGCCGCGCTGCACCAACAAAGCCGGTAAGTGGCACCGGGAAGCGTCGTGGCTCCAAAGTCTACCCAGGAAGCAAAGGGCCGAACCGAAGACGACTCCATTCTGCCGGGAATTCCACAGGTGTCCATCACAGCGATCTGGTCCCGAACATCCAAATGCATCCCGGTGATGCCGCCGAAACTGCAGCGCTGTCCACTGACACACGTGTGCATCTGATCCAACGGAGCGGGACCCATCAGCGTGAGCCTTCCAATGTCGATCATGCCAGTAGGTAGAATCAAGCGGCCAGGCATCTGCGGTAGTGCGCAAGTCCTGTTGCCGCCAAGCGTGTCATTGCAACTGCCTAGGAAACTTACTGCTTCCTCGATACTAGAATTTTCGCTGCTGTTGCCAAACATGTCAACCTGAAGGGCCATCCAGCTCGTCCAGCAAAGCCTGTACTGGCCTCCTGTTGCCGTGAGAGTGTTGAAAATAATGGTGCCGTTACTGCTCCTCACGCTCTCCGCCGACATGTATGCGCTCCCAGCTGCTGGCATCAGCGATATCAGCCACCCACCTGCTGGCAGGCCGATTCGCGAACGGTGGTCTGCACATGTGTCCTGCATAACCACAAGATCTGAGCTGGATAAGCCCATGCCCAGGAATCCATCGACTTCGCACCTGCTGCCAGACACGCATGTCCGATCTTGCATTAGCGGAGAAGGACCAAGCACCAGCAGCTGGCCAAAGTCAACCCTGTAACTCTCGGCCATCGTACACGGATATGATGCGATTGCACACCAGCAAAGACGGTAGGAAGCACCAGGAATGGACAACAGAGACTTTTCCCATGAGCTGGACAAGCCCCCGATAGGTGCACTGTGGAACACAATCTGACTGTCCGGGGCACCGCAAGTGTCCATGATCACAATCTCAGTTGGAAGCCCAGTTCCAAAACCAGTGCTGCCATCGATTCGGCATGATTGACCAGCAATGCATGTCCACGTTTGCTGCAGTGGCGAGGGTCCGAGGATGGTGAACTGGCCAAAGTCAACCTGATAATCTGATGCAGTGGCGCAGGCATCTTGTGCATATTGGGTGCTGCACCAACACAGCCTGTATTGACCACCCGGCACCGTCAACTCGTTTGTCCAGGTAAGGATGGTGCTGCTTCCGTTTAAAAGCTCAGTGGCGTCAAGGCCCCTGTACAGTAAGGCTTGCGTACCGCACGTGTCTAGGATCATGACCTGATCCTTCGACAAGCCCAGACCAGTCAGGTGATCGACAACGCAGCTCTGACCACTGATGCAAGTGTGGGCTTGGAAAAGAGGTGCTACCCCAAGTACCCAAAGCTCGCCTGCCTCTACAGAGAAATCAGACGCAGTCTCGCAGACTGAGAAGCCACTACACCAACACAGTTTGTATGACCCTGCAGAAGATGTGATAGCAGCTTTGCTGGAAAGGGTTGCTCCGCTGCTGGAAAGCTGGCGCCAGGTACCCAGGTCAGTCAGCTTCCAAGCATATGCATCTTCCACTGCACATGTGTGGAGGACTAAAACCTGATTGCGATCGGATAGATATTGACCGTCAAGGTCCACATGGCAGGAGTGCCCTCCAATGCAAGTGTTGTGCACGGTCTTGGGACCGACAACGGTCAGCAGTCCCGCATTGACGGAAAAGTCTTCCTTGAAGCTGCAGCTGAAACCGCGCGCACACCAACACATTCTATACAGCCCACCCTGGACGGTCAACACGTGCGCGGTATATGGACTGAGAGGAACAGGACCCCAAGCTGAGGAGCTTGTGGCACAGGTGTCTGCAATGACTATGGTGTCTGGCTGCAAAGCTGTAAAAATCAGCTCAATAGGATGGCCTGAGCCTGCCAGCACCCAGCTTGAAAGCAATCCATCTGACAACGTGCCTGCATCCCCATGAACACCGACGCCGTCGGAAATTGTGGTCCATCCGTTTCGGCCCAAGAACTGAACCTCATATATCTGCAGCGTTGCATCAGACTGTAACGAAACAAACCACTGAGAGGCAGTAACTGCTGGCTGCCAGGAGCACGAATACCAAAGCAACGCTTGCCCTGCAGACAGAAAGGAGCCTGTGTTCGCCATGCTGCAGGAGGCTGCCAAAGTGACACTCACATTCGGAGCGTGCAAATGTGCGGAGGTACCGTAGTGCACATCCAGAACCGAGAGTCCCGCAGAGATCACGTTTGAAGGGAGGAGGGCGAGGCGAACGGAGCTGACGGCCTCCACCACATATGGGCTCATGTCCATCCCATCAAATCCGATGTTGCAAGTGTATCCGGCCACACAGGTCCTGTCCTGGCCAAGAGGGATGGGCCCCCGCAAGGAAAGCGATCCCACTTCGACGGCAAAGTCTTCTGAGCTGGAGCATGAAAAGCCGGCAGCGCACCAGCACAACCTGTAGGACCCTCCTTGGCCCGTAAGCGGAGTCTGAAGACCCCAGTCTGCTGCGCTGCCGCTTGCAGCAATGCTCGTTGCCAGGCCGTTCTGGGGGAAGCCATCGAGATCTCTACTCGGCACACCGCAAGTATCCAGAATGGTGATGAAGTCGCCTGTCGAGAGATGCTCTCCGAGCAGCCCATCCACGACACAGGCCTGCCCGCTCACGCAAGTCGCCTCGACACTGTTGGACGGACCAATTACCAAGAGTTCCCCGAAGTCCACCTGAGACCCGGGAATCACCCTGCAATCAGAAGCCGTCAGGTTGTCAGGGCCGCCCGTATCATTCGCAGCACCTGTGGCAGCCATGGATCCACACCAGCAAAGGCGGTAGCCCCCACCGGGTAGAGTCACCTCATCCAGGAACCAGGCTTTGCTTTGGACAGCCGGCATCTCCCCGGAAGCGTTGCTGAAATTGCCGTGTGCCACTGCACTGTCGACTACGGCATGCACATCTGCAATGCCAAGCCCATGGGGAACATTGCAAGTCTGCAGGATCATCAGATGGCTAGCATCCAGTTCTCCGTAGCTAGACACCCCATCGAGCCTGCATGCTTGCCCCGCGACACACGTCCTGTCCTGCTGCAGCGGTGTTACTCCAAGGAGGAAGACGGTCCCTATGTCCACCATCTCGTTGCAGGCCTGGAGGGCACACCAGCAAAGTCGATAGGCTCCACCTGCAGATGAGATCTTGTCAAACCACAGAGGCGCCGTATCGTTTCTTGTCTCGCTTTCCGCTACCTGTCCCGATCCCGAACAAGTGTCAAGAATCTGTAAGCGGTAATCCAATGAAAGACCGAGCCCTTGGATGGCGCTACTGCAAATGGCACCGGCGACACAGGTCCTCGCATGATCGCGGAGAGGGCCCAGCACTGTGAAAGCGCCAATATCGACCAGAAAGTCTTCTGCCAGGTTGCAGCCATCCCTGTTCTGCCAGGCAAAGGAAGGTAAACCGGCGAGAAACGCTCTGGCAGGTGGAGTACACCAACAAATTCGGTATGAGCCACCGCTGGGTGTCACGATCAAAGAAGAATTTCCAAGCCCTAAGGCTGGAAAGCCAATGCCGGCTCCTTGCTTGGAGCCACAGCTCTGCATCACCATCACTGCATCTGCATCTGACAGCAAGTTACCTGTGAGTCCCTCCAGCGCACACGCCGCGCCGCTAATACAAGTTCTATGCTGCTGCAAGGGCGCCGGACCCAAGATTGCGAAGCTTCCGACATCATATCTGAAGTCAGCAGATGCCAGGCAGTCAACATTCGACACGGGGTGACACCAACAAAGACGATACTGTCCACCTGCAGCAGTCAAGGCCGTGAAGGAGCCGTTCCCGTCCCAGTGTAGCGTGCCCGTCCCGGGATCAAACGTAGCAAGCGCAGCATTCGGGAAGCGCATCGGTGTGGTCTCGGTTCCACAAGTTGAAAGTATCACGAACGAATCGTTGGGGGATAAATCCAAGCCCAGGAGGCCATCTGCGAAGCAAGGAAGGCCGCTCACACAGGTGTGACCGTTCGTTGGCAGCGGGCCCAGGATTGACAGCTCCCCGATGTCGACAATGTAGTCCAGCATGGTTTCACACATGGTTCGGTTTGATACTGAGTCGTTCGTCGGACCAGAGGCGCACCAACAGAGCCTCCACTTCCCAGCAGCTGATCTTTCAAGGATCTCAACTCCGGTGATGTTGCTTTGCATTCTCGGTGGGGCAAGGGCTCTCTCGGCTCCACAGGTCTCCAGAGCTATCGCCGTTCCGAAGGAAGACCAGGATACCCCCGAGACTCCGAAAGACCACGAGGATGGGCACGCCCTTCCCGCCACACAGGTCAACGTTTGATCCAGCGGCGCGACTCCGAGGAGGAGAAGCGATCCGAAGTCTACCTGGAAGTCTGTGGGTGTACTACATGCACTTTGTGAGCACCAGCAAAGTCGGTAGCCTCCTCCTGCGGCAGTATTCGGGGCAGCTCCCCAGCTGATGCTTGCACCACTTCGGGAGATGTCGGTGAACACCCCAGCACCGGAAAATCGTGGCACCACCTGGTTGACTCCGCAGGTCTCCAAAACAAGCACGTTGTCCGTGTCGGCGCGCAGCCCTTCCCCCAGGATGCCATCAATGAAGCAGCTGAGGCCGGAAGTGCACGTCCGGTCTTGATCTCTCAGAGGACCCAAAAGCGTCAGCGTGCCCAGGTCAATGCGAAACTTCGAGGCCACGTCGCACTCTCCAGCGCCGGACGCATTGTAGCCTTCAAGGGGCCAACACCAGCAGAGACGATATCGGCCTCCGGCTGCGGTTACCATGGTCCAGGCAACTTCCACAAGGAGGTTTTGCTCAAGAGTTTGACTTGCTTGGGGAAATCCGGGAATGATGGAAGCGGATCCACATGTCTCCGCTACAAGGATTTCCGATCCACCAGCAAAGCTCTCGCCCAAGAGACCTGTGAGTCTGCATGAATGGCCACTGATGCAAGTTCTCATCTGTTCTGGGAAGCTTGGACCGAGAACCAGGAGATTCCCCACCTCTACGCTGAAGTCTTGCGAGGATGCGCAGTCATGCGAAGAGTTTCCTTCATAGGAGTTCGCCCCCTCACTGCTACACCAGCAGATTCTGTACTGACCTCCATAAGCAGCCACTGGCACGACTGGCCAGATGGCACGAGCACTTCCGCCCTGAACTGACAGCTGCTGTCTGGGCAAATACGGATGTGAGCCCGCTTCTCCACAGGTCTCCAGAATCTGCAGGTAGTCATGGTTCGAGATATGATATCCACGAAGCCCGTCAATCTCACAAGTTCGCCCAGAAATGCATGTTCTATCTTGCGCACGAGATACTCCAACAAGCTCGAGCTTCCCGGCATCTACTGCAAAGGACTCTGAGGTAGAGCAGGTCCTCGCAGCACACCAGCAAAGCCTGTAGACGCCGCCTGCAGATGTCAAAGTATCGAAGGTCACTGAAGTGACACTTCCCGTAGCTGCAACCACAGCTGTTCTTTGCGGTGGATCATGGTTGAGCCCACAGGTGTCCATGATTGACATGGACCATATGTGGTCACCATAAACGTGGCCAACGAAGGAACATGTCCTCCCACTCACACATGTTCGATCCTGCGATAAAGGGGCTGGGCCATGAAAGTGAAGCTCGCCAACATCGACGGCAAAATCCTGAGGGTCAGTGCAATCGCCCAGTGCTCCACACCAGCACAGTCTGTACTGGCCACCAGCAGCAGAGTTCAGTGCTGTACCCCAAGAGACCGCGGCCCCGCTGGCTTGCACGCTATCGAACAGCCCGGCGATTGCAAATTTGGGAATAATTTGTGTAACTCCACCTGCTTGCGATGCTCTGCTGTTACCGTGCACACACAAGAACAACAAAGTCAGACATGCAGGCTCCTGCGCATCAACATGAGTTGATTAGTAGCGGTTTGCCCCTCTTGTCTATTCGCACCTGATGTGATTCTGAATTGAAGTATACGACCTTTTTGTCTGGATGTGTCTGCATGATTGTACAGGACTGCCAGAAATCCCACACCACGTCTATGCAAGCTGCATTACTAGTTGAAAATGTGGGTTGGGTTCGTTCCGGCGTTGACCAGCGAGGCCCCAACCATCGAATCCTTACGGGACCCTGCTCGGCTGAAGGGCGCCACATAATCTCCAAGGCAATCACAAGAAGGCGAGGCCGCACGGACGATACTGCTTGGTGCTTTAAGATCTTGTTCTTCATGTCCTCCTTTCTGTCTCGTCTCATCCTTCATCTTGGGTTGGGTTCTCGTTTAGTGCTCTAAGGCGAGGCCAAACTGTGGCATGCCCAAAGTGGAGAGCCCGGAGGGGTGGATCAAACGGAGCAACGGCAGGAGCTGCGGGGCAGGGGCATGGACAAGGTGGGGCGTGGACAAGGGCATGAGCGCGATATCGGGTGCGAGGGCGCTACGGGGGGAAGGCGTGGACAGTTAAGGGGCAAAGCCTTGGCAACACCTCAGGGCTTGCTGCTGATACGAATGCGTCTGGCCTCGCCTCAAGCGTGGCCGTTCTGTTTGGTGGCAAGTGTCTCAACCAGGGACGAGCAGGCTGACGTCTTACATTCGACAATTTATCGGGTGCACACGCCGGCAAAGGGCAGAGCGCGATGTCGAGTGCGCGGGCGGTGCGCGAGGAGCGCGATATCGGGTGCACGGGCGGTGCGCGAAGGAGGTGCATGTGAACATTGGGCGCAGGTGCGCGGAGGCGTGCACGGACAAGGCCGGGAGCAGGTGCGCGGGCGGCATCAAAACAAAATGCGCGGAGTTCCAGTCTTGCACCACTTTCTTCGGTTAGGTTTTCAGGTTCCTGGCTTGACCGTGTTTGTTCTTTGGAGTCGTGCTTCACGTCCTCCTCCGCATGTGTTCCTCCCCGGTTTCTACGCGATTCCCAGCAAAACAACAGATTAAGAGTGAGCATCCAAACAGAATATATAAATGCATCATCCAAGGCACATGTCTCCATCACAATGAATGAGTCGTTGGTGTCCAGGTGGTGCCCCAGCAACCCATCCACTCGGCAGGGTTGTCCGCTCAGGCATGTTCGAGAAGCGTCGGTAGATGGTCCGACAAGTGTGAAGGCACCCATGTCTATCCAACCTTCCCCATCTGCAGCCACCACTGTTCCATTCAGCTCCGCCCCCGCATGCCAGCATAGCCTATACTGACCTCCAGCAGCAGAACTACGTACTGCATCCCAGCTTGCCGTCCAGCTTCCACCGGGCGTGTCTGACAGGCGAGGGCTTTCTTGAAAGAACCTCGCTGGCACCGCTTCGTCATGTAAGTCGCCACAAGTGGAGTGTATAGCTATTGCATCTGAAGCTGTCCATCCAACTCCGAGCAGCGACTCTACGACACAAGTCTGCCCGCTGATGCATGTTCTGTCCTGCTCGAGGGGTGCCGGGCCCACAAGGAGGAGGCCACCCGCATCCACTTCGAAGTGAGAGGCTCGCAAACATTGGCTTTCCGACGTGTGATTCGTCTGTGAGCACCAGCACAGGCGATAGTAACCACCAACAGCCGTGACGGCCAGGTCCAGCCAAGAAGCGAAGCCAGGCCGCATTGTCCACAAGTCTGCGGCATGGGCCCACTTTGGCACTGTGTCATCCAGCCCACACGTGTTCATGATGAGCACCTTGAAAGAGGCATCTTCCAATCCAACTCCTTCCAGATTGTCCAGGGTGCACTTGTGGCCGCTGATACAGGTGCGATCCTGACTCAGGGGGCTCAGCCCAAGGACTGTCAGGGTGCCAGCGTCGGCAAGGAAATGCTCACCCAGCAGGCAGCTCTGCCAGGTGAAGTTCGACTCCCTGCACCAACAAAGCCTGTAAACTCCTCCAGGCGAAGTTATTTCGGCGGGCGCCCAGGAATTGCCACTCATGAAGCTTTCCTGCTTTAATCGGGATGGCAACGCGTTGGCACCACAGGTATCGAGGATCATGACCCTGCTGAGGCTATCCAGATAGTAGCCGGTAAGATGATGGAACTGGCAGGCTTGACCGCTGAAGCAGGTCATGTGCTGGTCGAGTGGGCTCGGGCCCTGCACATCCATGCTGCCCAGGTCGACAGAAAAATCCTGTGCAGCTTGACAAGGCAAGCTCAAGTTTCCCGTCCAGTTGCTTGTGAAAAGCTCGCAAGATGCATTCCCTGCTGAACTTTCTGAAGAGCAGTGTGCTGCTGGATTTGGCAATGAAGCACACCAACAGAGACGATATCGGCCGCCTTTTGCAGACACCACAACGCCAGAAGTGAGGGAGTCAGTCGCGACCAAATGTGGAGCTAAACGACCTGATTCAGACCAGCGAGGCAGGATGCCTCCAACGCCGCAAGTCTCGAGCACCACCAGCTGCCCAAAGTCACTAGTTGCCGCACCGGAATCAAGTCCAGAGACTGAGCATTCTTGACCAGAGATACAAGTCCACTCTTGCCTCCTGGTAGGGCCAAGAACAAACAGCTCACCGGCATCGGCAGCGAACTCCGTCGCAACACAGTCGCGCGAGCTGTTGGTGCTGCTTGATACGATCACGCCCGGACACCAACACAGCCGATAACTGCCGCCCAGTGCGAGAACCCGAGCTGAATTCCAGGTCACTGTCGTGTAGGTTTCGCTCAAGGCAGCAACTCGGCCAGTAAAACTCAGTCCGGGGGTAGCCTGCAGGCAGTCTGTAGCTGTCGTTCAAGACTGAGGCTGCTACTTGACTTAGACTTAGAAGGAACTTTAACTTCACATGTTTCCCAGGCCTGGCTGCGCCCACAGGTCGCCATGACTAAGAATTGATCCGTGGCCTCCCATCCCGTGCCCACCACGTCCTTGACAACACAAGTTTGCCCGGACACGCAGGTGTGGGACTGCAGTGGAGACGGCCCAATCATGCGGAACTCTCCAACATCTATGGAAAACTGAGAAGATGTACTGCAATGCGCATCGCCCGAGCACCAACACAGGCGGTACTGCCCGCTTGCCAGTGTGAGAGCATGGTTTCCCCATGAAACGAAGCTGCCAGAAAGCGAAACCGTCGTAACAAGTCGCCCGGCCGGTGAGATGATTTGATCCGGCACCCCGCAGGTGTCCATGGGCAACCACAGGTCGCGATCTGAGAGGTGCTGACCTTGAATTCCGTCTATCATGCACGTCTGACCCGACAAGCATGTCCGATCTTGCCGCAGCGGAGCCACACCGATGATTGTCATGCGGCCTCCATCAACCTGGAAGCTTCCGGCCGTCGTACAAGCCGTCCTGTTTGATTGGTGGGCACCGAGCTCTGAGATGTTCGTTGAAGCCGCGCTGGAGCACCAGCAAAGCCGGTACTGTCCCCCAGCTAGGCTGAGCTTCTCCGAGCCCCAGGAAAAGATCATCGTTGAGAAGGTATCCTGAGCGATTCCCCGAGTCAGTTTGCTGGCGCTTTTTGGGACTCGTGTGGCAGAACAACTTTCCCGAAGCAAAATCCCCCATGACTCTCAATCCACGGAAAGTCTAAGCCAACGGCTCCAAACCATCAAACCCAGAGCCAACCCAAAACCCTCTGTAAGCACATGTGTTTCGATCCCCCCCCCCCGCAACTCTGGAAAGGCACGGTAGCGACGAGCGAATCGGCCACTGCCATCCCTGATCCTCGGCCCCAGCCACGAGCATCACCTCGGCTTCCATAAGCAGGTTTGGAGATTGAAGCGGTCCGAAAGCAGAAGGACCGAGCACCGTGCCACATGTTTCTAGCAGGAGGAGCTTGTCGTCAAACGTGAGATGCCGTCCGCTGATCCCATCCACCACACACCTTACAATTAGGAAGGTCAATTGCGCGTGCCGCTGTCACGAAATGGCAGCACCAAGCAGTCTCAGTTAAGGGAGTGCCGAGTGGCATCTGACCACTGATGCAGGTTCGATGCTGCTCAAGGGGAGCAAGCCCCACAACCGTCAAGGCACCGACCTCGGATGCTGGAGACACGAATTGGGAGTTCCCGGTAGCTTCGATGCAGACATTCCTTGCCGCCTGAGGCTGCGGCATCAACAACAAAGTCCGAAGGCTCGCTGCAAGCTTCGAGGCGAAGACCAGAATCTGCAAAAGACTCATTAAGAAGAGACGCCGGAAGCGTGTTTGCACACCAGCACATGCGGTAAAGCCCACCGGCAGCACTGATTTGCAAAGCCGACATGTTGGCCGACTTGTTCGCTTCTGTCCCAGGAAGTGGCACTACACCATCTGGAAGGAAGCGCGGCAGCAGAGTTGCAAGGCCACATGTTTCCAGCACCATAAGCATCCCCGCTACTCTTGCATCGACAAACGATCCCTCAAGGTCCACTATGCAGCTGGCTCCTGATATGCAGGTTCGATCCTGCTTCAAAGGCGCAGGGCCAATGACGGTCAGAAGACCGACCTGCACAGAATGGTGCTGCGCCATGCAGGACAAGGCCTGAGAGCTGCACCAGCAAAGCCGATAAAGGCCACCGGGCTCGCTCATGCGAGGCACCGCCTGTACAACCGTTACCGGGGAGGAGCCGCTGGGCACAGCAAGGTAGGATGTTGTGCCGTCGATATTCCTCGCACCAAGAGTCCCGCAGGTGGATGCGAGCGGAATTGCCAGCAGCCCATCCGCCGCCGGGTCAACTCCGAGCCCTTCCAGGCCATGATCCGGCGAGGCTGCCAGAAAGCAGGCCCGGCCACTGATGCAAGTTCGGTGTTGCTCCAAGGGTCGTGGACCAAGCAATGTAAAGTCTCCCACATCCACGGAAAAGTCTTGAGATGCTGAGCAGCTGGCATCAAGCTCACTGCACCAGCATAGACGATACGTACCCCCGGCTGCTGTCACAATGGTGTTCCAGAAGTCTGAAATGTTGGTTGCCACGGTTCTGTTCGTTGGCACTAAGGCCGTACCTGCGGTAGGAAATCCTGCAGGTAGAGCAGAAATGCTGCCGCAGCTGTTCATGACAAGCAGGCGATCACTCGGGGCCAAGCCGTAGCCAACAAGCCCTTCAATGCGGCACAACTGACCCCCAATGCATGTGCGCGCTTGGCCAAGAACCGGTCCCACCAGATGAATCTCGCCAGCATCAACTTGGAAGTCTTTGGATGTCGCGCAACCTAAGGTTCGCAACGCACTGACTGAAGAGTTGCTGTAGTTGTCCCCTTGTATCCAGGTCTCCTCGGAAGAGCCACACCAACAGAGCCTGTACTGCCCACCAGAGGCACTTAGCACTCCCGACACCCCGGACATGCTACCAGAACTTTGAATCATCTGTCCCTGGTCGATCGAGGCGCCCATGCCACAGGTGTCAAGTATCATGAAAGCCGAGCTTGCGAAAAGCCCCGGAACTCCATCAATGTGACACCTACTACCGCTGACACATGTGAAGCTGCCTGAGCGTGCACCCAGCACCGTGAGCTGTCCGATATCCACCCGAAAAGACTCCAAGGCCCTGCAGTCGACGTCTGCCGAGCACCAGCAAAGGCGATAAGTCCCTCCAACCGCAGAGATCGGTACATCCACCTCGCCGAGGGAGAAAGCAAGACTGTTGTTGCCAAGAGCAAAGGCCTGTAGCAGACCTCCTGCAGGCATGCGCGACGGCACCGTGCCTTGCACACTCACTGCACAGGTCTCCAGAACTTGGATACGATCTCCCTCCTGCAGGTGAAGACCCTCCACATGCTCCAATTCACAGGTTTGGCCACTGACGCATGTGTATTCCTGGTATAAGGGAGTTGGACCTATAAGTGTCAATGCACCAAAGTCCACAATCATAGACTCCGTGGAAGGACATTTTCTCTGGAAGCTTTGCACAGGGGTCCCACTTCCGTTCCAAGTGTCATTTGAAGCCCAGGGATCGAAATCATCCTCCGCCTCCCCCGAGGTCCAAGACAACCCAGGACACCAACACAGCCGATACTGGCCGCCTGCTGCTGTGACGAAGCTCCAAGATACGCTGAGCTTGCCATCTGTTTCGAGTATCGTGGGCTCCGCCGGCCAGCGTTGCAAGAACTGTTGCCCGCAGGTGTCGAGGATAGCGACTGTGTCCAGAGCAGACAAGCCAAATCCCCGCAAGTCTGGAAGATGGCAGCTTTGCCCAGCAATGCAAGTGTGATCTTGCGCAAGTGGTGACACTCCAACAAGCAGCAATTCTCCGATATCCATAACAAACTCCGGGGCAAAGCTGCAGCCGCGTCGAGCAAGATCATCTGTCGAATTGCTGTGATTGAGGAAACCATCTGAACACCAGCAAATGCGATACTGTCCGCCTGCGGCTGAAACCGGATAGTTGAAGCTGACAGTGCCTTCAGGCATCGAGATGAGAGAACGGCCGTCTGTCGCAAATCTGCTAATCAAGCCACTTCGCGTTCCACATGTATCCAGCACCCAGATGTCTCCACTCCAGAAAGTCCCAGTTAGTCCGCTCAACTCGCATGCAAGCCCGCTCACACACGTCCGATGCTGATAAAGGGGCTCCGGGCCCACTAAGGTCAACTGGCCAAAGTCCACCAACGCATCACGCACGCTGCAGGGTTGCCGGGAGCACCAGCACAAGCGATACTGCCCTCCTGGGCCAGAGGAGGGAACCATGCGCCACGAGGTCACCGAGCCACTGGCAGAGCTGATGGAAGCTTCATCCCACCAGGATCTCATGAGCGTTGCCCGACCAAGACCACATGTCCCCAGCACCAGAACCGAAGATTCTGCGGCAATTCCATGGCCGGAGATGTCCGCTAAGACACAAGCAGCGCCAGCGAAGCAGGTGCGGTCTTGCCGAAGAGGGGAGACTCCCACCAAGAAGAAGTTGCCGAAGTCGACCTGAAAGTCCTCAGATCTGTCGCAGCCACCGGCCCAGGAGCCACACCAGCAGAGCTTGTACTTGCCCCCGGCAGCCGTAATCTCAACGTCGGTCACCAAACTTGACGAGAAAACACTACTTCCCGGCTGCTGCTGCGATGCAAAGCTCATAGGAAGCGCAGCCCATATATCCGTTCCATCAACAAGGCCACAGGTGCTGAGAATCGCAATGCTACCTCCCTGCAGCATTCCGTAACTCTCAATACCATTCACCGCACACTCCATCCCACTTACACAAGTCCGGTCTTGTGACAGAGGCCGTGGACCCAAGACGAAGAGCCTTCCAATGTCTAGATCAAAGTCTTCGGCCCCGTGACACTGCTTGGATGCACTGCACCAGCACAATCGATATACGCCCCCTGGTGTTGTGATGGTCTGCCAGGCTGCATGTGTGCCGTTGGCAAGAGCTCGAGGCTGCAATGGGGCGCCTGGTCTTCCACACGTATCAAGCACAACGATGGAGTCCCCGTCGCTCAGGCTGATGCCAACTATGTGGTCAACCTCGCAATCTCTACCAGATACACATGTAAAGTCACTTGCTAATGTGGTCGCTCCAATCAGAAGCAACGCGCCCACATCCATCCGAAACTCCTCAGCGGTTCGACATGGGACGGCGGTGTCGTTGGAGGGTGAGCTCAGATTGACAAGGCTCGTGTTCCACCATGGGAGGAAAGACTGGTAGCCGGAGCCGTTCGATTGGTTATCTGTCAAATTCGACCCAACTGGTGTTTGGTTCAGTAGGCCACTGCACCAGCAGAGCCTGTATTGGCCAGCCACGGCTGTCACCGTGACAGAGGTAACTGCGGCATTGTGGGCAGTCGTCTCTAGTGGCGGCATGCCAGCTATGGGACTTGCGACTCCGCAGGTGTCCAACACAGCGTACTGATTTAGGACAGACAAATCTTGCCCTGCAATGGCCTGCACTACACAACTGAGTCCAGCGATGCACGTCCTGTCTTGGTTGGAGCCGCTGGGCCCCACGAGAGTGAAGCTACCAAAGTCAGTGCGGAACTGCTCGCCACTGCTGCAATGTTGGCCAAAGGAGCACCAGCATAAGCGATACTGCCCTCCAAGAGCTGTGACTGGAGAAGCCCAGAACACGGATGCTCCAGATGCTGATGTATGTCGCATTGCACCATAACCTGGAAATCCGCTAACATGAGCCACATTGCCACACGTGTGAAGTACCAGCACTTTGTCATCGTCTGTCAATCCGTGGCCGGTAATGCCATCGATGTGGCAAGGCAGGCCTGCAACACAAGTGCGATCCTGAGTGAGGGGCGCAGTGCCGAGCACAGTGACACGCCCAACGTCCAGAGCAAAGTGCTCTGCAGGAGCTGTGTCATTGCCAGCAATGCAGGAGCCATTCAAAATACTTGATGACTGCTGCTCTATGCCAGCGCACCAGCACAGACCTTGGCAGGGAGCCAATGCATGAGACTAGGTAGGGTGAATTGTGGCATGCGCAGAGCAGAACTGAGGCTCTGACGAAAGTCACCTCCGGGGATGGTCAAAGGACCATGCCACGATGCACGGCCATGAAGCGAAGAAAGCAGTTCCAGCGGAGCCTCTGGCCGTGGGAGGCCCGCAGTGCCAGAAGAAGCTGTTCCACAGGTCTCCAGAACGATAAGGGCATCGAGGGACGACAATGCATGGCCGGTGATGGCATCCAGAACACATCCCTGCCCAGACACGCACGTCCATCCGACCTGGGAGAGTTCTGGTCCTGCCAAGGACATGGTTCCGACGTCAACTGTGTGGTATTCTGCATGCTGACACCAAGAGGTCACGTTGTCAAAGTGGTCCGCACACCAGCACAACCTGTAGAAGCCACCAGAGACCTGGGTCTCCCTCACCCAGCGCCGTGTTATTGACCATCCGTTGCTAACGTTTCCATAGCTGTCGAAAGGAAGCAATGTGAGAAGAGGTCCCGAGTGGACACCACAGGTCTCCAAGATCATGTAACCATCGGCTGAGGTGAGGCCAAAGCCAGTGAATCCCTCGACAACGCAGGAGGAGCCACTCACGCAGGTCCTGGACTGCTTCAGTGGTGCGACCCCCATGACAAACAGGCCACCGAAGTCGACCTTGAAATCTTCCAAGTGGGAGCAGCTGTAGCCGGTGCTGCTGCTCTCATTAGACACGTTGCTGCCATTGACTGGCCCGCCCGACTTGCCAGCACACCAGCAGAGGCGATATTGGCCACCTGCCATTGAGATCTGTTCTCTGCCAAGTCCGGCCACAGAGACGACGTATTGGCTGGAGGTTGAGACTGGAGGACAATCTGGGAAGCAAATTGGCCTTCGGTTCCCATCAGGATCCTCGTCCGAGATCCCACAGCCACAGATACCTGTCAGGTTCTTGCCACTGTCAAGCGGACATGCATCGACGCAGTCAGGCAAGCCATCAGAGTCCGAGTCGATGTCCGAAACCCCGCATCCGCAGTCACCATACTCGACTTTGCCAGCGTCGAGGGGGCACATGTCCAAATAGTCAACGGTGCCATCTCCATCGCTGTCTGTGTCGGGAGTGCCACAGCCTCCTGGCCCGGGCGCCAGCTTCAGTGGATCCAGCGGACACAGATCATTGCAGTTGGGGGTTCCGTCGAAGTCATCGTCGGCAAAGCTCGCGGCACACTGGCACACCCCAGCAACACTGTCTGGCTGGCTGGGGCACTTGTCATAGCAGTCTGGGGTACCATCGATGTCTGAGTCTGTATCTGGCACTCCACAGCCACACAGCTGAGGGTTGGTTTTCGTTGGATCAAGGGGGCATTTGTCAGCACAATCAAGCACACCGTCTCCGTCCGTGTCATCTTCGGTGTCGCCACATCCGCAGTATCCAGGAGCTGTCTTGTTTGGATCCAGGGGGCACCAATCCAAGCAGTCCACTAGACCATCACCGTCTGTGTCGACGTCGGCGACGCCACAGCCACAGATTCCACCGTAGATTTTGAACGGATCGTTGAAGCACTCGTCTCCTCCGCAGGCAGTAATGCCATCTCCGTCTGCATCCACGAAGCCCACTGAAAAAGATGAGAGATACATCGTAGTTTGGAAGGGTGTTGAGGAGACACCATGTGGCAGACTATTTGTGCCACATGTGTCCACAACCAGGAAGGAATTTCCTGCGTGCGGTAGGTGGCTGGTCATTTCAAAGCTGCAGGTGTGCCCACTGATGCATGTCTTGTCCTGCCGGAGCGGAGCCGGTCCCAACAAGCTGAGTGTGCCTGCAACGACTTGAAAGTCAGCCTGGTTGCGGCAGCCGTTTGCAAGAGTGCCGGAACACCAGCAGAGCATGAAGTGACCACCTGCAGCTGTGACTGGCACGGATCCAAACGAAACACGTGCTCCAGAAGCTGTTACTGAAGTGGAGAAGCTGCTTTTTCCCAAGAATCGTGGCACTCCTAAAGTAGTGCCACACGTATCAGCCACCAGGTAGACATCTTGATCAGATAGATAATGCCCGGTGATTCCATCAAACTCGCAAGTTTGTCCACTGACGCATGTCCGGTGCTGCGGCAGAGGTGACACCCCGACGAGCTCAATTCGACCGACGTCCGTCAAAAAGTCTGCTTCAGCCGTGCAGCCTGAAGGCCTGGGACACCAGCAGAGTCTGTGTTGGCCACCTTGCCGAAGTATCGAGGCATTCCAGAATACTGCAACCTCTTCTGATCCAGCAGTTACTCGGATCGAAGACCTGAGCGACAGCGCGGAAGCATGGGCACAGCTACGCAAAACCGAGTCCACACCTCCTGGCAGATAGCACTGCATCCTACAACTGAAGAAGATACAAATTCTGGCAATCTGCCTCAGTTGACCTCTGCAAAGCCAGCTGCAACTATCAAGAAGCTGCTAAGCTGAGTCAGCGTCGTCATTGCCCAAAGGGGAACTAGACACAGAAATCCCGAAACGGCTGGGAAGCGGACACAGGTGGGAAAGTCGACTTCCAGGGTGCGATGCCACAGGTCTCGAGAACGGAAAAGGTGCCAGCGTTGAGGTCTTCTAGTCCGATGCCCGTGAGCCCCTCGATGGCACATGGCTGTCCACTAACGCATGTCCTGTGTTGCTCCAGAGGCCCCGGTCCCAGCAAAGTGAAGCTACCAGCATCGAATTTAAACTGCTGTGCATCAGTGCAGCCCGTCTGCCCACCACACCAGCAAAGTCGATACTGCCCTGCAGCTGCTGTCACCACTCCAAACTCGAGGCTCGTATATGTCCAATTCGAATCGTGAGCCGGGATCGAGATCGCCGGGAATCGGGGTACTTGGCTGGCAGTGCCACAGCTGTCCAGGATAAGCAGCTGGCTACCAGCAGGCAACTCTTGGCCTTCAACTTGATGCAAGCGGCACGTCGTGCCCGCAACACAAGTTCGCGAATGACGGATGTGCTCGGTCTCAGACCCAAGCAGCATGAGAGATCCGAAATCAACCGCAAACTTGCTCGGAATCTCGCAGCCATGACTTGATGCTGCACACCAGCACAAACGGTAGACCCCTCCGGCTGCCGTGATCGGTTCAGGGCCCCAGGAGAACGTGGAACCGCTGGCCGCCACGCTTGTCGCCAGCCCTGTCCAGGCAAAGCGGTTGATCGCCTGATTGACACCGCAGGTCTCCAAAGCCATCACAGCATCTCCGTTCTTTAGGTCGATGCCTGTGATGGCATCTATTTGGCATGTCTGGCCAGAAATGCAAGTACGGGCCTGGTCCAGTGGGAACACCCCACGAACCCGAAGCCTTCCTGCATCGAACAGAAAGCCGTGGTTGGCCGCAGGCTGCAGCATTTCACCTGCTCCAGAGGAATTGCCAATGCCGAGAAAGGCCGGGTGAAGAGAGCACGAACGATCCGCGATCTGCGAAGCAGCATGAGAACACCAGCAAAGCCTGTAGTCTCCACCCTGGGATGTCACAAGTGTCAGGCCCCAAGAAATGGTAAACGACCTCACTGACAGCTCAGTAGAGTTCCGGGCCGTCGAAACAGACTCGGAAAGACCTGACGAAGGGAATCTGGGCAGGGTCGTAAAGGCTCCACAAGTCTCTGCCACCAAGAACTGATCTTCATCCGACAGACCCAGCCCGAGGACATCCACAACGCAAGTTTGTCCGGCCACGCATGTCCGATCTTGCCCACGCATGGGACCCAAGATGTGCAGCTGTCCAAAGCCAAACGTGAACTCTACGGACAATCTGCAGCTCAACAGACCAGATGTTGCACACCAACAGAGCTGGTAGGAACCACCTGGTGCCCGGACAACTTCGGTTCCCGGCGAGCTTGGTAATCCCTCCACAGATGAAGCCACACCACAAGTCTCCAGAATCATTGCACGATCGACGTTGCGAATGCCGGCACCAGATATCTCGAGTGCACATGTCCACCCAGCAACACATGTCATCTGCTGCGAAACAGGAGACGGCCCGACAACTGTGAACGTGCCAACATCAATGTCGAAGTCTTCCCCCCGCATACATGAAGTGCCCCACGTGTTGGGATCATCAGTCCATGTTGTCGTGGAATTCGGCATTGTCTGGTTCCTGTGATCACGTCAATTTCCGCTACCTTATCGCATCCTGTGCAAACAACGATTCGGCCTCACCAAGCCACTGCACCAGCAAAGCCGGTATTGACCGCCTGCAGCACAGAGTCTAGAGCCCGCACAACAAGCCTAGGAGGCTTCACGCTGCTTTGCCAAGGCCTGCTGCTCTGCATTGTCGGCTGCTTCCCGCTTGCATGGTTGGCCAGCAGCTTGGCAATGCTGTGGCTGTGGCCTTACAGAGCTTTTGCACAGAAGCGGAAGAAGAGATAAGGCTGAGATTTTGCCAAGAGGCCAAGAAACTGCCATCTGCGGCAGTCGGAATCGGCGATGTCAGCGGTTTGGCAGCGCTAGTACCACAGGTATCTAGCACAACTACCTGCATCGAGAGACCCTTGCTGGATCAAGGATGATCAATGATTCAAGCTTCCAACACGCTGCCTGGGACTCCAAGGGCATGGCGAAGCCTTGTAAATCGCTCATAGGACATGATTGGCCACTTATGCAAGTCCTGCACGCAGATGAGCAAATCATGAAGGCTTCGTGCATGTGTCGAAAAAAAAAACGGTGCACTTGGCGTCCTGTGCTGCTCCAGAGGCGCCGGGCCGAGCAAAAAGAGACCCCCAACGTCGAACCTCGCAGAGGAGGCTGCACTCGTCGCGGAAACCGCGAAAGTCATCAGATTCCACATGCCTCGCCTGAAGTGCTCTGATGTGCTGCACGGCTGCAAATCGCCACACCAGCAGAGCCTCACAGGTCAAGTAACTTCCGTCTCAAGCTGCTGTTTCAGAGCATGTGGCCACATGTGGCCTGTATACTCCTCCTGGGACGGTTGTGTGCTCGAAGGACCAACCTGTGTGCTTCAGTGGCTTCATTGTAGAACACCAGTTGTTCTATGCCAACCTGGCGAGACCAGTACGCTGGAATCCTGTCGGTTCACGGGCATGCCCGTCTCAATCCAACTTGACCTGAGACTGAGACCGCCAAGGCATGCACCGTACCATCCATGTCTTGATCGCTTGGCTCAGCTTCCAACTCTGGGCTGCCACAGGTGTCGACAACGAGGAGACTGCCAGCAGACACCAGGCCCAAGGTCAACTGTTGATCACGACATTGTCAGCGCGTGAGGAGTCCCCAACCCTGACACTGCCCCGGCACACTGACCGTAACCGAGCCTGTCGTTGACTGACAGATGCTGGCCCGAGAAGCCATCGGTGAAGCACACCTGCAAATCGCCCTCCGACATGATTCGTTGGACTGGCTCCGGCGATGAGTTGGGAGATTGTCGAACTCGACGAAACCTTCGTAAACCCTAAAATTCTCTCAACAGGTTGCAGGGGGATGCAAGCTTCGGCTGCGCCAATGGCGAACTTGCACACTCGACTTTGACGTCACGCAAAAGTCGTAAAGGTCGGGCATGACACTTCGCACCCCTGCATGATTTGATCATGGCCTCCCCGGCCACGCACGTTCGGTCCTGTCAGAAACTTTGACAGTGACAGTGAACACGAACCTCTGTCAACTCACAAGTTCGGTCCAAGTGTCCTGGTTGAATGGGCTCATGCCGATCAAGGTGAAGGTTCCCGCGTCCAACCGAAAATCCTCCGGAGAAGCCATGCACGTGCAAAGTGCCTCCGTTTGCACGCTCCCATGGCCTCTGTCAAGCTGCAGGAGAAGGCTGGGGACGCGCACCAGCACAACCTGCGAAAATTCCAAGGGCGGGGCCACCGCTCTGCTGGGCACTGGGCAGTATACGACCGCGCCTATATTGTCCGCCACCAGCAGTGACCGGTATGGCTCCTGGCAGCGCGAAAGGCACTCGCACGCTCGCACAGACCATCATCCGGACAAGACTGCTGTCAGCAAAGTCGCCCCATGAGACGGATGCAGATGATCCGAAGTTGAATCCATCAGGCCTTGATGTGCAGCCGCGAAACATCAACACGAATGATGTCAGGGAGAGCACAGTCTTGCAACAAAAGCTTGAGTACAACTCAGTAATCTCTGCTTTGCAACTCACTGGGCACCAGTGCTGTGTGGCATTTGGCGACGATTCCGCGAACACCTGCGCAAGAAACACCTTCTCTAAGGAGCTGCGACTGCCTTTACGATTTGCCCAGTCTGTGACGCACCTCCTGTGCTGGCCGCATCAATATCCCGACGGAAAAAGCGGGGCGCGAGGCGCCACATGAATCGAGCACCTTGGCGGGAACATGTCCGGACACTTGCCAAGCCAGAAGCCCTCATTTCAGGGTGACGGATCAAAAAAAATTAAATTTGGATCAAAAAAATTAAAACACAAAGATCAAAAAGAATTAAAAATTGGATCCAAAAAAATTAAATCAGTACTTCCGCCACAGAATCACACAAAAAGCACGGGGTGCTCGAGGGTGGCGGATCAAAAAAAATTCGATTTGGATCAAAAAAGGCACAAGGACTCCAAAAATTAAAAACAGTATCAAAAAGGTTAAAGCAGTACTTCTCTTTTGCCCCCATAAAGCGATGTCATATGTCCCGACAAGTTAAGAAAGCGGGCAGTTCATGTGGCTTCTCCCTCTCTTCGTTTTCCAGAGAGACTCACGTTGTCGTTTTACCTTTGTTTTCTTGTTTCTTGCTCTTGGCTTCCCAAAGCGAATACATCTGGCTTTCGCCCTTTTGCCTGTCGGTCAAGACGTTTCATTCATGAGAAATCTTATGTTCTTGGAATTTCAAATCCCCTGAAGTGTTTTCGTGTGGCTTTGTCCTTGTTGTGCGTTTAGAAAAAACGTCTTTCCTTCGTTTCATCGACAGCTTAAGAAAGCGGGCAGTTTGCAATTAAAAAACGGGGGGGGGGGGGTTAGGGGGGGCGCAGCTCCCCCCAGTTGCAAACCTTCCAACATGAACTTCGGT
Source organism: Symbiodinium sp. CCMP2592 (assembly GCA_905221615.1). NCBI lineage: Eukaryota > Dinophyceae > Suessiales > Symbiodiniaceae > Symbiodinium > Symbiodinium sp. CCMP2592. Next base: position 973,520 of record CAJNDT010001291.1, read on the forward strand.
TTGCTCGCTTATACCCCCCATAAAGCGATTTCATGTGGCTCGACAACTTAGGAAAGCGGGCAGTTTGCAGTTAAAAACGGGGGGGGGTTGGGGGGGGCTCCCCCCAGTTGCAAACCTTCCAACATGAGCTTTGCTTTGCTCGCTTTTACCCCCCTAAAGCGATTTCATGTGGCTCGACAACTTAAGAAAGCGGGCAGTCTACAGTTAAAAAAGCGGGGCGGGGTGGGGCAGCCCCCCCCATTTGCAAAACCTTTCAACATGAGCTTTGCTTTGCTCGTTTTTACCCCCCTAAAGCGATTTCATGTGGCTCTCCCTCTCTCCGTTATCCTAACAGATGCATGCTTTCGTTTTACTTTGTTTTCTTGGTCTTGCCATCTCAAAGCGAGCACGTCTGGCTTTCGCCATTTTGCCTGTCGGTGAAGACGTTTCATTCGTGAGAAGAAAACAGGGGGGTTGGGGGGGCGGCGCAGACCCCCCCATTTGCAAACCTTCCAACATCAACTTTGTTTTGCTCGGTTTACCCCCCCTAGAGCGATTTCATGTGGCTCGACAATTTAAGAAAGCGGGCACTTTGCCGTTAAAAAAGCGGGGGGGTTGGGGGAGGCGCACCCCCCCCCCCCCCCAGTTTGCAAACCTTCCAACATGAGCTTTGCTTTGCTCGCTTTTGCCCCCCTAAAGCGATGTCATGTGTCTCGACAAGTTAAGAAAGCGGGCACTTCATGTGGCTTCTCCCTCTCTTCGTTTTCTAGAAAGACTCACGTTGTCGTTTTACCTTTGTTTTCTTGTTTCTTGCTCTTGGCTTCCCAAAGCGAATACATCTGGCTTTCGCCCTTTTGCCTGTCGGTCAAGACGTTTCATTCATGAGAAATCTTATATTCTTGGAATTTTAAATCCCCTGAAATGTTTTCGTGTGGCTTTGTCCTTGTTGTGTGTTTAGAAAAAACGTCTTTCCTTCGTTTCATCGACAGCTTAAGAAAGCGGGCAGTTTGCAGTTAAAAAACGGGGGGGGTTGGGGGGGGGGCGCAGCTCCCCCCAGTTGCAAACCTTCCAACATGAACTTTGGTTTGCTCGCTTATACCCCCTAAAGCGATTTCATGTGGCTCGACAACTTAAGAAAGCGGGCAGTTTGCAGTTAAAGAACAGGGGGGGTTGGGGGGCCCAGTCCCCCACATTTGCAAATCTTCCAACATGAGCTTTGCTTTGCTCGCTTTTACCCCCGTAAAGCGATTTCATGTGGCTCGACAACTTAAGAAAACGGGCGGTTTGCAGTTAAAAAAGCGGGGGGGTTGGGGGGGGCGCAGCCTCCCAGATGCAAACCTTTCAACATGAGCTTTGCTTTGCTCGTTTTTACCCCCGAAAGCAATTTCATGTGGCTCTCCCTCTCTCCGTTATCCAAAGAGATGCACGTTTTCGTTTTACTTTGTTTTCTTGGTCTTGCCCTCCCACAGCGAGCACGTCTGGCTTTCGCCATTTTGCCTGTCGGTGAAGACGTTTCACTCGTGAGAAGAAAACGGGGGGGTTGGGGGGGCGGCGCAGACCCCCCCAATTTGCAAACCTTCCAACATGAGCTTTGCTTTGCTCGCTTTTGCCCCCCTAAAGCGATGTCATGTGTCTCGACAAGTTAAGAAAGCGGGCAGTTCATGTGGCTTCTCCCTCTCTTCGTTTTCTAGAAAGACTCACGTTGTCGTTTTACCTTTGTTTTCTTGTTTCTTGCTCTTGGCTTCCCAAAGCGAATACATCTGGCTTTCGCCCTTTTGCCTGTCGGTCAAGACGTTTCATTCATGAGAAATCTTATATTCTTGGAACTTTAAATCCCGTGAAGTGTTTTCGTGTGGCTTTGTCCTTGTTGTGCGTTTAGAAAAAACGTCTTTCCTTCGTTTCATCGACAGCTTAAGAAAGCGGGCAGTTTGAAGTTAAAAAACGGGGGGGGTTGGGGGGGGGGGCGCAGCTCCCCCCAGTTGCAAACCTTCCAACATGAACTTTGGTTTGCTCGCTTATACCCCCTAAAGCGATTTCATGTGGCTCGACAACTTAAGAAAACGGGCAGTTTGCAGTTAAAAAAGCGGGGGGGTTGGGGGGGGCGCAGCCCCCCAGATGCAAACCTTTCAACATGAGCTTTGCTTTGCTCGTTTTTACCCCCTGAAGCAATTTCATGTGGCTCTCCCTCTCTCCGTTATCCAAAGAGATGCACGTTTTCGTTTTACTTTGTTTTCTTGGTCTTGCCCTCCCACAGCGAGCACGTCTGGCTTTCGCCATTTTGCCTGTCGGTGAAGACGTTTCACTCGTGAGAAGAAAACGGGGGGGTTGGGGGGGCGGCGCAGACCCCCCCAATTTGCAAACCTTCCAACATGAGCTTTGCTTTGCTCGCTTTTGCCCCCCTAAAGCGATGTCATGTGTCTCGACAAGTTAAGAAAGCGGGCAGTTCATGTGGCTTCTCCCTCTCTTCGTTTTCCAGAGAGACTCACGTTGTCGTTTTACCTTTGTTTTCTTGTTTCTTGCTCTTGGCTTCCCAAAGCGAATACATCTGGCTTTCGCCAAAAGGTGTCGGTCAAGACGTTTCATTCATGAGAAATCTTATATTCTTGGAATTTTAAATCCCCTGAAATGTTTTCGTGTGGCTTTGTCCTTGTTGTGTGTTTAGAAAAAACGTCTTTCCTTCGTTTCATCGACAGCTTAAGAAAGCGGGCAGTTTGAAGTTAAAAAACGGGGGGGGTTGGGGGGGGGGCGCAGCTCCCCCCAGTTGCAAACCTTCCAACATGAACTTTGGTTTGCTCGCTTATACCCCCCTAAAGCGATTTCATGTGGCTCGACAACTTAAGAAAGCGGGCAGTTTGCAGTTAAAGAACAGGGGGGGTTGGGGGGCGCATTCCCCCACATTTGCAAAGCTTCCAACATGAGATTTGCTTTGCTCGCTTTTACCCCCGTAGAGCGATTTCATGTGGTTCGACAACTCAAGAGAACGGGCGGTGTGCACTTAAAAAAGCGGGGGGGTTGGGGGGGGTGCAGCCCCCCCCCAATTTGCAAACCTTCCAACATGAGCTTTGCTTTGCTCGCTTTTGCCCCCCTAAAGCAATTTCATGTGGCTCTCCCTCTCTCCGTTATCCAAAGAGATGCACGTTTTCGTTTTACTTTGTTTTCTTGGTCTTGCCCTCCCACAGCGAGCACGTCTGGCTTTCGCCATTTTGCCTGTCGGTGAAGACGTTTCACTCGTGAGAAGAAAACGGGGGGGTTGGGGGGGCGGCGCAGACCCCCCCAATTTGCAAACCTTCCAACATGAGCTTTGCTTTGCTCGCTTTTGCCCCCCTAAAGCGATGTCATGTGTCTCGACAAGTTAAGAAAGCGGGCAGTTCATGTGGCTTCTCCCTCTCTTCGTTTTCCAGAGAGACTCACGTTGTCGTTTTACCTTTGTTTTCTTGTTTCTTGCTCTTGGCTTCCCAAAGCGAATACATCTGGCTTTCGCCAAAAGGTGTCGGTCAAGACGTTTCATTCATGAGAAATCTTATATTCTTGGAATTTTAAATCCCCTGAAATGTTTTCGTGTGGCTTTGTCCTTGTTGTGTGTTTAGAAAAAACGTCTTTCCTTCGTTTCATCGACAGCTTAAGAAAGCGGGCAGTTTGAAGTTAAAAAACGGGGGGGGTTGGGGGGGGGGCGCAGCTCCCCCCAGTTGCAAACCTTCCAACATGAACTTTGGTTTGCTCGCTTATACCCCCCTAAAGCGATTTCATGTGGCTCGACAACTTAAGAAAGCGGGCAGTTTGCAGTTAAAGAACAGGGGGGGTTGGGGGGCGCATTCCCCCACATTTGCAAAGCTTCCAACATGAGATTTGCTTTGCTCGCTTTTACCCCCGTAGAGCGATTTCATGTGGTTCGACAACTCAAGAGAACGGGCGGTGTGCACTTAAAAAAGCGGGGGGGTTGGGGGGGGTGCAGCCCCCCCCCAATTTGCAAACCTTCCAACATGAGCTTTGCTTTGCTCGCTTTTGCCCCCCTAAAGCAATTTCATGTGGCTCTCCCTCTCTCCGTTATCCAAAGAGATGCACGTTTTCGTTTTACTTTGTTTTCTTGGTCTTGCCCTCCCAAAGCGAGCACGTCTGGCTTTCGCCCTTTTGCCTGTCGGTGAAGACGTTTCATTCGTGAGAAGAAAACAGGGGGGGTTGGGGGGCGGCGCAGACCAACATCAACTTTGTTTTGCTCGGTTTACCCCCCCTAAAGCGATTTCATGTGGCTCGACAACTCAAGAAAGCGGGCAGTTTGCAGTTAAATGGCGCGTGGGTGATCACCTTCCTTTCCGTCCATTTCCTTTCATTCCCTGTTGCTTTTCTTTCTTTCTTTCTTCGCTGCTTCCTTGCTTTTTTCCTTCCTTCCTTCCTTCCTTCCTTTCTGCTTTTCTCTTTCCTACCTTCTCTCCTTCCTTCCTTCTTTCCTCCTTCCCTCCTTTGTTCCGTCCCTCCTCCCTTTAGTGCTTCCCTCCTTCCTTCCTTCCTTCCTTCCTTTCTTCCTTTCTTCCTCCTTCCTTCCTTCCTTTCTTCCTTCCTTCCTTCCTTCCTGTCGTGCTTTCGGCTAAATTAATTTTTTTGATCCAAATTTATTTTTTTTGATCCAAATTTAATTTTTTTGATCCAAATTTAATTTTTTTTGATCCAAATTTATTTTTTTGATGCCTATCCCCTCATTTCAAAACTCCTTCCGTGCCGATCCATTCTGCCCCAGCGCTGCAAGCGACAGCTAAGTCTTCTGGATACCGCAATCCTTGCAAAGATGCCCGAGAGGCTCACATCCACAGGCAACAACGGAAGAAGCACATGCCATGACGACCTGACAGAACCCTCGAGTCCGAATGCAAAAGAATGGTCACGATTCAGGGAGATGCTGTCGGAGTCCTGAAAACAAGATCTCTCGTCTGCATCGCCATGAGGATGCGGAACTGATATGACATAAATGACGTATAAACACAGTACAGGTCCGCGATCGTGAAAGCACAAATCCTGAAATGGTGCTACTCCCCGAGGATTGGCACAAAGACATGTCCGAAAAATGAGAAACGTGTCCACTCGTCGTCCCAGTCGGGCCTCTTAGGGACCAATTAGAAACTAAGGCCTCCGCATCCTCGCGAGGGCTGTCGTTTCGGGGCATCCCTATGAGAATCACGAAGCCACGACATATCTGCCTTCAACATGCATCAACAGCTAGGAACATTCCTCCCAGCTCCAGCGCCCTGAATGAGAACAGGAGCCCGACGGTACGAATTGAAACGCAGAGCGAACCCCTTCCTGCTGTGTGAGGCACCATGTAGCTTCCTGGAGCATCCGGTGTGTTCATGAGTGAGATGCCCGAGAAGCGGCAGCTCTGTCCACTGACGCAGGTTCGATGCTGCTCCAACGGAGCAACTCCAATCACCGAAAACTTGCCCACATCAACAGAGAATTCTTCAGGTAGAAGGCAGTCCAATGCATCCGTCCGATTGCTAGCCATGACATCCTGTGTCAGGGTCAGATTCGTTGCGTTGCTCTGGTTGGACTCGCTCAAGAAATTGCCTGACTGTGGCAGACTGGCACACCAGCACAGGCGATATTCGCCTCCAGCAGCGCTGAATGGATCTTTCCATATCCACTGCAAGCCACTGGCAGCAACCAAATCAGGACCTATGCCTCGTGTCTGGGGTCCAGTACCACAAGTGTCGAGGACCATCCACTTGTTGAGGCTTGTCAGGCCCAAACCCTCCACTTCGACCAGGTGGCAAGTCTGTCCACTCACACAGGTTCTGTCCTGCTGCAGGGGTGCTGGTCCGATAATTTCCAGCTTACCTAGATCCACGACAAACTCTTCACCCGGAGTGTCAGGATCCGACACCACCGTGGAATTTAAAGCAGTGCTTGGGAAACCGGACCACCAGCACAGTCTGTAAATTCCCCCCGCGGCTGTGATTTCCTGTGCGCCCCAAGTGACAGCGGCACCACTTCTCGAGACCATTGTGAAGTGACCAGATCTTGGGGACCGCGGAATGACCCTGTCCAAGCCACAGGTGTCCATGATGCGGATTTCATCCGACAGAGTCAAACCTTCCCCTTGCAGACCTGCCAAGGAGCACGCATGCCCGCCAACACAGGTGCGGTCCTGCGTCAGGGGAGTGGGGCCCAGCACGACAAGGGTGCCAAGCCTTGGTAATGGCCACACACAGCTACACTCCTGAACATCGGCACGGTGCAAAAAAGCTTATTGAGGCTCCGGCCGCGTCTGGAACTCCCCGATGTCAGCATCTACAGTTCGATTAGCATTGTTTCGCGCCGGGTTCCAGCACAGAGTGTAGTGACCACCAGGTGCGGTCATTGGCAGGGTCGGGGCGCTCAACAGCTGTCCCCGGTCTGCAAAGCCAGGTGGAGCCCAGGAGGTAAAGAAACTGCAAGAGCTGAGAACTGCCACCTCGCCAGCGTCCAAGTCCGAAGGAACCACAGAGACCTGTGGCAGAGCACAGATGCGGCCAGAGACGCAGGTGTGGGTCTGTTGTATGGGGCTTGGTCCCGCCAACGTCAGTGCGCCCATGTCAACTCGGAATGATTCAGCTGTGCTACACTGCGCGAAGTAAGAGCACCAGCAGAGCCGATAAACACCACCTCCAGCAGTGACAGCTGCCGAATCCCACTGGATGTTGAATTTTGTTCCGGTCATTCGTCTCGTGGGAAGGCTCGTGTTATCCAGTGCGATTGGAAAACCTGCGGGAGGAGTTCCACGTGCACATGTGTCCAAGACCAGAAGGCTGTCTTCTGCCAGCAGACCTTCACCAGAAATGCCTCGCAAAGAACAGATGCTGCCGACATTGCAAGTGTAGTCTTGGCGCAGTGGTGCAATGCCCACGATCGTCATGACACCTGCGTCTTGTGCAAAACTGATGGGCGTCCGGCATCGGTCTGTCCAATCACTGCTGTTCGTATATTCTTGGCACCAGCACAGCCTATACTTGCCTCCAGGAGCTGTAAATGACGCGCTGCCCCAAGTCATGGTAGCGCCCTGGTCTTCCACGGCTTCGGCGACCCCGTTTAGGACCAGACCGGAGACCAGATCTGCTGTCCCGCAAGAATTCAGCACCATGACTCGGGCAGAGGTAGACAGGCCCTCACCCGTGAGTCCATGAACTACACAGGTCTGACCACTAATGCAAGTCCTGTCTTGGTTGAGCGGCGCTAGGCCAACGATCTTGAGCAACCCGAGCTGCACTCGAAAGTCACTTGGCAGGTTGCAGCCGAAGTTGCCCGAGCACCAGCAAAGCCTATACTCGCCACCCGAGGCCGTGAAGAAGGCGTCACCGAAGTCGACCCTGGACCCACTGGCCCCCAGCGTAGCAACGACATGGCTCATGGAAGGTTCCTCCTCAGATAAGGCCTCGCCGCACGTCTGCAGCACGATCAGGGAGTCTGAAGTCGTCGGAAAGAGGACATCGAAGCCTTCAATGACGCAGTTCTGCCCACTCACACATGTCCGGTGCTGCTCCATGGGAGCAGGGCCGATGATTGTTAGCGCACCTGCTTCGACCCGAAACTCCTCGGTAAGCGAGCATCCAAATGTGCCAGCACACCAGCAGAGCTGGTAGACACCACCAGATGCAATCAGGTAATCGGTATCCCATGCCACCGAGCGGATATTGTAAGGAGCATCGGCCAAGTGGCCCAATAAGTGCGGCGGCATCTGGTCCCCGCAGGTATCGAGTACGGCTAGTCTGTCATCCTTTGTCAAGTGAAGTCCGGCAATGCCATCGATCGTACAGGGCTGGCCACTCACGCATGTGCGATCAGGGTGGCACTGCGACTCTTCGCAGCTGATGCCAATGACAGTCAAGGTGCCAACATCAACCAGGAAGTCAGAAGCCCCAAGACACGGAAAGCCGGCAGCACACCAGCACAGGCGGTATTCTCCACCACCCACAGTGAGGGCATCCTCGTTCCGCGACAGCAGCTTCCCAGTCATGCTTGAGGTGGACAACTTGGACTGATCTCCACAGGTGTCCAAGACCATGTATCCTCAGTGGAAAGCACTGCACTCCGCTCCGATTACAGCATGAACCTGCCCAGTGTATATCACAGTCACGAGTGGCTCTGAGGAGCCGGTAGGGCTGGACATGTGTGTGCGTCAAAACAAACCCTTGCGTTACAATAACTGCCAAGTTGCGATCGTCGTCCGAAAGGTCGCGGCCAGAAATGCTCGGGAGGCAAGGCTGGCCTTGAACACAGGTCCTGCGAATGACAATGTGGGCATTTCGGCAGGCTTTATCAAGCTCCGAGCCCCACAAGGACAACGCGACTGGCCCGAAGACACCCCGAAACCTGGACGTTCCTGTGCTGCCAAAGCGGGTCTGGACCCACAATGCTGATGGAAGCCACGTCCATGAACAGCTTGCCGTCGCCATCCGGGCAATCCCAATCACACCAGCATGCACGGTACTCCCCACCCGCTCCAGACAACCTTTGACTGCCCCATGAGGCCCACATCGTCACACGCTCTGCACCTGCCCATGCATCAAAGGTGGATTCGAAGCCCCACTCCGGCACCACAGCGCCATTTGGAAGTGGTGCACGGCTTGCACCTGTGCTACACGTGTCCAGCACAACCAGCCGGCCATCGGTTGCTGACTCTAGCCAGAAATCCACGCCCGACCAGGTACATGTCTGGCCACTGACACATGTTCTGTGCTGCCCAGCACCTAGACCAACGAAGGACACGCTGCCGACATCCACCCGAAAATCTTCGAATAAGGAGCAGACATAGGAACCTGCACACCAGCACAGACGGTATGTTCCGCCCACAACTTGCTGGTGGATTCTGACACTTCCTTCAAGCGGAGCAGAGCCCCTGCCAGATGCTCCGACACTTAGTGCCATCGCCAAGAACCCAAGAGATGCATCCTGGCTTGTGGTTGGCTCTCTGCAGGTGTCGAGAATTGCTACCGAGTCCATGGAGGTGAGGTGGAGGCCACTGAACCCACTCACCGTGCAGGGCAGGGCTTCACATGTTCGCTGCTGCACGAGTGGTCTTGGGCCAATCAAGAGGAGTTCGCCGACATCGAGGCCAAACTGTTCGGCGCCGCTGCATGGATACCTGTCCGAACACCAACAGATCCGATACTGTCCACCATAGGCCGTCACAGGCTCAGCGCCCAAAGTCAGGGACCTGGCTCCCCTTTGAAGAACCATCTGCAAGTGTGATTCAGGCAATCCTGGTGTGAAGTCTTCGATGCCACAGGTAGCCAACACACGGAAAGCATCCGTTGATGACAAGTACATACCGGCAGGTGCATCGAATATGCAAGACTGACCCGACACACAGGTTCGATCCTGCAGAGATGGCGATGGTCCAATGATGGAGAGTTGGCCGAAATCCGTTCGGAATCCCTCCAAGGTCTGGCATGGGCCCTGAGCCGTCACATCAACAGCCGAGGAGTTCTGCAAACTGCTACCGCCACACCAGCACAAGCGGTACTGGCCCCCCAAGCTCGTGACTTGCACGTCCTGCCAGTTCACAGACAGCAGGCTGTCAGCTGCCTGGAAAGTGACCAAGGCATCCACTGGAAACCGCTCAGGCAGAGCGTGGGTTCCACATGTATCAAGCACTGCCACAGAATCCTCTGCTGACAAGGAATGTCCGTAAATGGCAAGCAGTTCGCACGCCTGGCCAGAAATGCAGGTCCGATCTTGAAAGAGTTCGGGTCCAATTAAGAGCAGCTCACCGACGTCCAAGACATACTCTTGTGCAAAGTTGCAGTCTGCTGTGCCCTTCATACATGCACACAGCCGGTAGCTGCCACCACTTGCAGTCACTATCTCATCGCCCCATTCAATCCGGCCATCTACGGTCCAGTTCTCTGCAAATCCCGCTGTCGGGAAGCCATGCAAGTAAGTGTCGATCGCACAAGTGTCAAGGACGAGGTATCGTTCGTTTCCGCGAAAGCCAATGCCGGAGATTCCATCGAATGCACACGTCCGCCCGCTGATGCAGGTCCGATCCTGTGCCAATGGGCCTGGACCAGTCAGCATGAGCTCGCCAATATCAACCCGAAAGGAGGCAAGCAGGCTGCATGAGACGGATGAGGCATTTGCCAGTGGCCACATCTCTAAACTAGAGCACCAGCAGAGGCGATATTGCCCAGATGGTGCGCTGATGGTTGCCGTACCCCAGCTTACCGCGAGCCAGCCCTCGGTCGTCGTGACTTCCTGGAAGTCAGGGAAGCCGTCCACTCGGGCTGTTCCGCATGTCTCCATCACCAGCACGCGATCATCACTGGACAAATGCAATCCTGTAATTCCAGCCACAGAGCATGGGAGTCCAGCCACGCACGTGCGGTGCTGCGCACGCATTGGCGCAACTCCGACGACCACAAGCTCACCAGTATCCACCACGAATTGCGAAGCAGCAGCACACTCAGGTCTTGAGCTCGAATTGGAAACATTGGTGTCCTGCACTCCTGAAAGCACCGCACACCAGCACAAACGATACTGCCCGCCAGTCATGACTACTGGCGTCCCGTCGCCCCAGAGCGTTGTTGATCTGTTGCCGGTCCAGGTCTGGAGCAGCAGGCGGTCGTCCTCAGAGCTTTGACTGTTGCCGCAGGTGTCCAGCACCAAGACAACATCACTGCCTCAGTCAGGGCCAGGACTGCACCGATCTTACTATCACGAACACTGACTATGCAAGGAGCCCTTTGCTAAAGGCCTAGACGAGCCGGTAAAACCTGCTACAAATCTGAGGCGAAAGCTGGAAACGAAGGAACCAATGACAGGATCCACCAGACAGCTCTGGCCACTCACGCAGGTCCGAATCTGTGACAGAGGATATGGGCCCAACACCAGCAAATCACCCACCTGGACCCTGAAGCTGTCCGCAGTTCCACAAGCTTGGTGCTTCGCTGCACACCAGCACAGCTGGTAATTGCCTCCAGCAGCAGTGACTGGACTGATGCCGAAGGAGAAGGTAGCCGACTCACCATGCAGCAGGCTAACCTGCGCAAATGTTGGAAATCTGGGAAGCACACCCTGGATGCCACAAGTGTCCAGAACGGCCAGCAGATCGTCTCTGTTCAGGGATGTGCCCATAATGTTCCCAAATTCACACGTCTGTCCACTGACACATGTCCGACTTTGAAGCATTGGACTTACACCAACAACATGCAGCCGCCCCACATCGACTCCGAAATCCTCTGCAGATTCGCAGTGAAATGAAGCACCCGCACACCAGCACATCCGATAGTCGCCGCCCGCTGCCGTAAGTACCCTGTCGAAATGAACTTCTAGGTCATGTGTCGTGGAATTCAGTAGAAGTGCCACTGTTGGAAAGGACTCCACGAGAGCCGGCTTCCCGCAAGTCTCAAGGACAAGAAGGCGGCTGTTGTTGGGAAGGTGCAGACCTTCCATATCCAAGAACTTGCATGTCTGGCCGCTTACACACGTTCTGTCCTGTGCCAGTGGCGCGAAGCCAATCAGAGTCAGTTCACCAATGTCCGTCTGCGTGCTTGGCAAATTCACACAGCTCTCATCGGAAAGAGTGGAACACCAGCACAGGCGATACTGACCTCCAGCACTCGAGACTGGCGTCGTCCACTTCACTTCCAAGGCTTCGACCTGGACCTCTGCAGAGCCATTGAATGCTACGTCGGCTCCAGACAGGCGAGCCACACCAGCATCGGGAAAGCCACGCAAGCTGCTGTAGGTGCCGCAGGTCTCCATAACCAGAAGGCGATCATGAGTCAGGGACAAATGTGCTCCGGTTATGCGGCCAAGTGTGCATGTCTGACCGGCGACACAGGTACGGTGCTGCTGAAGCGGATTTGGCCCGACAAGCTCCAGGCTGCCAAAGTCTACCGACTCCCTGCAGGTTTCAGGACCTGAAATCGAACACCAGCAGAGTCGGTACTCCGAGCCAGCAGATGAAATTCTGCTCCAGCTGAGCACCCTCCTCCATGTTGAGAAGTTCTGAGCCACAGCCTCGTAACTCAAGTAGCCAGGGTCTGGCATGCGCGGAGGCTGCAGAGCATGCGAACATGTATCCAGAATCAAGGCCCTGTCTCCTGTCCGTAAGTGGAGCCCTTCTATGCCAGTCAGAACGCATGTGTGTCCACTCACGCAAGTTCCCTTCTGGTCCTGAGGGGTGGGTCCCAGAAGCTGCATTTCCCCAATATCGACTTGAAACTGGCCGGCGAACAAACAGTCTCCACTTCCTGACACTTTCTCGCACCAGCACAGCCGGTAGATGCCCCCAGATGCGGTGATCAGTTCTGGGCCCCAGGAAACAGAGGAGCCACTTCCGAGCACCGTTGTCGCTGCACCAAAGCCCGGAAAACGGTTTATGGCACCAGCTAGGCCACATGTGTCAGTCACCAAATATTGGCTGGATGCAGACAAACTATGACCCACAAGTCCATCTACTGCGCATGCTCGTCCTGAGACGCATGTACGATGCTGTCGCAAAGGGCTTGGCCCGATGAGAAGCATTCTTCCCATGTCTACTAAGCCAATGGTACCTCCTGAGCTGTGGCCACAAGCCGAACCACTCCACGAAGTTCCGTTCTCATTCGCAGAGCCAGAGCACCAGCACATGCGATACGCTCCACCTGAGCCAGAAACCATCTCTGCACCCCATGAGACAATCGCTCCACTCGCCGACACTTCCACAGCGTAGCCGGCTTCTGGCCATCCAGGTGCCAAGGTTCCTGCCGAACACGTGTCAAGCACCAGGACCCGGTCCGACTCTGAAAGATGAAGTCCCCGAACACCATCAATTTGGCAAGTCCGACCGCTCACACATGTGCGGTCTTGCTCGAAAAGGCTTACTCCGACGATTGTCAAACTTCCAATATCCACTTGGAAGTCGGAAGCCACGATTCCCGGTGGCCACGGGGCATTGAGAGCAGAAAGGTTTGCAACTCTGGGAGAACCTGCTTTCCAGCACAAGCGGTACACTCCGCCTCTTGAAGTCACAGCTGCCGGATCCCATGACATTTGGGCTCCCGATGCACTCACCTGTTGCACTATGCCTGCAGGAAATTGCGGCAGAACCTCGCCAACGACGCATGTATCCATCACAAGCAGCTGATCTCCGACTGACAGTCCGACGCCTTCGAAGCTACGAAGATTGCATCTGGAGCCGCTCACGCAGGTGCGATGTTGCAAAAGTGGCCGGGGCCCCAGCAGCTGGAGCCCCCCGAAATCCGTGGTGAAGTCAGCAATGTTGTCACATGAACCCGATCCGTGCTCGACACACCAGCATAGTCGGTATTGGCCCCCTGCGTAAGTGAGCATCATGTCGGCCATGGCTGTTGCCCCAGTTGATACGGCCAGCGCGCTGTACAGAAGATCGGGAGATGTTCGACCAACGCTTTCAGCACATGTCTCCATCACTACGATCCTGTCCGCATCAGAAAGCTGACCCAGCAGTCCAGATATACGACAAGTCTCACCACTAATGCATGTCCTGTCTTGTTGCAATGGGCCTGGCCCCAGCAGCGTGAATTTCCCGAAGTCGACGCTGAAATCTTGTGGGACGGTACAGATGGAGCTTCGATTCGCGGCCGATTGTTGAGGGTCTGGGCACCAACAGAGCCTGTATTCACCTCCAGCAAAAGTCAGTGGAGCGATCCATGTAAGCGTCAAATCGGATATCTGCACGGGCTCTCCCAAAGCCTCACCTGGATGGAAGCTACTACAGGAGTCGAGAACCTGCACGTGCCCTGCAATACTTAGATGTCCTGCCAGACCATCGATGTTACAAAACCGGCCGCTGACGCAGGTCCGATCCTGGCGAAGTGGAGCCAGGCCAGCCACATCAAGTCTTCCTACGTCAACGCGGAAGTCAGAAGGCAAGGAGCAACCGAATAGTGAGGCGTGACACCAGCATAGGCGGTACTGGCCCCCAGCAAGCAAGAGGAGCGAGTTGCTGCGCTGCAAGCCAGCGACATCTACCAGAGACTCACGTTCGCCGAGCTGGCCACAAGTCTCCAGCACCCACACATCATCATCTGCAGAAAGGTCCACTCCGACAAAGCTTTCCATGAGACACGTAGTTCCGGCTATACACGTCCTGTCTTGGGCTAGAGGCGTCGGGCCTATGACCAGCAGCGCAGCGAAGTCGACCTTGAAATCCGAGTGCGTGTGGCAAGCTCCCGGAGAACCACACCAGCATAGACGATACTGACCCCCAGGCCCACGAAATGCTGGAAAAGAAACAGTTGCACCTCCTCCCTGAAGCGCTGGAGCTACGGTCAACGTGCCTAAACCATCCCAGGCTTGGTGGTAACTCCGCGGAAACCCGCACGTTTGCATCATCATAATTCGGTCTGCAGACTGCATATATGTGCCATAGATACCGTCAATCTCACACGTCTGACCGCTCACACATGTGCGCCTAATCGTGTCCCCCGTCTCCCGTGAGAGCTCCGGCCCAATCACGGTCAGAGACCCGAAGTCCAATCGACGCACAGATGTCTCGGCACAGCGCGCGGAGTCCAAGTCGTCAGGACACCAACACAGCCTGTACTGGCCGCCAAGGGAACCTGGGCGGCCGTATCTGCAAGCACAAACTCGCAGCAACTGAAATCTTCAACTACTGTATGTTAGCCTATCTTACTCGTCTTGAGGGCGGGACTGATGCGCACTCCGGATTGAGGTTGACCCCAGTTCACGTAGGCCCACGTGCCTTCATCCCCCTTTGTGTTGCTGCCCCCGCTCTGGATGCGGGAAGAAAGTCCGCCATCAAGAAAGCCAGCCACCGGATCAGAGTTGGAGCACGTGGCAAGGACGATGACCTGATCCCGAACGCTGAGCCCCAGCCCTGACATGGTCAGGCTGCAGACATGTCCCGAGATGCAGGTAGCCGATTGCTCGAGGGGCCCTGGCCCTAGCATCATCAATTCTCCCATGTCCACCTTGAAGCTTTCCATGACACTACAGCTGTGACCTGGACTGGAACACCAGCACATACGGTACTGTCCCGCTGGCATGACCAAATTAGCGTCCCAGTTCATCGGCGTCCCGCTGGCACTCACGACAGCAAATCGTCCCGAGGGAGTTGATTCTTGTGGCCAGTGGGCTACGCCACAGGTGTCCAGAATCATGATGGACGACGTGTCGAATGGAAGGAACTCGATGTTGGCGATGTCGTGCAGTGCACACCCTTGCCCAGTCACGCAGGTCCGATGCTGCTCCAGAGGACTGGGTCCGATCAAGAAGAGCTCCCCTGCGTCGAGGACATAGTTCTCAAGCCTGCTACAAGAAAATGAACTGGCCGCACACCAGCACAAACGATATCGTCCGCCACTTGCAGAAATCACTGGGCCGTCCCAAGAATCCTGCCCAGCCAGGGTGGTTTGCAGACGACCACTGCTCGGCAGCCGGATCGGCACAGATGCATCGCCGCAAGTCGAAAGGACAGCCGTCAAGTCTGATGCTTCAACGTGGTATCCGAGCAGTGTTTCAAAGGAGCACAACTGCCCTGTGGTGCATGTCCGGTGTTGGTAAAGTGGTGCGGGACCCAACATATCCAGAGAACCAATATCAACTCGGAAATCCTCAACTCCACAACTGAAGCCAGCAGCACACCAGCAAAGGCGATACCTGCCTCCTGCAAGAAATCTCGACAGCTCCCAGTGTGGATGGAAAGCAGAGGCATCAACCTGAACAGATTTCCCTTGATGTTCCCACATCTGTGAAATTGCTTACTGCGAGCCCATCTGAGCTACGTTCCTGCAAAGAGCGTAAAAACTGACAGTCTCTACCTCTGTGTACCTCTGCCAAAACCTCGTTCTACGGACCTCTCCCCACTTGCCTGCATTGCTTCTCGAACGTCCATGACGGTGCCACCACAGGTCTGCATGACCATCAGCTGGTCTGTCGGCTCAAGTCCCTGAGCCAGAACCTTGCAAGGCTGGCCACTGACCTGAGAGCGCAAGGATTGATCCTCGAATGCTCGCTTGAGAAAGTGCACGACTTATCCGAGGCATGGACACACGTGGCCTCCTGGTGCAGGAGGTCGGGACCAATCAGCGTCAAGCCCCCAGCATCGATGTTGAAGTCTGTAGGATCCTTGCAGACAAGGATGCCTGGACACCAGCAGAGGCGGTAAACACCCCCCGCCGCTGTCAGCGGAGCTGTGCTCTGGAAGCTTTGCCTCCCGCCCAATCCACTGGCAAGTGGCCATACATCCGCACCAAATCCGCGTGGCAACGAGGGCAAGCCACACGTCTCCAGAACCAGCAGCGCACTTCCGACACTCGGCAGATCTTGACCACCCAGCCCTGAAATGCTGCAAGTTTGGCCGCTGACGCACGTTCGGTCCTGTGACAGCGGGTTCACCCCAACAAGGGTCAAGGACCCAAGCGTGACCAAGGCATTTTGAGCACTGTCGCAGCCTTCGCCGTCCGTGGACCCGCACCAGCAGAGCTGGTAAATTCCGCCAGCCGCTGTGACTCGCGTGCTTCCCCAGCTGAAGGCAGCGTCGTTGTTCTCCAGAAAACTGGATGCCCCGTTTGTGAAGCCGCAAACAGCTGCTGAGGAAACACTGCAAGTGTCCATGACGAACAACCGGTCAGCCTCCCGGAAGCCCTGACCCTCAATTCCAGCTATTCTGCAAGTCAGGCCGCTGACGCAGGTGCGGTCCTGAGATAATGGGTTGGCACCGATAACATACAAGCTTCCGGCATCAACCTTGGCGTCAGCTGATCCGACACATTGTGGAAGGAACGCTTGATCTGGCATACTGTGGCACCAGCAAAGGCGAAAGACACCACCGGCGGAAGTGATGCGTTGCAGCGAGCTGAAAGTCGTTCCCGCACTGGTGCGTTGCAACTCCGACCTTCCAGCGTAAGGGAAGCGGGCCAGAGCACTTGCCTGTCCACAGGTTTCAACAGCAAACAGGACGTCCCCGGCATTTAGACCATATCCTGCAATCTCCTGCAGGAAGCACGTACGCCCGCTCACACAAGTCCGGTGCTGGGCAATTGGGGCGACCCCGATGACGGTGAGTGTACCAGCGTCGACGCGAAAACTGTCTGCAGTGTCACAAGAAAAGTGTTCGCCGGGGCACCAGCACAACCTGTAGTCGCCGCCTGCCAGCTGAAGTGGAGAACTGACCCATCTTGCTGAAACCGCTCGGCCGACAGGGGCCGCAAAAGTTTCAAGAGTTTCAGTGTAGGCGAGAGCGGGGCCTGACGCGACTCCACAGGTCTCCAGTATCAAGTACTCGTCTGTCTCACTTAGGCCCTGCCCTGTAAGACCCGTGATCTCACAGGTCACACCAGACAGGCATGTCTTGGATTGGGCCAGTGGGGCAATGCCGACCAGAGTCAAGGCTCCCACGTCTACCTCGAAGTCTCGTGCAGATGAGCAAGCAGAGGCGGCAAGCCCTGAACACCAGCAGAGTCTATAGACACCTCCGGCAGCCGTGACTGGGGCTACACCCCACTCAATGCCAGCTCCACTTCCAGCAATGACAGGGGTCCCAAAGGCAGGAAACCCGAGCACGCTACCTGCAAGACCACATGTGTCCTGAACTACAAAGGCATCTGCAGAGTCCAAGGCTGACCCAAGAACACCGCTCACAAAGCACGTCTGTCCAGCGACGCAAGTGCGGTCTTGGTAAAGAGGTCGTGGGCCCAGAACGGTAAGACTGCCAAAGTCTGTCCGAAAGGATTCAAAGCCGCTGCAAAGGTTTGTGGCTGAAGGGGAACACCAACACAACCGGTGGCTTCCGGCTGAAGCGGTGATCACATCGCCGTCGAAGGACAAAGTGAGACTGCCAGCAAGTGTCGGTTGTGCAGCTAAGATGCCACTGGCCGGAAGCCGATCCACCAAGCTGGCCTCTCCACACGTATCCAGAACAGCAAACCTGTCTGAAGCAGGCAGACCAAGTCCGCCAATGCCGTATAGCTTGCATGTTTGTCCTGTGATGCACGTTCGATCTTGCGTCAGCGGCGCAGGTCCCAACACTGCCAGACTGCCCATGTCCACCTGAAACTGGCGGGCCAGCTCACAACGGCCGCCAGGTGAACACCAGCAAAGCCTGTATACTCCACCAGCCGTAGTCTGCGCTACTTGTGTCCAAAACGTAACACCCGCATCTTCCACGATCGTCGAGAGAGTACCAGCCTGGCTAAAGCGAGGAACCGCACTGGCGATTCCGCAGGTGTCCAGTGCCATGATTGCTCCTCGCTCCAAGCTGCTGTCAAAAAGACCCTGGAAGCCTCGGAGGAAACAAGCCTGCCCACTGCTGCAGGTCCGGTCCTGTGTGAGTGGGCTCATTCCAAGAAGAACGAGCCCACCGGCATCCACGACGAAGCGATCTGGAGAGACGCATGCCAAGCCGGCGCTGCACCAACAAAGCCTGTATTGGCCTCCTGCTGCTGTTGGTGCGACCGAACCCCATGAAACAGCAGACCCACTGGCCTCCACGAGGCTCGGAACTCCAGCGTGAGAAAAGCGAGGAATGAAGTTGGACTGCCCGCAGGTGTCCATGGCCATCCACAGATCACCGTCTGACAAGAAGCTACCAGTAAGTCCTTCTATGGAGCATGCCTGTCCACTCATGCATGTGCGGTCCTGACGCATAGGTGACGTCCCGATCACCGTCAATTCGCCAAAATCGGTTGCAAAATCCCGGGCTAGACTGCATTGAGACTCACTCGTCGAGCACCAGCAGAGGCGATATCGACCTCCAGCGGCTGATACTGGATCAGAGCCCCAGGTGACAGCTGCACCACTCGCATCGACTCGTGACACTTGGCCGGCAGTTGGAAAACGCTCAATAACTGGGTCCACCCCGCAGGTCTCGAGCACCTGAATCACGTCGTTGACGGACAAGTGCTGCCCCAGAAGTCCATCGAATGCACAAACCCGGCCGCTGACACAGGTGCGATGCTGTTCCAGTGGCGCCGGGCCGATGACCGTGAACCGGCCTGCTGCATGAGAATGTGTACCTCGCGCCAGCGTGGTGTCAGGCTTCTGTCGTGGACGGGCTTAGAAAAAAAGCGATGAACACATAAAACATCACAAAGCCAAGGTTCGACATGCGGCGACTGCATCGCCTTGATCTGTTTGACCCAGGGTTGCGGGGCGAGGACACCAGCAAAGAGCAAAGTTTCCCCCAGGAGCTGTGATACGCGTGGCACCCCATGACACTACATCTGTAAGGACGTCGAATTGGGCGCCGAGCATCGGAAAACCCGCGACCACCGCGGAGTCAACACGACAGGTGTCCATCACCAGATACGAGTCACCGCTAGAAATGTGCGTGCCCTCGATGCCGTCAATAGTGCAGGAGACACCGCTGATGCACGTCCGGTCTTGCCGCACGGGGCTCACACCGATCATGGTCAAAGCACCAACGTCGGTGGCGAAATCAATGGGGCCAGAACATGGTCGACCGCCAATCTCGCCGGAACACCAGCAGAGCCTGTAGATGCCTCCTGAAACGAGCACAGAATCGGTGAAGCTGACCACACTACCATATCCTGAAGCTGCGCTCACTGTAGCAACAGGCATTGAAGACGGCACCGAAGACTCTCCACAAGTGTCTGCCAAAAGAATCCTGTTTCGACTCGAGATGTGCATGCCGAGGAAACCATCAAACTCACACGACTGTCCGCTGACACACGTTCTGTCCTGCTGTAATGGGGAAGGACCTATCAAAAGCAGTTCACCCATGTCTGTAGCGAAGTCCGAAGCCTGGGAGCATCTCGGGGCCTCCCGTGAACACCAGCATAATCGGTAGAGGCCCCCTGCAGCCGTGAGTGCTGCGCTGTTCCAAACGCCGATGCTTCCTTGAGCTGCTATTTGGTTAGCGAAACCACCATTCACAATCCCAGTCGGAGATTGCCCATCCATCGCACCGCAAGTGTCGGCAACAAGGATGTGGTCTTCGTCGCTGATAAAGCTTCCGAGAAGACCTTCCACGCGGCATTCCGTTCCACTTATGCATGTCCTCGATTGACGCATTTTGGGGCCAATGACATAGAATCGCCCAGCTTCCACAAGAAAACTCGAAGGAGTACCTCAGAGGCAAGCAGCTGCCGAGATACGGATTTATTAGGCCTGCTATCGTGCGAGCATGGATCAGCAGCACCCTACCAGGATGGGTCACATTACCAGTTAAGGATGCACAGATGTGTGATTGCAAACACGAGGTCAAGGTGCTACACGTCTCCTCCATCAGCGAGGCTCCGGGACACCAGCACAAAGCATAGTTGCCTCCAACAGCTGTAATCGGAACCAAGCCCCAAGAGATCAATCCTCCACTCGACTGCAGGGAAACACCGGTTCCTGGGAACCCAGACAATGCTGCAGAGCGGATACCACAGGTATCCATCACCAGATACGAGTCACTGCTTGAAATGTGCGTGCCCTCGATGCCGTCAATAGTGCAGGAGACACCGCTGATGCACGTCCGGTCTTGCCGCACGGGGCTCACACCGATCATGGTCAAAGCACCAACGTCGGTGGCGAAATCAATGGGGCCAGAACATGGTCGACCGCCCATCTCGCCGGAACACCAGCAGAGCCTGTAGATGCCTCCTGAAACGTGCACAGAACCGGTGAAGCTGACCACACTACCATATCCGGAAGCTGCGCTCACTGTAGCAACAGGCATTGAAGACGGCACCGAAGACTCTCCACAAGTGTCTGCCAAAAGAATCCTGTTCCGACTCGAGATGTGCATGCCGAGGAAACCATCAAACTCACACGACTGTCCGCTGACACACGTTCTGTCCTGCTGTAATGGGGAAGGACCTATCAAAAGCAGCTCACCCATGTCTGTAGCGAAGTCCGAAGCCTGGGAGCATCTCGGGGCCTCCCGTGAACACCAGCATAATCGGTAGAGGCCCCCTGCAGCCGTGAGTGCTGCGCTGTTCCAAACGCCGATGCTTCCATCACCAGCCTGATTCTGTGATCCAAGACCTGTCGGCCGCATTACAACAACGGCATTTTCGGAAGCACAGGTATCAGCAATCAAAATATCGTCGCTCAAACTTGTCTGCTTTCCTGACAATCCGTTCAATTGACACCCACGCCCACTCACGCACGTGTGTTGCTGGTTCAAAGGAGAAGGTCCAATGATGGTGAGCATCCCGAAGTCGACATGAAAATCACTCGGTTCCGCACACAGCGAAGGTACGTTGCCGCACCAGCACATGTGGTAAGTTCCGCCAGCAGCAGAGACAATGTCCGTCAAAAAGCTTCGGAAATTGCTGCCAGCAGCAGCCGGAAGAGACACTAAAATGCCATCGGCTGGAAATCGTGGCACGATGCTTGGCACGGAGCAGGTCTCCAGAATCATCACTTCACCCAGAGACACATCCAAGTAGGAGTGAACTGCAACGTCTGTGACTTGGCAAGTCTGTCCGGAGATACATGTTCTGTGCTGTTCCAACGGACTTGGGCCCAGCACTTGTATCGAACCGAAATCGGTGCGAAAATCTTCCGCCACACGACAGCCCAAGTTGCACCAGCAAAGGCGGTAAACGCCCCCTGCAGCTGAAACACGTGTTGCACTGCCTAAGAGGATCAGGTTGCCCTCCACTGAATGCCGCAAGCCATCCACTGGAAGTCCTCGTACCACAGAGGGCATTCCACAGGTGTCGAGAATGGCCACCAGAGCATCTGCTGCCCAGATACCTTAGAGTGCAATAGGGTGCGCTGCCCCTCGCCGGCGCGACAGGTGTACCAGCGATTCATAAATTTCAGATCCAAGTCGCCCTGGGAAGCAGCGCAAGTCTCACTCTCCGCAACAGAACATGCCGTGGCCGTGCTCCCACTGGAGACCACGCAGCTCTGGCCGCTGACCTTCGAAACCGAAACAGACACAAAGACACTTGCGCTCCGCTGCAAGCGTGTAGCTGCTGACGGCTGACGGCTGCCGGGACGGATCCAACAAAAGAAGCAAAAAAACCGAGAGCTGACGACGAGACGCGAGCGCAAAAGCATTCGGAGGCCAAGTCTTACAAGCACGATCAAAGACAACTCGCTCAATACCCTTGACACCGTGTTTCAGACTAACATCTACGACTGCACGGCTACGATGGCCCTTTCTGCACTGCTTCGGCAAAAGGCACGACTGAGGCAGAGACACACGTGGCCTCCTGGTGCAGGAGGTCGGGGCCAATCAGCGTCAAGCCTCCAGTATCGATGTTGAAGTCTGTAGGATCCTTGCAGACAAGGATGCCTGGACACCAGCAGAGGCGGTAAACACCCCCCGCCGCTGTCAGCGGAGCTGTGCTCTGGAAGCTTTGCCTCCCGCCCAATCCACTGGCAAGTGGCCATACATCCGCACCAAATCCGCGTGGCAACGAGGGCAAGCCACACGTCTCCAGAACCAGCAGCGCACTTCCGACACTCGGCAGATCTTGACCACCCAGCCCTGAAATGCTGCAAGTTTGGCCGCTGACGCACGTTCGGTCCTGTGACAGCGGGTTCACCCCAACAAGGGTCAAGGACGCAAGCGTGACCAAGGCATTCTGAGCACTGTCGCAGCCTTCGCCGTCCGTGGACCCGCACCAGCAGAGCTGGTAAATTCCGCCAGCCGCTGTGACTCGCGTGCTTCCCCAGCTGAAGGAAGCGAATTCAGCGTCCCCTGAGCTGAGACTGCGCAGTCCCTGAGCAAATCCAGAAATTATCGACGTGCCGCCACATGTATCCATGACGTACAGACGATCAGTGTCCTGCAGGCCGTACCCATACACGCTGGGAATCTCACATGTACTTCCGCTGACACAGGTTCGGTCTTGAAACAAAGATACACCGACCATGAACAGGCTCCCAACGTCAACCTTAGCTTCGCTTGTCAGACAAGACGGCACATGCTCTGTGCCAAAATTCGGCATACCGTGGCACCAGCAAAGGCGAAAGACACCACCGGCGGAAGTGATGCGTTCCAGCGAGCTGAAAGTCGTTCCTGCACTGGTGCGTTGCAACTCCGACCTTCCAGCGTAAGGGAAGCGGGCCAGAGCACTTGCCTGTCCACAGGTTTCAACAGCAAACAGGACGTCCCCGGCATTTAGACCATATCCTGCAATCTCCTGCAAAAAGCACGTACGCCCGCTCACACAAGTCCGGTGCTGGGCAATTGGGGCGACCCCGATGACGGTGAGTGTACCAGCGTCGACGCGAAAACTGTCTGCAGTGTCACAAGAAAAGTGTTCGCCGGGGCACCAGCACAACCTGTAGTCGCCGCCTGCCAGCTGAAGTGGAGAACTGACCCATCTTGCTGAAACCGCTCGGCCGACAGGGGCCGCAAAAGTTTCAAGAGTTTCAGTGTAGGCGAGAGCGGGGCCTGACGCGACTCCACAGGTCTCCAGTATCAAGTACTCGTCTGTCTCACTTAGGCCCTGCCCTGTAAGACCCGTGATCTCACAGGTCACACCAGACAGGCATGTCTTGGATTGGGCCAGTGGGGCAATGCCGACCAGAGTCAAGGCTCCCACGTCTACCTCGAAGTCTCGTGCAGATGAGCAAGCAGAGGCGGCAAGCCCTGAACACCAGCAGAGTCTATAGACACCTCCGGCAGCCGTGACTGGGGCTACACCCCACTCAATGCCAGCTCCACTTCCAGCAATGACAGGGGTCCCAAAGGCAGGAAACCCGAGCACGCTACCTGCAAGACCACATGTGTCCTGAACTACAAAGGCATCTGCAGAGTCCAAGGCTGACCCAAGAACACCGCTCACAAAGCACGTCTGTCCAGCGACGCAAGTGCGGTCTTGGTAAAGAGGTCGTGGGCCCAGAACGGTCAGACTGCCAAAGTCTGTCCGAAAGGATTCAAAGCCGCTGCAAAGGTTTGTGGCTGAAGGGGAACACCAACACAACCGGTAGCTTCCGGCTGAAGCAGTGATCACATCGCCGTCGAAGGACAAAGTGAGACTGCCAGCAAGTGTCGGTTGTGCAGCTAAGATGCCACTGGCCGGAAGCCGATCCACCAAGCTGGCCTCTCCACACGTATCCAGAACAGCAAACCTGTCTGAAGCAGGCAGACCAAGTCCGCCAATGCCGTATAGCTTGCATGTTTGTCCTGTGATGCACGTTCGATCTTGCGTCAGCGGCGCAGGTCCCAACACTGCCAGACTGCCCATGTCCACCTGAAACTGGCTGGCCAGTTCACAACGGCCGCCAGGTGAACACCAGCAAAGCCTGTATACTCCACCAGCCGTAGTCTGCGCTACTTGTGTCCAAAACGTAACACCAGCATCTTCCACGATCGTCGAGAGAGTACCAGCCTGGCTAAAGCGAGGAACCGCACTTGCGATTCCGCAGGTGTCCAGTGCCATGATTGCTCCTTGCTCCAAGCTGCTGTCAAAAAGACCCTGGAAGCCTCGGAGGAAACAAGCCTGCCCACTGCTGCAGGTCCGGTCCTGTGTGAGTGGGCTCATTCCAAGAAGAACGAGCCCACCGGCATCCACGACGAAGCGATCTGGAGAGACGCATGCCAAGCCGGCGCTGCACCAACAAAGCCTGTATTGGCCTCCTGCTGCTGTTGGTGCGACCGAACCCCATGAAACAGCAGACCCACTGGCCTCCACGAGGCTCGGAACTCCAGCGTGAGAAAAGCGAGGAATGAAGTTGGACTGCCCGCAGGTGTCCATGGCCATCCACAGATCACCGTCTGACAAGAAGCTACCAGTAAGTCCTTCTATGGAGCATGCCTGTCCACTCATGCATGTGCGGTCCTGACGCATAGGTGACGTCCCGATCACCGTCAATTCGCCAAAATCGGTTGCAAAATCCCGGGCTAGACTGCATTGAGACTCACTCGTCGAGCACCAGCAGAGGCGATATCGACCTCCAGCGGCTGATACTGGATCAGAGCCCCAGGTGACAGCTGCACCACTCGCATCGACTCGTGACACTTGGCCGGCAGTAGGAAAACGCTCAATAACTGGGTCCACCCCGCAGGTCTCGAGCACCTGAATCACGTCGTTGACGGACAAGTGCTGCCCCAGAAGTCCATCGAATGCACAAACCCGGCCGCTGACACAGGTGCGATGCTGTTCCAGTGGCGCAGGGCCGATGACTGTCAACGTCCCAGCTCTCAAATGGAATCTCGACGATGTTCCTTGGAGCAAAGTGCAGGAGCGCACGGGGCACCCAACATTATCATTTGATCTCGGATGTAAACAGGAATTTTAGCCCCTCCGTACACCCCTACGTTGCCATGTATACTTTTCAGGATGTGCTCATCTTTATTGCTCGTACATGCGAAGAATGCGAGCAGTGCAAAGTTGGTTCTATTCAATTCTATTTAGAGTTTAGTTTTTAGGGAAGGACTTTGCAGTGACGACAACAGTCAGCGGAATCTCTCCAACCCCTTGCATACCACCGACGCGGCAATGCCGCGAGACCCCGCCCAGAAAAGTTCCCCACAGACTCACAATGCTTTGTCGCGATAAATTGGGAGCCCTTCATTCTGTGGCAAGGTTCCACAGACAGGTCCCGCCGACCCCACGCCAGGCAGCCCAGCACACCAGCACAATGAATAGACTCCACCTGGAGATGTGACTGGCATCTGTCCCCAAGAGACTCGTGCTCCACTGGAGCTCACCTGTGCAGTCACACCTGCTTCGGGGAATCCCTCGATGGCTCCAGCATCGACACCGCAGGTTTGCAACACAGCAAAGTAGTTTGCGACGGAAACATAAGTCCCTGTGATTCCCTCCAGGGTGCATGGCAATCCACTGATGCACGTCCTGGCTTGCTGTAAAGGATTGACTCCGATCATTGTCAGCATGCCCACGTCAGTCCTAAACTCCGAGTGATCTTCACATTGTGCCACAAGCCCGGAACACCAGCAAAGCCGATAGAAGCCGCCAGCAGCCAGAATCGGCGAAGTCCCCCAGCTCACCACGGCAGTTCCGGTCGGCGAAGCAGTAACTTCAGCAGGTGGCAGTGATGAGGGCGGCAGATGGGTATCACCGCAGGTCTCTGACAGAAGGATACGGTCCTGGCTCGAGATGTACTTGCCAAGGAATCCTTCAAACTCGCAGGAAAGGCCGCTGACACACGTCCTGTCTTGCCTTAGTGGTGCCGGACCCAGAAGGAGCAGTCCGCCCATGTCCGTGGAGAACTCAGATGCTGAAGCGCAAGCTGTGATAGAAGCACACCAGCAGAGTCTGTACTGACCACCGGCAGCTGTAATGATGCTCCATGTCGCTATGCCATCGCCGGCCATTTCTGAAGCACCAAAGTTCACAAATCTGGGAACAAACGCAGCTTTGTCGGTGCCACACGTATCGGCAATCAACATGTCATTGGTTCCCGTGTGCTCTCCAGTCAGTCCGCCTAGATGGCACCGCTGACCACTTGTGCATGTGCGATCTTGCCGCAGAGGGCTTGGGCCAATTATGTCAAGGGTACCGATAGAAACGTGAAAGTCCTCCGCATCCAGACAAGGTCCGGGAATCATCGAACACCAGCACAACGTGTAGGTCCCACCAGCTGCTGAAATAACATCTGTCTGAAAAGCACCAAGCAGAGACTCA
Organism: Symbiodinium sp. CCMP2592; assembly: GCA_905221615.1. Lineage (NCBI taxonomy): Eukaryota > Dinophyceae > Suessiales > Symbiodiniaceae > Symbiodinium > Symbiodinium sp. CCMP2592. Next base: position 1,000,015 of record CAJNDT010001291.1, read on the forward strand.
GAATTTAGGCTTGGCGGAGGTGATATGGGTTCTGCCCAGAGGCGAGGCAAAACACCGTGAGTTGCACACGTCTCCAGAATAAGTAGACGCCCGATTGACCAGTCAAATTCGCCGTGGAAAAGCAAATCCGAGACTCGACATGTGCGGCCCGAGACACATGTTCGGTGCTGCTCTAGCGGCGAGGGTCCGAGCAAGAGAAGCGATCCAAAGTCTGTCCGGAAGTTTTCGGGTCGTGAACACTTGCTGGGCAAACCGCACCAACACAAACGGTACCGGCCACCTGATGCAGATACCCTCGGAAGCATGCCAGAAGCGAGAAGCCCTGCATTGGGAAAGCCAACTGCAGCAGTGGACTGACCGCATGTGTCTCGAACGGCAATCTGATCGTTGTCGTTCAGGAAGACTCCTGTAAAAGAGCCGACCAGACAAGTGTACCCACTCACGCAAGTTCGGCTTTGCATCAATGGCGAGGGTCCGACGATGAGAAATCCTCCGGCATCCACCCGAAAATCCTCTTGGATGCCACAGGAAAATGTCGCGGCACACCAGCATAATCGGTATACGCCTGGCAATGAAAACTGAAAGTTGCTAAAGCAAATAACATTGAACATGACGAGAAAAACAAGACTCTACTAGATGTCACAAATTGGCCACACGTGCGTTACACCACAATCATCAGCCCCATTGCCCCGACCGAACGGACCATCGAAATGAATTGCAGCTAAAGCGCCACCCGCAGCTGAAATCGTCTCCGGACCCCAACCAACCGTGGCGCCGTGGATCTCTGCAGAGAGGGACTGACCACGAGGAACTCGCGATACCCAACCAGTCCCGCAGGTATCCTGCAGAGCATAAACATCACCAACGCTTAAGTACTGTCCCACCAGTCCATGGACTTCGCAGGTTTGTCCGGAAATGCACGTATGATCGTTTCGGCCATAAGGGCCAACAACGTGCAACGCGCCGATATCCGTCATGAACTCTGCGGCAACGCTGCATGCAGAGTCGGCGGAGCACCAACAAAGCCGGTATTGCCCACCAGCCGAGGTGCTGTCGCTCCAGCTCAATAAGGCACCACTTGCATCAACAGACATTGTCAGCCCTGAGTCTGCAAACCTCTCCACCAGTTGATGCCCTGGTCCTAGATGATCCTGACCACATGTGTCCATAACGAAGACCCGATCCAGAGAGTTCAAGAGACCGGACACATGGACGGTGCAGCGACTCCCAGAGACGCACGTCCGGTCTTGCTCCAGGGGCTCTGGACCTACGATTAGTAAATGCGCTGCTGTCACCTCAAAGTGCTCTCCTGAGGAACATGTTGCGACCGCAGAACACCAGCAGAGCCGGTACTGGCCTCCTGACGAACTCGTTGCGACTTCTCCAAAATACACTGTTGCCCCACTTCTGGCCACATTTGACGAAAAGCCTCCATTCCCAAAACGTGGGACCGTAGCATGATATCCACACGTATCCAGAACTGCATACCGATCCTGTGTAGTAAGATGCATCCCGGTGATGCCATGAATTACACATCTTAAGCCACTGACACATGTCCGCTGCTGCAAAGGATCCGGTTCCGCTGTCAGTTGACCAGCTGCTGTTGGTCCAGGACCGATCAGAGTCATTGAGCCAACATCGACCCTGAAGTCCTCCCCTCCATCGCACGGCATGTGCTGCTCAGCCGGACCAGTGTAAGCCACACACCAACATAGCCTGTACACACCGCCAGCTGCCGAGACGGCAACATCGCCCCAGGAGAAATTCTGATCAACGGCCGGATATGACCTTCCAGAGTTCGGCCAATTCTTCACGACCCCTGCTTCGGCACAGGTACCCAGCACCATCACTCTGTCCCCGTCTGTGAACGTACCATCTAAGTCGATGGAGCAGGAAAGCCCTGCGACACAAGTCCTCTCTTGCTGCAGCGGCGAGGGTCCCACTGCTAGTCCAGCTGACTGGTTCTCCAAGCCAACCTCAGACCACAACAACCTGAGACCCGTCTGCCACATGTTGAAAACTTCTGGTCGAGTCTCTTGGCTCAGGCGCCGTGCAACGATAGGCTCGTCTCCTTGCAATCGCAGAGCAATTCTGAACTGGCATCGCTACGTGGCTGTGGAGTGCATGTACGTCATGTCACAATAAAAGCTGGCGCATATGTCAGTCATGCCATCAGTTTTGTCCTGCGCTTTCATCTTCCAGCTCCCGCGCTGCAAGGAGCCGCATAGAACCAATCAAAACCTTAGCAATGCCAGCATGGCGCGAAGCTGGCGCTGGCCGAGGCAACTGTATAGACAACTTAAGGTTGCAACCGAATATTCAGCACAATCGGCTTCCTTCGCCTTGTTCACAGACCGGCGTGTAGAGCCGAGACTTGCCCAACACATCCTCAAGGGCACAGCTGGCAGAGATCTCTGCCGGCGAGAATCTTGCACTTGATGCATGCTGGATACGTGTAGGTGCCAGGTGGAAGCTTGGGAATGCCGAAGTTGTACAAGGCGTGATCCTTGCGACGCGCACAGGTAAGAAACTTCCATCCGGCATTGCAGCGAGTGGTTTTGCAAATCATCGTACCGGCTGCCTCTGTAGACGGCCGGTACGGCCTGCAGGCCACTGTGCATCGCCCCGTTGCTTTGGAGCTCTCCACGCGAGCTTAAAGCCACGATTGTTGAAAATACTAGGTACGATGTACTCTGTTCGACTCTGCTCCCTTGCAGCCTTGATCTTGCACAGGAGTCTGTATCGGCGTGGTTCAGGGATGCGCGTGCTGTTTCGGACTTTTGGGCTTCCTACATGTCCGAAGTTTTGGAAGGCAGGGATGGGCAGGGTCGCAGACCAAACTTCTGCAAGGAGGCGGGAGCTGGAACTCCTCAAGCAGCCGAGCAACTGGCAACTGCAGAGACACGGAGTGAAGCCGGGACAAGGGAGCGAGTCGGACATGTGCCCAAAACCAGGATCTGAAACTCAAAAAGGGTTGGCAGGCCTTGGAACTGAAAACAAACATCAAGCCAGCAAGGGAAGCGCCGCACATCCCATCCCTGGCGTCCGGGCCCGTGTCCCTCGCGTCAGCGCCCCACGCCCCTCTGTATGTGGGGTCTTCTGCGATGGGGTCTTCTTTGAGACGAGTTCTTAGATAGGATCTCCTGCTTTGGCCTGACACGGCTTGTAAGCAAACGTCCCGTGCTTCTGTTGCCCCGCCCTCCCCACGTCCTCCGTGTCAGCGTTCGCCTCGCGCTGTGTTGCCCACGTTCCTCGAGTGCCCCGCCCGCATGCTTCGCGCCCGCCTCCCTTGCCTTCGTCCTCCGCAGCTCTGCCCCAAGGCGAAGAGCTTAGCACCCATGGGTTTTGAGGTCTTCGGCCTCGGCCCCTGTTTGGGCAATTCTAGTACGGTTAGACATGAGAACCGGCAGGACTCGCTGAAATGGCATATGCCGCATATGTGCCTGTACGATTCGGATACGTTTTCTCATCCCCAGGAACTACGATTTCGACACGGACACAACTTCGGGTGCGACTGAAGACTTAAGTGACTTAAGATACGATTTCGGACTTGGACCAGGGTTCGAGACACGGGTCGAACTTAGCCTCACAACATGCCTGACATCGCTACTCTGGGCTGCAAGCTTCAAGATTCCCACGGATTTCGCATAACAATCGTACTCGATCCCACAGCCAAACCAGACAGATAAACGTCGTAAGTCTGTCCGAACCCAGATTCTCCCTCAGAAAGCCAACTGCATGTGCATGGAAGTACATCTTTCCAAGCATCGTCGTACTGACCGTAAATAAGGCATAAAAACCGCATTAAATCGCATCGCAGGTCGTAAAACCGCATCTGCAGCATCCCTCTTCTGGTCGTATGCGACAGGCGCATCCCCGACGCGCGTCCCAATCGTGTTGAAAAACGAATGAAGAAATTGCCACCAAAATGAAACAAGGACTAGGACTGAAAACACTCCGAACCTCAACGCACCGTGGAGAGGTGGCCCGAAACCACAGAAGGAAACGGTGTCACTGTACCCGACCAAGGCCGTTTCTGCAGGGCAAACATTAACTTACCTGAAACTTGTAGCCTGATCGGCACGGCCTGCAACTTTCACGAAGCGAAGTAAGCTCTTCTGACCGTCCCAACACAAGCCTAAAGGCCTAAACCCGAAAATTAAATCACGCAGGACATCGAAGCCTTAAGCCCCTGGCCCTACCGCGAAAAGCCTAAGCCCGAACATAGCCTGAGATATCAGCAGACCCTTGCACCAAAAAGACCAACATGAGTAAAAATCGCACACGGGCGAAAGCGAAAGCGAAAAGTTGCTACTGAGCCCCATTGTCTTGCCGTGCAGCAATGCAGCAGGATGTGTAGGAAATACTTAATATTTGCCGTGACAGTTTCGTGGGGACGGTCTTGAAAATCCGAAAGCGCTTGTCTGGAAGTTTGCTGCACGAACACTGTTGCCTCTTCAATAGAGCAACTCAGTTCCAAGACTGTCCTGTTAGCAATGTTGAAGCATAATCCCAAACAAACTTCGGTGGTTCAGTTTGCGCTCTGGTGAGATAGTATATCGACCTTGCAGGCAGACTTGACCACCCGCATGGAAACTTTGACCCCTGCGGTCCTACTGGCCTCATAGGACTGCAGCAGCACGATTTCACGCCAAAACACCCCCAATCGCGGCGCTGTGACGACTTACAGACACTGCACCAGGACTGCAAAGCCACAGCAACGAAGGGTTTCAAAAATCGATGGACAAAACCCGCAGCAAGCGCATGGCAACAATACTGAATTTTTTTTGGACCACGCGCGATGTGTCAAGGCGTTTGGTGAACCTTTGCCGGAACCCAGGCCGTCAGATACACCGAGGACATGTTCACACACACCTACCAACGGAACTTGGCTCTTCACCGAACATGCCAAGTCGCCCCTTGACTGCACAACGATAAAACCTTGAAACCTAGAAAACCCTGAAGCAGCAGAACCAGATTGGTGAGGCATACTGTCCAACCCAGTCCAACACCGGAGCAGGACAAGGAGACCAACATAGCAATCCCGGCCTCGAAACTGAGAAATCACCCCAGCCCGAAATGTTTGGCCATACCGAACCTTCAGCCGAAAAATCAAAGTATAGTCAAATTAGAAATGAATGATGTCATATGCTGGACCAAATTTGTTGGGGAATTTTCTCCCGCTGGCCGAAAGCCCTCAGCCAAAAATAACAACCTTGTTCTGCTGAGCCCATCAGGAACCCTGGACAGAAACATCAGCACTAGCGGAGTGAAGGCCTGCAAGCCTTGAGCTTTCTGCATGCAGTGGGCCACGACACAGCAAAAGAATCGGACATCGTGGCATAAACCCTAAACCCGAAAAGATCGTGGCCACCTTGACCTTGATCCCGGCAATAAGCAAGGTTCCACACCGAACAGGACAGCTTTAAAATACATTAAATGAGCAACAGTCGAACGAATGACAAGATGGAAAAGTGTTGGCAACGAAAAAAGACGCTAGTAAATCGCATGCCGGAGTTGAGTTTTAAGCCCTAAACCCTAAGATGTCTTCTACCGAACCAAAACGAAGCGCAGCCCGCTCAAACACGAGGCCTTTTCACACCCAGACGAAAAAGCAAGCAGTCGCCGAAGCAGGACTGGGAAATCGTCAACCGAAACAGTCTGGTCACCCCGCATACAGCCAGCAAGCCAACCAAAACAGCGGTCGGCAAAGTCCCAATCCCAAAACAAGATTGGAAAGTGACAAGCGGGGAAGCTGCAGCTAGGACCAATGCCGACGTCAACCCGTGTGGCTAAGAGGACGCCAATACAGCCGGCAACGGCGCTGTACTGCTTGCATAACAAGGAGTAGGTTGCAAAGCCCCAAACACTGAAAGGAGATGGTAGTTGCCAAATCCCGAACAATCTAAACCCAAAACAAGGATGCCAGCCGGCCAAACCCTAAAAGGAGAAACCCAAACCCCAAAGTGAAAGTGGGTTCGTAATTCCAAAAAGCGTAAAGAAGCCTTAGAACGAAACCCCGAGACATGAAAGCTTGGCAGCACCCAAAAGCCAACAGAAGCTGTTAGTTTGCAAGCCGGAGACCTTAAACGGGAACCTTCATTGTCGAAAGAGGCTGGCTGCCAGAGCCCAACCTTGGGAGAACATGCTGGTTGGCCAAACCGTGCAAAAAGAACCGCAAGCCCTGAAGCAAGACAGATGCAGTTTCACAAAACCTGAACCCTGAAAGAAGATCTTGGTTGGCAAACTTCAGAAATTGTTGCTTGACAAACCCTAAACCCTAAAAGGAGATGCTGGCAAACCCAACACACAAAAAACAGACTTTAAACCGTGAAAGAAAATAGTGATTCGCAAACCCCAAACCCTAAAACCCTTCCCGCAAACCCTGAATCCCAAAACAAGGTCTTGGTTGGCATGCGCAGACGGAGCTGCGAAGCCGCTACAGGGGAGGATGGGTCTCAAACCTTGCAACCTAAAAGCAGACACGAGTTCCCCGAAAATCCCAAGCATAGCAGAAGATACCCACAGTCTTGTGCCCTTCACAAGATGCAGAAGCCAAAGCCCAGCCCCCACCCTTTGGTACCCCGCCAGGTTCGAAACACATCAAATACTGTGACCTTCGCAACATTCGCACACCCAGTTTTCACAGCATGGCCAGCCAATCGTAGTTGCCTCCAAGTCTTCTCGAATCTTTACAACATACACAAGCCCAGACCTTGAAAAAAAGTGCCACCCAGTCATCTATGATTTTCACACGTTAAACAACAGAAGGCCCGTGACCATCACAGATGATCTCACCTCCAAGTCGTTTACGATCTTCATCACAACATGCACGAGCCAAGGCTCGTAACAAAGTCACCCCCCCAAATAAAATGAGATGCACCCCCGCTCCCTCTAGTGCTCATGCAAGCGCAAACTTCATGGAACATGGTGGATAGCGAAATGATTCGCGACTCATCGCAAGGGTGTGTCCAGAACCGATGCTTCACGCAGGAAGGCTGTTTATGCCATAAACAAGAACACAGACCACCACAACAACCAAAGCCTTCTGCCTTCGTTGGTGCGTTTTCCCCGAGGCTTCACCGGCTTCGTGCCATCTCCCGAGACTTGTATTCTTCATTCGGATCTTCGATCACTGTGCGGTATAGGGCTAGCCCGACCTCGGCACGATAACAGCATTTAAGTGCAGTCGCGCTGTCGACACCCCGCAGCCCGCAGTGCCACAGCCCGCGGTCCCGCCACGGTCCGCTCGCGGTCGCGGCCCACGACACGCGAGCCGCACGGGTTCAGCTTTTGGGAACCATGTCGCAGAAGCACCTTCTAGTAGGTTTGGGGTACGTGGGAAAGGTCCTTCCAGGATCTGACCATGGCAAAGACAAAAGCAGAACGGAAAACGTGCCTCCAACCGCGTGATTCAAAAGCATCCAGCTCGGGACACTCACCACACGTACCTGCACATAAACCCTTCACGATGCGTACTCTTGGTGATTCTTTGGGAACAGCGTGCCGGCTGTCCACCGCAGTCGATTCGTAATCTGGAAGCCAGTGCCTTCCAGACGGATTGCCTGGAGAAGCCACCGTGCATACGATCAGCGCAAGAGGAAAGCAATGGCAGCAAGGTTCTGGCGCAGGGCGATCCCAGCGTACATGTGGCATCCTGCAGAAACCGCGGATGCATGCTCCATTCTTCTACGTATACCCACCACAGGCTCTGGACCTGCGGCTCTAGATCTGCGGTAACATACGACCTGCGACTTCTGGGAAATTCTGCAGGTGGAACCACTAAGCAGTTCTACGACAAGCCACAACTGGGATCCGGGCACATTAAGCAACCCCTCGAAGAAGTTGCCAGAAAGGTCCCTCACCATGTCACCGGGAACCTCCGTTCCGAACCAGCTTCGACCCCAACCGCTGCCACTCTTCTATGCAACAACTTCAAAGCCGAGCCTTCACCGTGTAAGCAGCACCCGGCTGCAGGGCGGATGTAGGATGCAACACAAGCGTCCTGAGCACAGCACAGTACAGCAATCAGTTCAGATCCTGAAGTGAGTTTGGGCCCGCACACGTCGCTGTGTGCACAATGTGCCAAAGGCACGATGTCATGTGCTGGATTGGAGGGAACTAATTTCGCCTGCGCAGAGATCTTAGTTTCGACACACTGGGCTTTACTGCTGCCGGCGCCTGCAAACCACTAGGTCCAGTGCCAACCTGACAAACATCCAAATCACGACGTGCCCCCTACCCAGTCCTAACCTGCAGAAAGGTGCGGCCTGCACCGGCTCACTAAACGTTATCAGGATGGGATCGACTCCATCTGCTTGGTAACCAAGGCCGACCTCGGACTGCTCGGAATCGCGCGGTCGTAGCGCGAAACCACAGATGCAATGGGCCCCCGGCAGTGCCGCTTTCGGGCTCGACCTTTAGAACCCAAGGCCTGCGATCAAGCAAATTCTTCAATCTGACAGAGACACGCGGAAGCACGAGCGAAAACCCTGGAGAACAGAAATTATGCACATGAAGCGCTTCTGCTATATCTTCCTGACACATGTAAAACCTGTCACACTTCTCCGTTACGAAAATGCGATGAATCTTTTCCGCGATGATGCAGAAGCGACTCTGCAACTGTCTGCGGTTTGCCTCCTTAGATGTGATATGGATCGTCTCTTTGCACTTCTGGTTGCTTCATTGGACATTCATCCTTTCCGTTTTCGCTGGATACCATTTGCTGTTTATGTACGTGGCAGGGCTCCACTTCCCGAGCATTTCGCTTTGCTGTGTTGTTCGGCTGCGTGTGAGAAAATGACACCTGACACATCAACAAGAATAAGAACACGACCGACCGGGTGCAGAAGACCTTGACACGAGCTGCTGAGTCTCCAGCGCCACCACATCTTTTGCAATGAAATAGTAAGACTTTCCAAAAATGCCGGCAAAGGGGGTACCATCCGTGTCCTGGATTGAAGTGCATCTGCAGTACTGACAGTGGAAGGAAACATCACGCTCGGGGATGACCAGAGTCCAATGTGTCCTCCACGGCTCCGGCAGAAACTGTGACCTGAGACCAAAAGTGCTTCTTGCTCAAGGTGGTCTGAAGTACCCTGGCCATTCTGAGACGAGCACTATGTACATTTCGCCATTTTGGCGAAAGGACCTGATAAGTTAAAACGAACGCTTTTTGCATGGGCTATGTTCTGATAACGCGGACTGCAGCTTCTCAGGTGACCACTCGCTTGGCGTCACCGTCATGAGGTTGCCTGTAATTGTCACCTCCACTTACAGCGAAGTTCCTTCGACACACTCTTGCTGTCTATTGCAAAATTTTTGCATGGCCTGCGCGATGTCATTAACATTGATCTTGACCGGTTCCTGGCTGCAACCAAAAACAATCTCATCACTCTCATGCGCATCTTCCTATCATCCGAGGTGCAAGGGAATCGCTCAAAACGTTCGCATCTCGTTGTGACAAAGCAAACCTTGCATGCCATGAACAATCACGGCTTTGAATGCTGCGGCGAATGCTCAGAGTCCGGCGGTGCTAGTGTCACCGTGCCGTCACCAGGTCGGATCAAGCTGGAAAAAGTAAGAGAGATGCTTGCCTCGCTGCCTTACACATCAAGTGAAATCAGCCATAGCACGGAACAAATCGACACGACAATGCAGCCCTGTTTTCAGCCACCTCCGTCTAAGACTGGTGCCCACGTTGTTTGCTCCGACAGCCGGACTGAACTGCTTCACAGTGAGCAGCTCCTGCTGCACAATGGTCGACGGCAATCACAGGCCACTGGCCCTCTGCCGAGAACACTTGAATGCGAAGTACTAAATCGACATTGGTGCAAAACTTTCTCGATTCCTCCTGCGCGTGAACGCCTGTCCAGCATGCCAGGAAAAGCCATAGCGCGATGCACCTCAAAGGTCTCAATTCCAAGAGCTTGGGAAAGTCAGCCCGCGACACCGCTAAGCCAGGGACGTTCTTCTGCGGAATGGCCAAAGCCTTCATAAGCTTCTGTGCGAAAAAAATACGGGCCACAGCCAGTCACAGCCTGCAATACTTTTTACGACTGGGTTCTCTTAATGAGGCTCGCCGCCTGTGGAAGGCAGAGCGACGGGTCAGCACCGGCCATGAGGCCTTGAAGAAGCCACGAAATGAAGAAGGATCTAGAATCTAGATCCCTCCGTCATACTCCGGGCACGCCGTACGGTCCTCTACAAGGCTGCACGGTTTTGAGGTCTTAGCTGGTTGCCGGCGGCACTGGCCTCATTCAACGATGGCGACAGCTGGGCTTCGTCAGACTCTTGTTCAAGGGTTGGCGGTGAAGATGCTGAGAATCTGACTCCCACGAACAGCGTCATCAACAGGCCTGGCAGGTGATCGAATCTTTCACGGTGCCAACAGTCGCAAATCGATACAAACATGCCAGGCTAGCATGCAGGATACCACACAACCTAACATCCACAAAAGGAGGTGAAGCGCAGTTCACGACAGCCGTGCAAAGCACAAGTACATGTACTACGAGCCAGCTGCGCACATGTCGATACTCATCTAGTGCGGCAGGCATACAAACTAGCTCTTGGCCGGTCACATTCCACTGCAGCTTGGCGCGACCTGAGCACAACGGGTCTACACCGTCGCTGATTCACCAAACTGCAGTTGGATGATCTGAGTGCCGCACAAGCAACACTGCTATGCACAGAACAAATTTTCACCTGGTTGCACATGACATGACACGAACAAATCGCTGCAGTAGCCGTGCCGCCTGCAGCGCCGTGGCGCTCGGGCGGGGATTGCACAGCTACGGGTGCACGTTGCGTTGATACAGCTGAAGCTTGGCTTGAAACTTTACACTTTTTTTGCACATAAGCATTCCGCTTGCGAGTACAAATCACCTCAATGTCGTCTTCACTTCACTTCAAGCTTCTACCTTCCGCATTCACATGTTGAATGATTGTGAAACAAACGATCGACCGCAAGGTTTTGTCAAATGCTGCCAGCCAAAAATCAGCTCGTCACAACGGTTGCATTGTCGATGAACTCCGCGACTCCTAGACAAACGAGAAAACAAATGCGCACGAGCATAGATTCTCTTCTGGGGTGCACCCCATAGCATCCTTGTTCTTGAAACCACGTTCACTGTAAGCCTGCACGTATGCATGCGTGAGCGCTTGTTTGCATGCATGTATGTGCCAATGTGTGCGCCTGCCAAAAGTGCATGCTTGTGTGCCTGCGTGCGCATGCGTGCACGCGCATTGGTTTGTTTGTAAGCTTGTAGTTATGTCAATATGTAAATACGCAAGTATGCAAGTATGCAAGTATGCAAACACGCCTATGATATGTTGCAAGCATGTGAATATGCAGGTATGACTTGTAGGCAAATAAGCATACAAGTACGTAGGTATGTAAGTATGAAAGATATCAGTATGTAGTTATGTGGTCATGCAAAAATTCATGCATGCATGCATGCATGCAAGTCTTGCAAATTTATGGCACAACTTGTTGGTGCCACAAACCGAACCCGCATTGTGTTGCTCCTCCAAATGCTGACGTTTAACAAACGCAATGATTTGAGGTGAGAGTTCATTTGCGCTGCGAGCGAGTGGGAGACGGGGGGAGGCAGGCCGAGGCCGAGGTGGGGGCCGGAAAGAAGGGCTCAGTAAATGCTGATAAGTGTTCAAATAATTCAAATCATGATCATGATTTCAAGACTAATCTGAGAAAAACTATATAGCAATCGTTTTTCTTGAAAAAAACTGATCGTTCTGTCGGTTCTGTCTTGGAACTCATAACTGCTGACAATGAGTCAAGCAAACTTCTGCACCCGCAAATAACATGGAATTGTTGATACAGGTGGAAAGTGATGGCAGAATTGTCTTGTGAGAAATGAACTTGCTTCTCAGCCTCCTTTTAAAGGACCAGGCAGACCAGAAGGGAGGTCATGCCGCCAGCCGCTTCGTCGTTCGTTCAGGATGCACTCTGCTGTTGAGAATCTGACAACGACAATGGATGATGTAATTGGCAAATAAAATCTGAAAGTCATCTTAAATCACAACAATGACATGCATGAACTAGTTTCTGCCGCAACTGCGTGTGCGTGGGCAGCAACTGGAAGCAAACGCGAGCTTTATTTTCTGAGTTCTATACCCTTTTGGTTCCATGCTGATGATCTTGACAGCAGCAGTTTGCAGGAGCTTCTGGGTCCTTCAGTTTTCGCAAAGCACGGAAGGTGCTCGAAGCTTCAAGAAAAGCTCGCGCCGCAAAAAGCAACGGTAGTGCAGGGCCGCAGCAATGTTGCAAGTGCATTCCAATCCAAGGCATTTCAAACTGAACCACTGGGGAGGCCCCTGTGGCGCACACGTTTTTGAAGGGTTTTCGGCCTCGAACATGAGCCCGTCAAATCTGTCAAAATGAAGGTCGAGACAAGGTCCAGGATATTCGGAGGCTCCCACATGAGTTTGCCCTGTGCAGCCTACAATTTCGGTTTCCTCTCCGGCTCTCTGTTATGTCTCATTGTGTGGAACCCCATCCGCAAAAAACGCTAAACCCAACACACAACATCAAACGCGCGGTTTAAACCAAAACATGCGGGTTGCTATTGTCCTAAACCCTCCTGCAGGGCCGCTGAAACGTTTTGACTTGCTTCAAACTGAACCAGCTCTGCCTACTCGAGTAACGAATTCATAGCAACCAGCTCTTTCTAGTCTGATTTACTAAACGCATGGAGTAACGAATTCACAGCAACTGCTACAGTTTCAGCTACTCCGTGCCCCACTACTCCGCGCGACTCTGTCAGAAGGTACAGCAAATGCCTCGCAAATACCAGCTCTTTCACCACATCCTAAACACAGCTCTTACCATTCGGATTTACTAAGACGTCGCTACTCCGCGCGACTCTGTCAGAAGGTGCCGCAAATTCCTCGCAAATACTGGCTCTTTCATTCTAAAACACTGCATGAAACGGGGACGGAAGGCAGAGTAAGCCTTCCCTTGCAAAAAACAGGATTCAAGAACGTATTCCGTTTGAAATATATGCTCCATTAAACAGAGACTTAAGGAAAAGGAAAACTCCACGAAGCCGTGTAGAAGACGGATGCTAGGAGTCTACAGGGGTGGAAGAGGTTGCTGCCGCATCCATGCAATGAGCAAACAACTCGCTTCCAAAACGGGCTGCTCTTTTCGACCCCGAAATATTTTTTTCAGACCCCGCGCTTGGTCCATCTTGATTTCGACCCCGGCATGTCTTTTTTCCGACCTCCATCTTTTCTTCAGCCCCGCGACAAGGTCTAGAAAAAAGATTACGATCTTTTTTTCGACCTCCACTCTACAATTTAAGCCGTCTTTTTCTCGGCCCCAAAGACTGATTAAGCCCTGAGTTGGGCACTTCTCACAAGCAAAAGTTCCAACTTCCGTCTGTTTTACATCAGAGAAAGTTTCCTTTAAGCTGCCAACAGCCAGCCACCCTCTCAAGACAACTCTTCTCAGATATTAACCAGGCAAAGCATGGCTTTGAAAACAAACATCAGTTGGATGAGTATATCAGAAACACCGCTACGACAGGATCTTGGCAGTTGGTTAGAAATTTGAAGTGGGCTAGAAGGCGGCTGGCGTCTTCCGCGTTTTGCCGAACAGGTCCATTCTGGCTGTAAACGTATATCCTCTGTTTGGGAGATGGTGGGCGTCCGGCTCATCTGTAGAAACCTGAACATTTCGCTAGTCTCCTGGCACTTGGAGTGTGAGGGACTCTTTTCGCTTTGAAGCCGCAGGTCCTGTAGGTTTTCCCTGTTTTCGGACGTTCTGAGGAGCTTTGGTACCAGGGTGCTTTTGGCCCATGGGAAGGTTGCTGGAAGACTTTGTGCCGACTCAAGACCGGAACTGCGTGTGGAGTGCAGCAAAACGAAGGTCTCTGTCCGAGTGTTGTGCTTGGTAAGGGGTTTTGCTGGGGCTTGTTGCAGTTTCGTTCTTTTTCGTGATAGCGGAGCGTGTTTTGATCCTCAGGGACGCACGCTTGACCGCTTTGAGAGAAGTGAGCCCAATACGCAAGTTTTACAACTGAGTTGAGGGTTTTCGTTGCGTCGGTGAAGCATGAAAGGGCGAGAAAGACCGGGTTCCTTACTGGCTCCTTTACGGTTCCACCGGGGTTAGCACCGTCACCAGTGCCGAGCGCTCAGGGCGCGGCGCCTTCACACATGGAAACGCTGTTGATGCATACGGTGCAGGAGCAGCAGAAGCAGATCAGCCAAATGGTCACGCTAGTTGAGGGTTTGGTGTCGAGGGAAAGCCAGAGGGAGACCAAGGGAAAAGGGAATGGAAGCCTGTCCGACATCTCTGGTTCTTCCACGGATGTTGACGAGGGTGCTCCTTTAAGGAACCCCAAGGCTGAAGCTTACATCCCGAAGCTGCCTTCTTTGGATGGGACTAGGATGGCAAAGGGCAGGAGGGCTGAGATTGAAACCTGGGTTGAGTACCTGGAAGTTTTCCTTCCATGGCTAGCGTTGTTTGATGACCGTATCCCAGGGGAGATTCAAGCCTATATGACCAAGGACAGCACCATCCAGAACAGCAGTTTGTCGAAGGGGTGAGAGCGTGAGAAGCACGAGGGTTTTCCTTTATCTGCGTCAGAGTTTTGGGGCCTGCCCAAGGGGTCTCGATGTTTTGAAGCAGGTTGAGAAGGAGCAGCTTGGCGCACCTGCGGGATATGAAGCTATGAGGCGACTCCATTCTGAGCTCAGTGTGTGTAGCAGGATAGAAGCTAGTTCGCTGAGGGAAGAGATCCTGAAGTTCACTGTGCCCAAGGGTTCTGTGAGGCCCCTCGAGGTCTTTCGCTGTGTGCAGGTTGAGCTGGCCAAGTACCAGCGACTCACGGCAGCGTTTGGGGACTTAGGGTTGACCGAGGCAGACAGGTGCATGGTAATGCTTAGGAATTTGGATACCGAAGTGAAGAAGTATGTCTTGCTTCATGCCAAGATTGATTCTATTGATCAGTTGGAGACCGCACTCAAGTTTTATGATGCGAATTTGAAGATCTTGATGTTCCAGGAGAAGCCTGGCGGGAAGGGGGATCATGCAAATCAGCTTCAGTTTGAGAAGGAGAAAGGAAAAGGAAAGGACAAAGGAAAGGACAAAGGAAAAGGAAAGGACAAAGGAAAGGAAGGAAAGAAAGGAAAAGGAAAGGACCAGAAAGAAGGCAAGGACAAAAAGAGCAATGGGAAGGAAACCCCGAAGGGTGGCAAAGGAAAGGACCAAGGAGCGGCGGTGACACCGCCCCCAGGGAACGGCACGCAGAAGAAGTGTTATGTTTGCCAAGAGGTCGGCCACTTTGCAAGGGATTGTCCTTTGGTTGCTCAGGCTCAGGGTGCTGCAGGGAAGCAGGGTAAGGGAAACCAAGGGAAGGATCAGAACAACAGGGCAGCCACGGTTTTGATGGAGCCGGAGTTGTGTGCCGCTGTGCATCACGTGATTCATGATAGGGAGGAAGACAGTTTCTCCGAGACGTCGCTTGATTTTTCCGATTGTGATTGGGAGAATTTTCAGAACAGTGTTTTGGAAGAGCCTGTGGTGGAAGACCAGGGTTCCGGCGACCAGGGTTTGCGTGATGAGGGTCCAGGGTTTCCGCGTGCCAGCGAGGGTCCTGTACAGCACGTAGCAGCAGTAGCCAGCAGCACCGAGAACACCCAACACAACAACAGCATGCTTCCTCATGTGCATCATGTTTCTGCAGTTGCCCGCGCCGCCGCCCATGGAGAGGAGGTGGACCATGTCTTGCTCGACTCAGGAGCCTCTGTGCATCTGATTGCTGAGAGCATGTTTTCCAGTGGGTCTGCAGAGTTTTTGGAAGCATTGGGTGATAGCGGTGTTGGCTGTGTCACGGCAACCGGGGAGGACATTCAGATTAGAAGGCGTGCTAGGGTTAGGGTTAGGTTGGCCTTGGCCTCGAGCAACGGATCTCCTCCTTCAGGTTCAGTGCCGGTGACCTTTGAAGCTTTAATCGCACCTGTGCGTATAGCCTTCTGTCTCTGGGCCTCCTTTTGAAGAAAGGTTGGGATGTAGATTTCAGCAAGGTTCGGGTTTTGGGTCCCAGCTCGCGAGGGAAGCCCGGATGCAAGCTGTACGTAGAGAGTTTTCAGAACTGTTTCTGGTTGTCTGCAAGCCGTTTTGTGCCCGAGAGCACCCGCCTGCGTTTTCAGCTCCTGTCTGCTGCGGTGCAAGATGAGCAGCAGCTCGGAAGAGGAGGTTCCAACGTGGCGCCGCCCAGAGATGCTGGGAGAGGGCCAGGACCGCGAGGGTCAGGGATCTCTGTCGAGCGAGGGTCAGGGGTTGCAGGGTCAGGTGCCGCGTCCCAGGGTCGAGGGTCTGTTGGAGCCAGGGTTGCCAAGTGTGATGGGGACAGAGGGGGTTCGCCTGAAGCCGGGTCCTCAAGCCGTTCATTCGGTACCGCCTCTGCTTGCGCAGCTGGCAACGGATTATGCTTCAACGTCGGGGGAAACTGTTCGGTCTCAGGAGATGGACAGCGCCGAGAAGACCAAGGACCAGGGAGCATCCAAGGGAGCCAAGGGCAGCGTCGGAAGGGTGAAGCCAAAGGTGAAGAGAATGCCGAAGTATCCGGCGACCAAGGCCATGCCGAAAGTGGCTCTCCGACCCAGGAAGGGCGCGATGGTGAAGAACAAGCCCGTGGGGAAACATTGGAGGCCATACCCGAGGAATCGGGGAAAGAAGCACGGCTCGGGGTCAGGGTCCAAGGACAAGGGCAAGCCGGAGATGGTGGACCAGGAGACGCAGACGCCGGAGCTAAGGACCGTGGCGCAGCACGGGGAAGCTCATGCGGGGATGACCAGGTACGCCAGAGCATTTGCGGGGCATCTCGAGAGTCGCCAGAGCACAGCCGAGTTCAGTGCAGAGTTTCCTCTGCTCAGCATATCGGTGGCAGCCGGCTTCTTCGAGGTGCGGACACGCTCTTTGGTTCCCCTGTCGGACGAGATCACCTACAGGTCGGAAGGGATGCAGGGCACGGAGCCGCCTATGGAGCTGCCGGTGCCGCCTCCTCCTCCACTTCCAGAGTGGACGGCTATGCACCAAGCGCCTCCGGAGCCAGCGAGCGGGTCAATGGAGATCCCGGCCATGATGCAGCAGACGCCGCCGCCTCTTCCTCGAGGCCCGCCGCCAGTCCGAGCACCTGTGGCAACCACGCCGGCGGGGTTCCCATTGCCACCGGGGGTGGTGTGGAACGATCTGTAGATGAGTCTGTAATGGCAGCAGTCCCCTCCGAAAGCCAGAAGCGTCCGCTGATGGCCGTTTTGAGGGGTGATCTTCCAATGATCTTTGGCCAGAGTTCAAAAGAGAGCGTCAATGCAGTGGGTCCAAGTTCCTTTGCGCAGGGTTCCGAGGGTCCAGTTGCACAGGGTTCTCAGGGTCCAGTTGCAGAGGGTTCTCAGGGTCCAGTTGCAGAGGGTTCTCAGGGTCCAGTTGCAGAGGGTTCTCAGGGTCCAGAAGATCATGGTAGCATCGAGGGTGGCGTTGCTCCTTGGATCGTTGCAGGTGATCAGGGTTACCTTTCGTCGAGTGACTTCTCTCTCTTGCAGAATGAGCATGTGTTGCGGTCCCACATCCCCTACAATTCCAGCTGTGAGGAGTGTCAGCGTGGCCGGGGTGTGTGCCCACAACGGAAGTTGCCCGAGGAGCGCAAGGATCGGAGGGAAGTGCAGGCAGATAAGTTTTGGTTCAAAGGGATCGCCATGCTAGTGCTTGTTGCCGTTGGGTGCGGGGTCTTAGGGACCATCCAGTGGCAGCCAGATCGTGAGTCGATGGTGACCTCTTTTGTGCGTTGGACCAGAAGTGCAGGGTTGGCAGGGTCGCAAGAAGTGATCATCTCCATGAGATCAGACGGTGAACCCGCTCTGGTGTCGTTCCTTGAGCGGTGTGCCCGGGAGCTTCCTCACGCTTTGCTCGAACAGGTTCCGGTGGACCGCCACGCTCCCAACGCGGAGAGGGCGATCAGGACCTTGAAGGAGCTCGCCCAGGTTCAGCTGTGTTCTCTGGAGAAGGTAGGGTTGACTATTGCGTCCGGGGGTATACCGTACTTGTTTTCGCACCTTAGCGTTGCACACAACAGGTATCACCTTGATGAGGGTTCTTCTTTGACACCGGAGCAAAGGTGCCGCATGAAACGCATCCCGGCACATCCCACGTATATCTTTGGTGCCTCTGTGTTGTGCCTGCCTCCGCCTTCCATTGCACATTTGGTGAACGGTCGTCTTTGCAAAGGGTCTTACATGGGTCCTGAAGTCGCGTCGGGGAGCCACTGGGTCAGGGTTCAGTTGAACAATGGTGAGAAAAGGGTGGTGAGATCACCTAAGGTCAGGATGCTGATGCCGTTGAGGTACGAGGTTGGCTTGCTTCGTGGGGTTTGTCGCCTTCTTCCAGGGAGGGATCCGCCCGCCGAGGGACCACCCGTTGACCCGGACAGCCTGGCTGCCTTGCCTCTACCGAATACGAATACCCGGGGACCTCCGAAGACGTGGGTCGAGGAACATGGGAAGACGCCGCGCTGCCGCGCATGCAAGATCCAAGGTTTTGACATGGACAAGGCAATGCACACTCCAGCCTGTAGGGCTCGTTACGCCAAGTACCTCAGGGATACCTTTGACCCCAAGGGATCGCTGGAAAGGGATAAGGAGATCGATGCCGAGATGGGGTTTGATGCTCCGGTTCCTGACCTAGGGGATTTAGGGTTTGAGGGAGGGCTTGGGGAGTATGTAGAGTTGCCCGGTGACGTTGCGGGAGTTCCGGAAGACTACGAGGACTCTTTGTATGAGCCCTCCATTGCTGATGATGATAGCCGGGAGCTGCCAGAGCAGCCAGCAGGTGAGATCACCAACGAAGAGATGCAGGACCTCATGGAAGTTGAGGCAGAGCCTCTGGACAGGGTCCCAGAGGGGGTCGCTGATGCGTTTGCTGGTCGCATTGAGCATCAGGAGGCTCTGGGCAATGTTGCTTCAGCAGTTTCCACAGTTGGTGAAGAAACCAAGGACGGGGAAATCATTGTCGAGCTTGGGGGTGGGCTTGTGAAGGTCCAGAGGCCCTGTGCCTCCCGGGACGATGTCACCGAAGTTGAGCTTGACCTAGGGTTGACCTATGATGGGATGATCAAGGAGCTGAGGGCTTTGGAGAGTTTGGCAGTTGGGGATATGTTGTGGCACGTTGATGCAAAGCAGCGGGTAATCAGCACACGTTGGGTGGTGGCTGCTAAAACCGAACGGATTGAGGGTCGCGAGACGCCCCTGGTCCGCTGCAGAATCGTCGCCCGTGACTATTCCACCGGACCGTCAGCCGCGCAGTTAGGCATTAGCTCTCCCACGGCATCCGCCGAGGCGCTGAAGCTGTTTCTTGCGGTTGTTGGGGCCCAGGGTTTTAACATTCTGGGGCTCGACGTGTCTACGGCTTTCCTCTTCGCTTACCTTAGGGGGGAGCAGGTTGTGGTGAGCATGCCTGAGGGTTGTCGGGGTCCCGCCGGAGAGAGATTGTTTCTCAAACTGAATAAAGCATTGTATGGCCTGCGCTCGGCAGCGCTACACTGGACGCGCCATCTCTCTCAGCTCCTGCACAAGCTCTTCAACATGAAGGCCTGTCCCACTGAGCCCTGTCTCTTCGTAGGGTCTTACAAGGGTCAAGCAATCTACATCTTGAGTTATGTTGACGATTTGCTTTTGGCTGGGCCAGACACAGCTGATCTTTACCAGATGGTGGAGGAACTACGCAAGGAGCTGAAGCTCAAGGTCACCGCGGACCTCGCCAAAGATGGTAAGATACATTTCCTAGGAAGGGAAGTTTTTCGGTCTGAGCAGGGTGGGGACCTTAAGTTTGGAATGGACCCAGGGTACATGAACGATATTCTGGAGGAGTACAAGCTTGAGAACGCCAAGGGTGTCCCAACGCCACCTTGCTTTAGGGATTTGCTTGACAGGTCTCTGGACGAGCCAGGGTTAAGGGTTCCTCTTTCTGCCGAAGCTGCTGCCCGCTACCGCCGTGCACTCGGCAAGCTAAGCTGGTTGAGCTCGCCGCTGGAGGTGCATGAGCGCGCTATGCGCGCTGTCTTGCGGTACCTCAAGACTGTCGTCAACTACTTTCAGCTTTTTCCACGCCAAAGTGTTGAGAAACTCCGTCTCCATGCCTATGTGGACGCCTCGTGGGGCAGCGAGCGCTCCGTCGATCGTCGGTCGATCTCGGGAGGGTGCCTCATGCTTGGAAAGGCCTGTATTAAGACGTGGGCAGCAGTCCGTTGCTTTGTCTTCGGCCGAGAGCGAGCTCTATGCATTGGTTGAAGGGGCTAAGGAAGCCCTAGGGGCACGGTGTGCTGTTGAGCATATTCTGGGATGTGACCCAGTTGTGCCTCTGCTTTACTGTGATAGTGAGGCCGCCGTTGCAATCAGCCAAGCTGAGGGTCTTCGCAAGCTACGCCACATCGATATCAGGTCTTGTTTTCTCCAACAAGAAGTTCAGTCCGGATCCCTCCGCGTGGTTTCTGTGCGTGGCACTGAGAATCCTGCGGATATCTTTACCAAGAACTTAGATTTAGCCTCCACGCTTAAGCACATGCATCATGTGGGTCTGCGCGCCGCCTTGCTTCCAGAGGGGGTAAAGGGGTTGGCAATGACAATTTTGCGGAATTGTGTTGCACTACTTTAAGCTACAGAAGTACCAGATCCATGATTCGATTGTGGATGCGTGCTCCGTTGGCCTTCAGGGGTGCGATGGGCTCTTGGTTTCTAAGCGTTGGAGGGTTAGGGTTACACACGAGAGGGTCGCGACTCAGCTCTCTGCTTTGCGCTGTGACGGCTCTCACGAGCATTCTATGCGCTTTGTGCTTCGAGATACTCAGCACTACCCCGAACTTCTGTGTAGAAGGGCTTTGGAGAGCTTAGAGTGACTAAGTTCCTCTTCGCAGCCATTTCCACTCAAAATTTTCCTTTTAAGGGTTTGGTAGTCCCGCCGGAATGGACCACTACGGTCTCCAGGCTTTCAAGGATGCCATGGTTTCTCTTTCTTTCGTCGACTTGCAGAACGAAGCACCGCTTCTTGAGAGACTGCTTGTCTTGACTTTTGCCGCAGGGTTTGTGACAGGGTGCGTCTTCCTAGGGGTTGGTCGCTGTCTGTACGCCCGCTGTCTGGCAGAGCCAGAATGGCCAGTACTTTACTTGACTTCCAAAGGTGCTTGCTATCACGTGAAACGTGATTGTCCAAGCATTCGGCATACGACGCCGCTGACACGCAGGATCTGTCTTTTCTGCGCTCGGGAACCTTCGAGGCTTCAAGAGTCTACAAAGAAGGGTGACTGACCCGAACGCCCAGAGGGGGTGTAAACGTATATCCTCTGTTTGGGAGGATATGGTGGGCGTCCGGCTCATCTGTAGAAACCTGAACAGTTCTCGGCTAGTTTCCTGGCACTTGGAGTGTGAGGGACTCTTTTCGCTTTAAAGCCGTAGGTCCTGTAGGTTTTCCCTGTTTTCGGACGTTCTGAGGAGCTTTGGTAGTACCAGGGTGCTTTTGGCCCATGGGAAGTTGTTTAGAGAGCTCCGAGCCACCTTTAGGTAGTTTGCACCTCGGTTTGCTGGAAGACTTTGTGCCGACTTGGCTCAAGACCGGAACTGCGTGTGGAGTGCAGCAAAACGAAGGTCTCTGTCCGAGTGTTGTGCTTGGTAAGGGGTTTTGCTGGGGCTTGTTGCAGTTTCGTTCTTTTTCGCTGGCGAAAGAATTGTTTTCGTTTCGTGGGCCCAGAAACGGGGTTGTCCGCAGATCATTTCTTGACACGTTTCCGCGGGCGGATAACTCTTTCCACCTAAACTCCAAGGTTGTTTTATTTGAGGGAAATCCTTCGCCCTCAAAATGGCGACAACCGCGAACCGTTTAATTGCATGATTTCAATCTTTTAAATTTGTGTGAAATCATGATTTTATCACACAAATGTTTTTATACCTGTCTGGTCTTTGCATTCAGTTCTTTTCACGCATGTCTCAGTTCCGAATGTTTAATGCACCGGCAGTTTGTAGCTCAAGTGGCTTTGGGAGCCACAGAGAAAATTTTTGTAGCGGGGGAGCCGGTGTGCAGTCTTAGTACCCTCGGGGAAAAGTCTGTGTGCTGGCCGGTGTGTCCTAGGCCCGCTGCATGCGCCAACAGGAGCTGTGGAACGTTGATCTTGATTCCTCTGGTCGCTCCGGCAGTCGCTCTCCATCAACAGTGAGCCTGGTTAGTCGGCACGTGCATCAACTCGATTTGCAGCTGCGCACCCTTAGTGCCCACGTGACAGCCTGTGAGCGCCGTATTCGCGAGGTGGAACATCAGCTTGCCGAGCTCCAGCAAGTGCGCGAACCGCAGAGTGCCTCCTTTTGGGATTCCTTCAGGGCTTGCTTTTCTCGTTCCTAAAATGAGTGACGCTTGTACCGAGTCCCAACGGGCATTCTTGGAAAATTTGCAAGAGAGCTTGCGTGCTTCTCGTGAGATTCAGCAGCCTGTTGCTGGCCCGCCTCCGTGGTCGCAGGCCTTCTCAGAGTCAGGTGCGCCGGCCCCCAGTTTTCCGCACGAGAGAGACCGCTCTCGTTCCAGATCCAGGAGCCCGCCACGGCGTGCTCCGTCAGGGGGCTCTCTTCTTGCTCAGGTTCTTCGTGAGGCTGCCACTGCCCTTGAACAGCAGGTTCCAGCTTCTGAGTTCAGGCTTTTGCACTATCGGGTCTCTTCTGCTGAGGGCCGCTTGCAGCATTTGCTCCTGGAGGATGAAGGTGCGGTCCGCCGCCTTGGCGAGGACCCTTCCTACACAAGTGCGTTCTTCTTGCTCAGCAGTGCAATCCAGAGTTTGACTCAGGGGCTCGAGCAGCAGGCTTCGCGCATTGCTGTTCTCGAGGCTGCGGTGCTGGCCCTTCGCGGCGCTGACCCTAATCCCTAACCTGCCTCAGCCGATGCCCTTGCTTTCCGGCGGACCCCCAACCCTGGATCGTGCCACGCGGCCTCCTGAAGGTCGCCTCTTTTCCAGGACTCCGCTACAATTTTGAGCTCAGGAGGACATCGTGCTAGAAAGCTCAGCGCTGTGCCCCGCAGTCTTGCGTGTTGCCTTGATTGCACATGTTGCAAGCCTTCGAAAACTTGGCTGAGCTTCGTCATGCAAGTTTTGTTTCAAGCTGTTGACCCAGGCTTTCTTCTGCCATGGAATCCTTTGCGGCCGATTCCTGTGAATTAAGGGGTTCTACGGCCCAGGAACCTCCGCAGGAAGCCCCGGCTGAAGGAGTCCCTATTCAGCCAGAGCCAGACCAAAACTCTCATCTTTCAGAAGGACAGCCTCGTTGCGAAAGCCCCGTCCGGTTGGAGGACGAACAAGGCGATCTCGAGTTTCAACAACATCTTGACGATTTGCTGTCCCGGGCTGGAAGTGACGCGAGGGACCAACTTGATCTTCAGGAGGCTGATGACGGCACCTGCTTTGGAGTGAGTGGCTGGAGCGATCTCGGTTCCGCAGCCGAGGAAGCTTGGTACGGCGATGTGCGCCGGCCTGCCAGTGATGAAGCTGAGGCTTCAGTGTGGTCAGTTGTTGAACGTGGACCCGAAGCTCCGAAACTCTTGGCTTCGCCTATGGACGACAGGGATGTGCAAAGGATTGCGGCGGAGCTTGAAAGGAAGCAGGCTGCCGAGACAGTGCCGAAACAAGCCTGGGAGCTCCCAGGCAGATTGAGCTACGCTTGGGAAGTTAAGAGACCTTTGAGGCTGATTGGCATCCCCGAGGTTGCTACCTCACTGGACCCCGAGCCGGCATTGGAGACGGAGCTTAATCTGAAGCTGAACCCCATGGTTCGAAAATACTTGGAAAGGATGCCTGTGCAGAGGTCCGAGGAAGAGGCTAGATCACACGCGCTAAAGAACTTGAAGTTTATGATCCTCTTCGACGTCGAGGCCACTCAGCTGGGGATGAGCCTAGCAGGCTTGGTCGGTCGTGCGGCTGAAGAAGATGAGATCAAAAGCTCTTTCGTGGCGGCTTTCCGCTTGAAGGCCACCAGCACTCTATGCAAGAGAACTTCGGCCCTTCTGAAGTTCTTTAGGTGGGCACTGAACGGCTCCCTGCACTCGCCGCTTTCTTTCGGTGAAAAGCACCTCTTCGACTACATGAAGGTTTTCCAGAGTGGCCAAGGGGGCCCCACTTCGGCCTCCCAGTTCCTGGAAGCTCTTCGCTTCTTGCATGGGGTGGCCGTCTTGAGGCACGTCGCCCTCGACGACTGCATCAGTGCAAGGGTCAAGGGTTTGGCAGCAGACCTCTACCTGACAAAGGCCCCCCTAAATCAACGGGATGAGCTCACTCTTAAGATGGTCGTGGCGCTGGAGACGGCTATCGACGTGGAGAACGACCGAGACGCTTGTATCATGGGGCAGCACTTATTTTGCCTACACTCGGGGGCGAGGTGGACGGATTCGCAAAGGCTGAAGTCAATCACCGTGCAAACCTCCCATGGCGAGACCTTTGTGATTGCGGAAGGCCTCACCTCGAAGACTTCGAAAACTCAGGAGGCCAAAACCCGGCTGCTGCCCTATGCAGCGATTGGATCGGGTGTAAAGCTTCCGTGGGCAAACCGTTGGCTCGAAGCTCGCCAAAACCAAGGATTGAAGCTTGGGGCCTTCACCCTGCCGGGCTGGTCGGAAACTTCCGGAGAATGGACTTCCCTGCCTATGCTAGCGGGGGAGGCTACCTCTTGGTTGCAAGATTTCCTCTTGAGGGCTGGCTTTGAAGAGGAAGAAGTCCTGAAGCGCGGCTCCCACTCGCTGAAGGCGACACTTACTACTTGGACCTCCCGGTGCCCGACGGTCTCTTTCTCCTCTGGTGACCAGAGGTTGGTGGGCCATCACGTGAAGCCCAAAGACAAGTCTCCTTTGATCTACTCTAGGCAGGCATACACCGCTCTCTACGGCAAGATCCTCGCGATGTTCATCGACATTCGTGAGGGACGCTATGATCCGGATTTGCCGGAGGTTGATAGAGTCCTCGCTGCAGCCGCTGAAAACTCGCATAGAAGGCCAACTGAGCCTAAGGCAAACACGATCCCTCCCGCAATCGGGCCTCTCGATGAGGCTAGCGGAGAGGAGGGTGGCTCGACTTCCGAAGGGAGCGAGGAAGCACTCTCGGGGGAAGACCGAGCCGATGTGGCGAGAGCACCTTTTCAGCAGCCGGTGGACTTGGAACTTGTTTACGTGCACCGGGTGTCAGGCGTTGTTCACTGCCTGAAGGACCCTCGAAGCACGGATTTCTTTTGTGGTCGTTTCTTGACCGCAGCGTACATGAAATTCGGAAGGGCCGGCGCGGCAGCAGCAGATCCAGATTGCTGCATTCAGTGCCGGAGAGCGCGCGACCGGGAGCCGGTTTGAGGCGAGCTTTCGACGATCAGAGGAGATCTGGGCCTTGGCCCATCCTCGCACCTTTGCCTGCATGCAGCTTAGGCAAAACATGGTGTGTCGTCGGTCTCAGTGACAGCCTGCAGTTATCGCACGAATGTCTGTTTGTGTGAGGCGCTTGACTCAAGTCACTTAGCGCTAGAGGGTTGCGAGCATGGCCGGAGTGACATTGGACTCGGAAGCAGCCTTTAAAGAACGTGCTTTGAAGGTGGGACTCTCTGCTGCAAATCACGCCACCCTGGAAGCGCAGGGATACAGCACTTTTGGCGCCTTGGCTTTCGCAGTTTCAGCCTCGCCCAACAGCGTCAGCGAGGAAGAGGTAAAGGAATGGATTCGTGCAGTCTTCACACCGGCACCCGACCACCACCAGGTTTCCTGCTTGCGACGTTTGCTTTTCGAGGCCCAGGCCCTCTCAATCAGTGACATGAAGAACCGAGTGGAGCCTTCAAACGATTTCGTCACCAGGAAGATGCCAGTTGCCGAGCGCCTTGCCAGGCAAAAGGCGCAGGAATCCCGGCTCACAGGGATACATTTTTCGCCAGAAACCACACCATCCCATGGTGTGGTAGATCGACTTGTGGAAATGCTTGAAACCGGGACACTAGTCTACCTGCCTCCCGGTAAGTACCTCTCAAGGGCTCAGGAAATTCAGTCGGCCAAAGCAGACAAAGCTTTGTCGATTGATTCAGATGGAAACCTTAAGGTCACTTCCAAGCTTGACAAGTTCGAACATTGTGACACGGGTTCCGAGTGGACCCTTCGCCAGGCTTGGGCGAGAAGGAGCCTCGCCTTTGATCTTGCGGGCCTCGCGACATATCAGGCCATGGAGGCTTGGGTGCATAAGCTTTTTGTGACACTTGAGCGGCCTTCCCCTCCTGGCTACCACGGAGTGGCGTTGACTCAAATCGTGGCAGCCGATCGTCACTTGTTCACCCTGGCCGCCTCCAATCTGCTAGGAGCCCTTGCTGCCGCCCCGGGCTGCGTCAAACCGCTTGATGAACAGCTTAAGCTCCTCAGCGATCACAGTGATGTGTTGCAGTTTCTGAATCACCTGCCTGCCCAGAGCTTGCCGTCCAATCCTCTCAAGCGCTCCGAGAAAGGTGACACCCCCCAAGGCCGAGGCAAAGGCAAAGGCAAGAAAGGCAAGGATCGTGGAACTGCTGCTTCCATTACCGTGCCTGAGGGAGCAGTCACTAAGGTGAATGACAAACCTGTGTGTTTCGCCTTTAACTGCGGCTCCTGCAAGTTCAAGGTGTCCAAGAAAGGCAGGTGCGGGCGAGGCTTTCACCTGTGTTGGTGGAAAGGCTGTGGTGGTGCCCACCCGGGGCACGAGTGCACAAAGGCTCGCCCGAATCAGTGAAAGCCCGCAGGGACCGCGGCGCACCCTGTGGATTCCCAGTCGTCGCAGTGCCAGGCAAATGTGCTTGCAGAGCCAAGGGGCCCTCCTTTGCACCCTGCCGAAATCTTTGCAACATCCCTTTTGGAACTTTCTTCGGCCAGTCGTGTAGATTTGCTGAAGCTTTTTGACTTGCTCCCTCACGAGGATGCGCCTACTGCTGGGCGTGCAGAAGCTGGAGGTTTTTCCTTCGGCACCGGCACCTGGGTGCATGGAAACCTTGTGGGATTGCGAAACAACTGCCGCCTTTTCCCTTTAAGCACTAAAGTTTTTACTCGTTTTGTGTTGCAGGAGTGCCCCAGCCACTCCTTTTCTGCCATAGTCATCCTTGACAACGTTTGCACTGTCGCGCACCGCGACACTCATAACCTAGAGTCGGCTCGCAATGCTGTTTTCGGGCTGTCTGATTACTCAGGCGGCGAAGTCTGGGTCCAGAATGCTCAGGGCCTCACGCCCCTGGAGGTGAATGGCAAGAGGCTTCTGGGAGTTGCTTTGCCAACGATCCCGGGCCCTGCTGTCTTCTCAGCCAGATCGGCCCTACATGCGACCTTACCATGGTCTGGCCGCCGTGTAGTCTTAGTTGCGTACACAACAAATTTCATCGACAAATTGTCGACCGCTGATGCTGACTTCGCTTCCAGCTTGGGCTTTGCCGCGTGTCAGCATTCTATCCACAAGCTGAGCCGCCAGCCTTTTGCGGTGGAGGTCTTCAGCGGCACCGCTGTTTTGTCTCGGGCCCTCTTCGCCGCTGGCTTTGCAACTCTGGCCGTCGATCACCGGCCTCGCGCCGCTCTTATGCCAACAGTGCGCTTGGATCTCGCTCAAGAGGCCCAGCAAGATCTGCTTATGGATCGTCTTCGGGCAACCCCTCCTGATGCAGTGCATATAGCCCCGCCTTGCGGTACCGCCAGCCGAGCCCGTGAGCGCCCCCTGCCATCAGCGCTGCTGAAACAGGGCGTTCGAGAGCCCAAGCCCTTGCGATCTGCTCGGTATCCCTTGGGTTTGCCAAGCCTTGACAAAGCCTCATCTCAATACCACCGCGTGCGGCAGGCAAACCTGCTCTACCTCTTCACTTTCAACTTGGTCTGCTGGGCGCTTGAGAATGCTGTGCCTTTCACGCTTGAGAATCCCGCCAACAGCCACTTTTGGGCCGTTTTTGCTTCGCTGGCTCGTGCCCGCCCTAAAGCAGCCTGGCATCGCTTCAGCCACAGAACCTTTCAGGTGGAGTTTGATCATTGCATGTATGGCGGGGCTCGGCCAAAAACTACACGGTTGCTCACCAATTGCAAGCAGATGGCCGACTTGTGTGCCCGTTGCGATCGCTCTCATGATCACGCCCCTTGGGGGGCTCAGCGCGGGCCCCATGGCTGGGTTTTCGCCACTCACCTCGAGGCTTCCTATCCCGTCCAGCTTGCTGAAGCCTTGGCTGCACGCTTCAGCGCCCAAGCTCAGGCCTCTGGCCTCTCCTTTTGCCCGCGGCCGCTGGACGTGCAACATGCTGCTTACGCCGCCCAGGGCGTGCAGCATCGCAAGAGTCAGCCTCTCATCTCCGAGTTTGCCGCCATAAAGCCTGTGCCCAAGTCGGCCGTCGACGAATCTTGCATGAAGGTTCTCACGGCCCCAATGATTGGGGTGAAGACGGGGGGCCTGCCGAAACCCTCTGACCATGAGCCTTCGTCCATTGTCGAGCACCCTGGGCCCCCAGAGGGAAACCCTGTCCCCTCGCCTGCCTCTTCGGGTTTAGTCCCCAACCCCTTGTGTGAAACCCCGCGGCACGCAGGACCCGAGCCTGGTGCGGGGCAGGGGATGGTTACCGTTGGGGTTTATCGTAGTCCCGAGGTGTGGGTAAAGGAGGCCCTTAAGCTGCCGCATCCGATGGACTCGAATAACCCTCTGGCCGAAGCCACCATGATGGCCATCAAGGAAAATCTTACTTCGGAGGCTAAGGTGCTTAAGCTTAAGCAAAAGATTGCCCTGACTAAGATGGAGATCCGGGCCAAGCAACTTGAGTCGCAGGAGAGAGCACTGCATCAGTCAAAGCCACCTTGGATGCAAAAAGTCCTCAAAGGAAAGCGCATTCTGTTGCTGCGCGACCTGTTGTCGCAGCACGGTTTTGATGACATGGGGGTCGTGGACCTCGTTAGCGACGGGTCACATCTAGTGGGGTCCGCTCCGAAGCCCGAATGCTTTGAAACGCGCGTTAGGCTGGCAAAGCTCTCTCCCGAGGCCTTAAGAGCTGCAGCCCAGGACTTGAGGAAAGCCATCCTTGCAAATCCCAGGAAAGTCTCTGCGGACGAGGCGGCTGAACTTCGGAAGGTCTCAGATGAAGAGACGGCTGAAGGTTTCCTCTACGGGACCGTTCGAGTCCGAGGATGCAGTGTCAGACCACCTCGGAACCCAAGATTGGGTGGCTGTGAGGAGATTTCTCCTTCAGCAGTCCGATAAGAAGCGTCCCATTGATGACGGCCACGAGGCCCACCTCAACGATGCTTATGGGTCGGCCATCCGCTTGAGGCTCCAGGATAGTGCGTACTTTACGGCCATGGCACTGGCTGTTGCAAAGATGCAAAAGGACCTGGGTGTGCATGTTCCATGGAAGGTCAAATGCCTAGACTTGTCGAAGGCTTACAAACAATTTTGTGTAAGCGAGCGGGATAGGTGCCTTTCGGTTATAGTCATTTTCGACGAAAAAGGAAAGCCAACCTGGTATGTGGCGAACGCCTTAATGTTTGGTGCCGCTGCCAGCGTTTTTAGCTTTAACCGTATAAGTCGGGCCATACATTTCTTGTTCACCAAAGTCTTGAACGTGGTGTGCTCGTACTTCTATGATGACTACCCGATGTTATCCCGCTCCGACATGGCAGAGGCAACTGATGAGGCGTGCGGCCGCATGCTGAGTCTGCTTGGCATCCGATATGCCGAGACGGGGACTGGATCCAAAGGTTTGCCCTTCGATGCATCATGCAGTGTTCTGGGACTCAAAATGTCAGTGGAACATCTTCACTTGGGGAAGCTCTCGATTTCAAACAAACCGGGAAGAATAGAGCGGCTCGTGGAGTTGTTTGGCAAGGTCAAAGCCGAGGGATCGATGACAAAGCATTTTGGCCAGGTGTTGCTTGGACTTTTGCGTTTTGCGGCAGGCTCATGTGTGGGCATGTCGCTAAATCACATTTGCGCTGACTTGAATAGGATAGTCCATGGTGAAGCTTTTCCCTCTCCCGAGGAGTTTGCAAAGCTTTGTGATCGGGCTTTGGATTTTCTTGGCAGTGCCCGTCCAAGGGAGGTGAAGGTGTCAGATCGAAAGGAGGTGGTTCACATCTTCACGGATGGGTCTCTTGAAGGCGACTTCGCTGGCATAGGGGCCGTGATGATTGATTCGGCCGACGGCTTCACGCGTGTGTTGCAAGGTGAGCTCCCGCCTGAGCTCAGGAACGCATGGCGAAACGAGGCCAGCGAACACTTGATCTGCCAGGTCGAGTTATATGCGATTTTCTGTGCAAAGCTTGTTTTCCGGGAACGGCTGGAGGGCAGGCGAGTCGTCTATTGGATAGACAATGAGCCTGCACGTCTAGCCCTTGTGAAGGGCGTGAGCAGATCTTGCATTATGGATCGCATGCTTCGCGAGCTGTGTAGGCTTGAAGACAACATGATCTCCTACGCGTGGTACGCTCGAGTACCGTCGAAGTCGAACATCGCCGACGGACCTTCAAGGGGCAAGGGCGATGATGTGGCCAGAGCGTTGGGCCTGGTCAGTGCAGAGACGTTCCCTGGATGCATTCCATGGCAGCACTTGTTATGGGGGCAATCGGGTGCTGACACATAGCGGATTCTCTTACCGCAAACCGCTTTGTGGAAACTCTACCACACGTGTTATGCACCGAAGTTGTCGGTGCGAAAACCCTTTTCGAACAGCCCCTTTCGAGTGCTCGGAAGAAAAGAGATCGCGACTTCAGTTGTGCGAATATATTCGGGAGCATTTTTGATAACTGGCTCCAATACTTATTATATTCTCGGGCATTCTTTATATTGAGCCCGGATACTGTTTCACGAATCTTTATGCAATATACGGTTCTGGAGTTTTGGGCTCAAGTGGGGAGGGGCTCCGCGTGCCTTGAGCTGGTTAACCTGTACTTTCCCGAGTGCAGGGCTGACACTTCCCACACGTGCCTTCGGGCCATGGCTCCTTCTTCTGGAGGCCTTGATTGTGGGTTCTACCTACACTTATGGCGATCTTTGAAGCGAATGAATTGTGCTTTGAGTGATGGTGCTTCTTTGTTGGGAAAAGAAGTGATTGGGAAAGAAAAGAGCTGTTTCGGCAGCTGGGGCAAAGCGTCTGGCAATGACCGAGATGCGCAACCGAGGGTGGCTCAGCGCCTGCAGATGCTGAGCGCTTTCATTGTTCGAGCACGTGATTTTCAGCCTCAGCTGTTCCAGAAGGATTTTGATTTCTTGGCTCAACGTGGTGTGCCGAGAACCATGGTGTGGAGTGCAGTTGGGCCTTGGGGGCTCCGACTAGGGGCTTCGGAGATGGAGTGCTCTGATGGCACGTGTGTGAGCGGCAACCCGCTTGCTGCTGCAACCTCTTGGTCCTCGGGGATGGATCACGGGATTGCTGGGGATGAATGCCCTGCTCAGGGGCTACCTTTGGCGAGTGAGCCTTGTGCGCATGCTTCTGACACGCAGGCAAGTGCAACTTTTGGGCTTCACATGATTGAGGACACTTTCTCTGAGGAGTTTCTTTACTACGTGCCGCAGGCAAGTGCAGCATTTGGGCTTCACTTGATTGAGGACACTTTCTCCGAGGAATTTCTTTACTACGCGCCGCAGCAGCAGCTTCTTCCCTCAGCGGCTGGTCTGGACCTTGGTGCTGGGCTGTGTGGGACGTCGTCTTGCGCTGCTGAGAGCCCTGTGTGTGACTTTCAAGAAATCAACAAGACCCGTGAAAGGGCAAAGAGCCTTAGAGGCCTAGCTAGTGATGATTGTGTGTGTCAAGAAATCAACAAGACCCGCGAAAGGGCAAAGAGCCTGAGAGGCCTAACTAGTGCCGATTGTGATGGTGAGTGCGAGCCTGACCGTAGGACGAAGAGCCTTTATGGCCGTGTTCTTAGTTTTCTGTGGGAGCTCAGCACTATCAAGACCCGCGAAAGGGCTAAGAGTGAGACTGATATCGGGCCTCTGGCGCCTGCTACTAGTTCTAGTGGTAGACATGGCTCCCCGGAGCCCCCCTGTTCTCCCTCCTCGCAGTGCTGCTGCCATGGCCTGGGCTCGCTGGCGGCTGGCGACGGTGGCGGCCAGTTCTTCATCGCGCAGGGCAAGGACACTGGAGTGGTTGCCGATGACGCTTCTTGCCGGGGCTGCTGCCCATGCCGTGGTTCCTCTGCCCCCCTAGGGTTTAGGTCCTCCCCCATAGGGGTACCCGTGTCTTCTGTTGGGGGCGATGCGCTGCCCCATTGCTGCACTGACCAAGCTTCACTTTCTCCCCTTGGGTTTAGGCCTTTGGTTTCTTGGGTACCTGAAGTCCAGGCTGCTGCAACAGCTGATCGGGATGATCTTGTGATGCCTAACAGAGCGTGCCCCCGGAGCCCAGGCGGTGGGTGTAATCCGGGTTTGGAGTTTTTGCCAGGAGGAGGTGGGGTCGCTGACCCAGGGCTCCGGGGGCCTTCCCAATACAGGCCGCCGTCGGTGTGCAATACATCAGTGGGTCGAGGGGACTGTGGTCCCGTTGAGCAGTCTCAGGACGGTGCCAAGATCGATGCAGTTCCCCCTTGCATGTGTCAGGTGCCTGCGACGCGCCTGGCGGGACTGCTGCAAACTCAGAGTGATCTTGACGGTGTGCAACTGCAGGGGCCACTGGGTCAAGACAGGCCGAAAGGTCCGAGTATATCCCGCGTGGCCCCTGGTAGTTTGACGTCTTGCTGCCTGTGTTGCGAGTGCCATGCTGCCATGCTTGATCCGAGATGCCCGCCTGTCTGTGTGCAGTTGCAGGGGTCAGTGGGTCAAGGTAGGCCGAAAGGTCCGAGTATATCCCATTTGGCCCCGAGCAGCCTGCTTCCAACTTGTGTGTGCGAGGCATGCCCTGGCGAGATGCGCAATTGCGATTGTGAACTGCGGCCTGCTCATGGGCGGCCTCTTCCGAGGCAGGGTGGTGACGGGCAAGTGCAAGGGATCTCGGGCCAGGACCTGGACTCTGCTGCTATCTTGCGCTCCTGCTTGTCAGAGGGCTGCTCGGGTCCCCCTGGCCTAAGGTTTGGAGGCGGTAACCCGTTTGAGGGCATGATGGCCAGTATCACGGAACAGCTTATGCCCATGATCACTGCGCTCATTCAGAAAGCTGTGCAGGAAGCCATTGCAAATGCAATGGGAGGTGCCCCGGCAACCCCTCCCCGTGTTGTGCTGCAGGAGCCGGACCTGGAGCGAGGGCCCAAACGCCATAAGCCTGACCCTAACCCCAGTAACAAGCGAAAAAACCAGGAGTCGAGCCGCCATCCTTCTTCTCGTGCGCCGGGCGAGGGCAAAGCATCTGGTGGCAGAGGTGGTCAGCCTGCTGCTGCAAAGGGCTCGGCCAAGAGTGCTGCTAAAGGTAGTGCAGAGGCGTCCCCACCCAAGTCTGGACCTAAAGGCAAAGGGCAGGGCGATCGACCTCCTCGCGATGCTGAGGGCTGGACCAAGGTTCAGCGTGCTCCCCCGCAGGGCCCCTTCCAGCTCCGAAGGCAGGATTGGAGCGCGCAGTTGTTGTCGCAGGATGGCATTGCCAAAGCATTGGACGATCTTAAACCGGGTTCTACACTTGAAGCTGTCATTCTTGTCGAGCCCTCGGCGCTGCCGAGAATTCGCACCATGCTTGCTGGCACCAGCAAATCCCATAAAATCACCCTTGTAACCTTGGACGCGAGTGGTCCTCACAAGGTTCCGGGATGTGTGGGCGATCTCCTGCGTTTTCGGCGAGCCTCGATTGTGCATTGCAAATCCGACCCTGCTGATGGTGGTGTCCCTTGCTTTGCGGGACACAAGGCCAAGGCCATTAAAGTTGTTCCGGCGTCCACTTCGGTCGTCTACTTTAAGGTGCCCGAGAAGTACATGACGCCTGATAAATTCAAGCATTGGAAGAACAACCCGAGTCGTGCTGCTTCTTCTTGGGCCAGTTCTCACCAAATCACTTTGAGTGACACGTGGGGTTGGGTCGAGGAGCAGCAGGCTGGCAAGCAAGGTTTGCAGCTGTTTGGCATTGCTCGCCTCCTGGATGCCGAGTTGTCTTCTCTCGTCGCTGTCAGTGGCCGGGATGGAGTCTTTGTTGATGTGCCGCGCGGCAAGCTTGTCTCCACTGTGCAGTGGCTCGCTGTTACCAAGGGGGAAGCTCCGGCTGCGTATCTTGAACGCGGCCTCCGCATGAGTGCTCCTTATGGTCTTGCCACCCAGGGCGGACGCCTTGGCGCCAGATCGCCTAGAGATCCCTCACAGGCTGTCCCGCGTGTTTGGAATTTCCCTCATGTGCCGGCTACCTGGGGACAGAAGGAAGTGCTGCAGGTGTTGGACCAGTCCTTCAAGGATGTGGCTTTGATTCAGCATAAGCGCACTGGCGCCGAGTACTTGTATCGCTTTAGAGCTACGCTCAAACACAGCGATCTTGATCTGGTCCCTTTGAGTGCTATCGTCGAGAGCGAGCCGGGGAAGGACAATGAAATCACGCTGTGGGCCACGGTTGCACCCTATAAGCCTAAGCAAGCTAAGCAGCGACCTCTGCGATGTGCGCCGACTCCCTGCCTTGCCAAGGAGAAGCCTGCACTGGAGCCCAAACCTGTTAAACTTGAGGTCCCTGCTGAGCTGGATGATGAAGGTAAGGAGGTGTCCCCTGCCAAACATGTTGCGGCTTCGCATCGGCAAATCCCCTCGGGGTGTGATCTCATTGAGACTCCGAAAGACGGAGCCTGTTTGTTTCACGCCATAGCGCGTGGCCTCCACTGGCTTTCGGGCCCTAAGAAGACGGAGTACTCCCACAGGGACTTGAGGGCGCGCTGTGTAGAGCACTTACGAAAATATGCTTCGCAATATATAGGGGAATGGGACGGCCACGGGCCGGCTCTACAAAAATTGCGCGAAAATGCCGCATCTCCGGAGGACGCCTTTGAGGAATACCTCAAGTTAATTGCTTCGGAATCTGCATACGCCTCTACCATCGAGCTGAAGGCTCTCGGACGTTTATTTGATTGCCACATCCTTGTGATCCCACGCGATGGGAATTTTAGTGCGATGTCGTTTCATGCGCAGCAGCGCAAAAGGAGGCTGGTGTTATGGTACACGCCTCGGCACATCGAGCTTCTTTTGCCAGCTAAGGATGCTAAAGACTACCCAGAGGAGGTTTTCTCCGTTACGAGTGGTGCTGTCGTTGACCTGAGGGCTGGAGGGGATGATGCTTCCCAGTGCTCTGGCACTGTTTGGACTGCTTGCGCCCGATCAAACCGATCCAAGGCCAGCCGATCATCCTCTGTGAAGGCGGGCACTGTGTGGACTGTCACCAACGCGTCGAGCAGAACGACCGCTTCTTCTCTTAAGCGCGCTCGCGGTGCTGCTGCGACGGTCTGGTCCCGAGCCGTCTCCTCTGGTGCTTCCGTGCATTCTCAAATGCCTGCCTTGCCGGAGTGCGACGATGATGATGCCCCGCAACCTGAGCGGTTGCATCATGCCAGCCGGGCCCTGCCTCAGTCTGCCCTTGTGATGGCCCGTCGTAATCGCGGCCGAGCCTTCCCTGATGGAGTTGCTAAATGCAGGCTTTGTCCCTTTCGCCGCAAGTGTGCTGATCCTGTGAAGGCCTATGCGGCCTATCAGCGGCACTTCTTGGATTCGCATCCGGGGGAGAAGCTTGGGCTCGCTCCTGCCCGCAAGGCTTCCTGTGTTCGTGACCTCGCTGATGGCGAGGGGGCGTACTGGAGATGCAAACGGTGCCAGGCAGGCATCTCTACTGCTGATGCGGCCCGTTTTGGCAAGGACTCTCTGTGCCGCTTTCGCCGGGAGCATAAAACACAGGCCCACCCGCGCGTCTCTTGGGCTGTGTGGAACAAGGAAGCGAAATCACACTCGGCCACCAAATGGGCCTCAAAGATCAGTGCCACTCGCAACAATGCCCAGAAGGCTAAGCTCCTGCCGGTGCTGCGCGAGCTTGAGGCTCAGGACTTTGATGCCTTCGGATGGCCGCGCCAGGCCGGGAAGGACACCAATACTGTTGATAAGTATCCCTTGCGCATATGCCCGGCTTGGGTGTGTCGCAAATGCCGAGCGCCGTGCCCCTCTGCAGAGATCGCTAGGAAGCATCGCTCGGTAAAGGGACAGTGCCCTTCTCGCACTGCTAAGGCGAGGGCGTGGATTCGGTTGCGCTCCCTTGCTGCCAATAAGAAGCTTCATGATGCTGCACCTGCCTCGGTTCGCAAAGAGCAGGGCGAGCTTGCCTTTGCTGCTGCTGAAAAGGCCTTGCGAGCCCCCATGTTGTCGGTGTGATTCGTATTTCGTGCTTGAATGTTCACCGGCGTGGCACGTCGACGGTGGGGCTGCTTGATGCTCTGCTTCGGCAAGGCCCCCCACAGATTATGGCTTTATCCGAGGTCAATGTTCCTGCAACGGCTGGCATCGGCTATCGCAACCAGTGGAAAACGCACGGCCGGCATGTTGCTCTGAGCGCCCCCGAGGATCTCGGCAGCCGGGTTGCTTTGGTCAGCGATTTTCCTTTTCGGCATGTCCAGCTGTGTAAGGGTCCTGCTTCCACCAGGCACGTGGCGGGGCTCTTTAATTTGCGATCCCTCCCTGAGGATGATTCTTCGCTCCCTGCGAGCTCCAGGAGTGCCACTGATGAAACCATCCTGGTGGTGGCCTTTTATGGCCAGGCCGGCAACGAGCCAGTTGCCCAGACACAAGTGGATGAGGTTTTGGAGTGTGCGGTTGCCTCGGGTTATAGGTTTGTGGTTTTGGGCGACTACAACCTTGAGCCTTCCCAAGGCCGCTTAGGATCGCTAATTTCGCAAGGCACCGTGCTTGCTGGTGATGAATGTGCGCGTGGCCGGCCCCTTCCTGCCACGGGCCCGGTCAATGCCCAAGGCGTGCGCACTCGTCGCATTGATTTTGCCGTTAATCATCGTGACTTGCCTGCGGTTTCTGTAGATCACTTTACGTGCGATTTTTCGGACCACTTGGGGGTACACTACTTGTATGCCCTCGATGCTCCTTGTCCCTTGGTTGGGCCCAAGCGATGCAAGCCTCGTGATGATCTCCAGTCTTCTGACTTGGAGTCCAGATGTGCTCAAATTGATGCTGGACCCTTTGCAAGCGCCTTGGAACAGAATGATTTGGACGGGGCGTGGCGCTTCTTGTCGGACACCGCCGAGCTTCTGCTGTGTGAGCCGTGCTCTGCAGAGTGCGTTCCTCGCGCGTCTTCCTGGGAGCCTGTCGCCCATAGTGCGGCGGGACGGGCTGGCAAGCAGCTTGTGACGTCGGAGGGCCTGCGCCTTTTGCTGCGACTCCGTGCGAGGCTTCAGGTTCTTTCCCACCGGACGAACGATGCTTTGCTGGTGGCGCGCATCAGGCGCTCACTCCGGTCCACGCGCTTGAAGGTGCCCAGCCTGCCTTATGCCCGTGATGGCGATGAGCTCTCCCTTCTTCCACATGTTGCACAGCTCATTGAGACTTTCACGCAGCAGGAGGAGGAGGCAAGAAAGCAGATGTGGCGCACCAGGACGCGTGCGGACCTGCCTCGTGCCCGGTCTTTTGTCAAGCGGCGCGCTGATGAGCAGCTCGCTTGGGAGCGTCAGCTTCCG
The DNA here is from genome assembly GCA_905221615.1 of Symbiodinium sp. CCMP2592. NCBI lineage: Eukaryota > Dinophyceae > Suessiales > Symbiodiniaceae > Symbiodinium > Symbiodinium sp. CCMP2592. Next base: position 1,037,618 of record CAJNDT010001291.1, read on the forward strand.
GATGTTGCCAGTCCGGGCGACCCTGCACATCCGGCGGTCGCGGTTGCAGCTGTGGCAAAGGACCTGCGGGCGAAGCTCTGTCCCGCGTCCTTTAGGGCGGTTGACATGCAGGCCATGCGTGATCTGTTGCGGCCCCTGCCGCGCCCCGCAAGCACGGAGGTCGTGCCTAACATCACGCCAGAGGCTCTCCGACGCTCTATGCAGTCCATGAGGCACCGTGCTGCCGGGCCGGATGCGTGGAAACCTGGACTGCTATGTTCCCTGCCTGATCTTTGGTGGGTGTGGACCTCCCAGCTGTGGAATCGGTGCCTTGCTTGTTGTGACGTCCCCGCCCAGTGGGCACAGGCACGTGTGGTGATGATTAAGAAAATCAAGGGGGGCTTCAGGCCGTTAACCATCTCTCAAGCTGTCTGGCGTGCGGGAGCAAGGATTTTGAATGCCCAACTCTCCGACTGGATAGGTTCTTGGAGCTCTCCGTCGGATGCCGGTGGCATCCCGGGCACGTCGGTGTCGGGTGCCCTGCTTCAGCTGAATGCTGCAATGCGCGGTGGCGCTAACGTTGCGGTTCAACAGGACATTGCGGGGTTCTTTGATGCCATCCAGTTTGAGGCCCTAGAGGTCCTCCTTTCTCATTTGAAAGCGCCGCCTTTTCTTTGGCCGCTGCTGAAGGCCTTTTACACGCGAGCTTCGCGCATCGTCCAACTTGATGGTGCATACAGTGATGCCTGGTTTAAGCCCCGCTTGGGTATAGCTCAGGGTTGTCCCTTAAGTCCCACCCTTGCTGCCGCATTTAGCCACCTTTGGACCTTGGCTGTGTTGAGGCAAGGGGTTTCAGGCCTGGTCTACCTGGACGACCGGTCCTTCTGGACTTCCTCTGCGGATCTTGGCGACCTGGAGCATGCGATTCGGCGCTCCGACCGATTCGATGCCACTTGTGGTCTTGAAATTTCCCTGCCAAAGTGTGCGATCGTGGCGCCGGAGGGTCATGTCGAGGCCTCTGCTCTGGCTGCCCGATTCAACTATCAGTTTTCGCAAACCCTTGAAGTCTTAGGTGTCACTGTTTCCTTTAATGATGAATGGGGCTTGCTGAAATTTTCCTTGAGAAAAGCTTTGCTGCGCATGGACCTTTTGCGCTGGGTGACCGCTTGCAGTCGACTGCGGGCCCTCATGCTGAAATCACTTGTTTACCCGTGCTTGGTGTGGGCCGCTGCCTATGCCACGCCACTGGCAGGCCAGATGAAGCAAGTTAGAGATGCTGCGATTCGTGTTTTTGACTGTCAATTTTCCTTTGAAGCCCCGCGTGTCCTGATCTTCGAACATGTGGGGTGGATGCTGGAGCCACAGTGCGCTGCTGACTCTGCTGTGCTCCGCGAGGCCTGGCGCCTCCTCTGCCAGCCTCCGGCCTTTGCTCTGGAGCAGCCGCGTGATGCCCGGGGCCAGCGCTGGGATCAGCTGTTGCCTGCTGCGCCTGGCCTCCTTCGCAAATTGGGGTGGAGCGTCGTTGAACGCCCTGATGGCTTCTTTTTCGCCTGCCGTGATGACTTAGGGATCTCTCGTGAGGTGCAGGTCGGATGGGAGAGCTTTGCTGAGGTTAAGGGCTGGCTGTTTGACCATTACCGGCACCTTTACATGCAGAGATGCCAGCGCGTCTGGCGGAGCTTTCATAGGCCGGACCCGAGCCTTGCACGCGGCCTGGATCTGGCACCTCCGTCGCGGGATGCGCGCTTCAGCTTTCGTGGGCACCGCGTTGCCATGCATGAGGCGACCACTCCTTATATGAGACGGGCTGCTGCTGTCACGGGAGGCTCGTGCTGGTTCTTTACGGCCGGGCAGGGCTTGAACGAGCAGCATAGGCGCATGCAGTGCCTCTGCGGAGCGACTGCTCCGTCGCGACCGCATGTGACCTGGGTTTGCGAGTGCACCGAGGCGCTCCGGCGGGATCACCCCCCTCCGACGAATCGGGCGGAGGAGCGCATGTTTGCCAAGTCGACTCCCTTGAAACCTCCGGCGCCTGCCGCCTCTGACTGTGGGGCTTTTCGGGCGGACTTGGATGCTGCTTTCCGTGCTGCCCTCGGCTCTGGCAGGAGCAGGATTTATGCGGCTACTGATGGCTCCAGCCATCGATCTGTCGGTGCTTATGCGGTGGTGATCGGCGATCCGTCTTGTGTCTATGCCATGGGCACTGGGGCAGAGGATCAATCCCCGTATCGGCAGGAAGTTCTGGCCCTCCACGCGGCCTTTGCTTCGGTCCACCGGGTGTGGAGTGAGGGCTGCGAGACGTGCATTTTCATCTTGACCGACTGCAAAGCTGCCCTGACGGCCATCTCGGGCCATGGTGATGATCCCTTTAAGTTGGGCCTCTTGCTGAGGGACGCGCGCCGTCTCTGGAAGGAACTGGTGAGGCGCGGCTGTGCTATCTCCTTGATTTGGGTGCCGTCACACAATAAGCACCCCCGCTGGCGGCCTTCGCCGGATCACGATGCGGATATGCTCCGCGCCTTTAACCATGTTGCAGATCAGGCGGCGGGCAATTGCATGCAAAACAGGCTCTTGGGCTCTCTCCGGGAGCGATGGCATCAACAGTGTGAGCAGGCTCGGGATTGGGAGCTGGCTACCGTCAGACTTGCGGCAGCTGCTGCCGAGAAGCTGGACAAACATGTGAAAAGTGTTCCCCTTGATGATGCTGAGTCCGCAGGGGCTGGGTCTTGACTAGTTTGGCCGCACCAGAATGCTCTATGACTACTTACCTTTGGCTCCTCAATTCCTTGATTGCCCTTGGTATGTCTTTCGTGTGTGTGCAGCTTGTGCTTTCATGTGCCGGGCGGAACGAACTTTCACTCCCTGCCCTCCCCTTCGGGTTTGCTCGGGTTTAGGCCCCTTCTCTCCCCTAGAGGCTCCGGTGTGCACCTGGCGTAAACTTCTCTATGCATGAGCGCGGCCTCGCTTGTTGCGTGGTGCTGCTGCCATTGTGTGGAGCTCGCTTTCCCAGGCCTCCGTGGCTCCGCGATGCCCTTGCCTCCCCTTTGGGTTTCTTGGGTTTAGGCCCCTCTCCCCTCGGGGTACTCTTGTGCATCTTGCGTGAGCTCAGGCCCTTCTGCTGAGCGCGGCAATGCTTCCTTGTGTGGCGATGCTGCTGCCGGCGGGAGTCCCTGATTCTGGGATGTTTCTTGTAACAATCTTTTGCTGACCTTGCTATGGCCCGTCCGCTTCTACCGGGTGCGTGCTTCGAACCACTCCGAGCGCTGCTTGCCTGGCTTCTGCCTGGCACTGCTGCTGCTGGTGTGGGCTCGTTTCTTTAGGCTGGTCCTCTCCTTTTGGGTTTTTTCGGGTTTAGGCCCTTCCCTCCCCTTAGGAGCCCTGTGTGCAATGAGGTGCGCTTTGGCCTCTCGCCGAATG